>CM032877.1:13756454-14343954 GCA_019176425.1 Megalops atlanticus | reverse complement strand
ACTAAATCATTATAACTATGAAAGGACAGAACAGCATGCCAGCTGAATTCCAGCTTTGGGACTAAGTGCTTCATTAACAAAGGACCAGTGCTTTTTCCTTTTTTTCAATTCCGAAAATAAAATACATTACTGACACATTACCATTTGTTCTGTATGTTACCTCAGCTCCTGATCCTTGCCGATACACTGTGTGCTTTGGCGTCACTGGAGCAGAGAGGTGTAAATTCTGTGTGTCGGGCTGGAGTAAATGATGTGTGACAGGAAGAAAAGCGTGCATCTGGGCAGGGCGCTATCTCTGCCTGACAGATGCACCGGCGGAGCTGGGGGCCAAGGCCTGGCCCTCCTGCACAGAGAGCTGCACGATCAGGTTACTGTGCCACTGTATCACAAACGGGTCACGGCTGAGAGGTTGATCATCTGTATCTCTTAGCTCCTGTGCTCCCCTGCACCGCTAAGCCAAATGCTGCTATCATTTTTTTAATTATTTCTGCCCTTTCATTACTTACATATCATAAATATTGAACACATGATATTAATGCCACTCATTCTACATGGAGGTGTTTCACCTGGAATTGACCACAATAAAAAGTGGCAGCAGTTCAGATATTATATTAGCTTGGTATTGAAACGTGTAATCACTTCATTGCACATTATATATACAGAAATTGGGCACTGTCAGTGCATACCTGTTGCATACTGTAGCACAGAGAGAGCACAAAAACACTGGAGGACCATAAAAATGGCAGCGATGATGTGGCCATCTGGTAAAATGCACACTACTTCAATTAGGCTGACAATATGTGCACAGGGATAACAACCTTGAATCTTAACAAAGCATCTGAAAAACATGCACAACACAATGATCACTGCTGAGGATTTATAGGATAAAATACAGCTTGCCATTTACTTTCTAACGATGTTTATATCTAACCAAATAAATTGCTATTTTTCATTCCAACCAAATTAGAATGAGAAAAAAGAAGTAGGTTTTTTTCCCCACTACTGCCAGTAGCTTTGTTTGCAGACTTTTTGTTTGCATGAAGGATTATTTCAATTCAGGTTATGCCGGTATTTAAGGCAGTGAGAGACACCTGTGCAGCCATTTTGTGAACACAAAATTTACTCCAATACAGTGGCATGTGCCAGTCAGTGCTTTGGTGAATTGGTGAGAATTGGTGTACTCCTGAGAGATGATCTTAATTTTGTGAGGAAAATGCTACGATAACTATAACTATATATATATATATATATATATATATATATATATATATATATATATATATATATATATAAGTCATATATACACTCAGTGACCACTTTATTAGGTACACCTCTCTAATACTGGGTAGGACCCTCCTTTGCCCCCAGTAAGGCCGAATACTTCATGGATTCAACAAGGTGCTGGAAACATTCCTTAGAGATTCTGCTCCATGCTGACATGATAGCATCACGCAGTTGCTGCAGATTTGTTTGCTGCACATTCATGCTGCGAATGTCTGGTTCCACCACATCCCAAAGGTGCTCTATTGGATTGAGATCTGGTGACTGTGGAGGCCACTGGAGTACACTGAACTCATTGTCATATTCCTGGAACCAGTTTGAGATGATGTGTGCTTTGTGGCATGGTCTGTTATCTTGCTGGAAGTAGCCATTAGAAGATGGGTAGATCGTGGTCATAAAGCACATGGTCAGCCACAGTATTCAGGTAGGCTGTGGCATTTAAACGATGCTCAATTGGTATGAAGGTGCCTAATGTGTGCCAAGAAAATGTTCCCCACACCATTACACCACCACCTCCAGCCTGAACCGTTGACACAAGGCAGGATGGATCCATGGATTCATGTTGTTTAAGCCAGATTCTGACCCTACCATCTGCATGTGATTCATCAGACCAGGCAATGTTTTCCAATCGTCTACCGTCCAGTTTTGGTGGGCCTGTGCCCACTGTAGCCTCAGTTTCCTGTTCTTAGCTGGCAGGAGTGGTACCTGGAGGGGTCTTCTGCTGCTGTAGCCCATCCACCTCAATGTTTGACGTGTTTTATGTTCAGAAATGCTTTTCTGCATAGCACTGTTGTAACGTGTGGTTATTTAGGGTACTGTCACCTTCCTGTCAGCTTGGACCAGTCTGGCAATTCTCCTCTGACCTCTGTCATTAACAAGGCATTTTCACCCACAGAACTGCCGCTTGCTGGATATTTTTGTTTTTCGCACCATTCTCTATACATTCTAGAGACTGTTGTGCGTGAAAATCCCAGGAGATCAGCAGTTTCTGAGATACTCAAACCACCCTGTCTGGCACCAACAATCATCCCACGGTCAAAGTCACTTAAATCAGATTTCCTACCCATTCTGATATTTGGTCTGAACAGCAAATGAACCTCTTGACTATGTCTTTGTGATTTTACGCATTGAGTTGCTGCCAGATGATTGGCTGATTAGACATTTGCAGGTGTACCTAATAAAGTGGTCACTGAGTGTATAATTACGTAGTAGGTTTTATATATATATACACATACACATACATACATATACATGTATACATATACATACATATATAAGATAGCATTGTGGTGGGGATGTAATGTTATCATATGAAATTATAGTATACGTATATATACTTTAATTGTAATGCTTCAAACATCGATCTTATGATATGTGAGCAGAAAAAAGAGAATGTTGTTGATGATACAGTAATAATAAGCGTTAGCCTCAGGTGTGCTGGGGATTAGTGCAGATAACCTCTATCAGGTGATGCGGGGCTTGGGTTAGACTTGTACAGGGGAGGATGCGGTATGAAAGTGTCTTCTAAAATAAGGAGGGATTGTTAACTTGATGCTTTGTGAAGATTTATCAGAGAGTAGCCTTCAGCGAGAGCTGCTCTGAGCTCGTCCCGCTGCCGATTGTTGAAGCAAATCACGCTCCGTGGAAACATTTTGCTCCTGGCAACACCTGAATCCCACTGTGAGTCATCTGGAGGAACTCGGCAGCGGCCTTGAAACTGGAGTGCGGTACTCTCATGGCCATACCTCCACCAGGGTTTGGGTTAAGTCCTCACAGAGTCCACAGCTTTCCACCTACAGACATTTACAAAGCAGCTTAAATCATGCATGGGGGGCCTGAGGCGTATACAGCCAACACGACTCAGCCCTCCAGAGCTCAGCAATCTGCACTGACCAACTTGCTTTATTGGAAAAGACATTGAAGCAGAGCTTTTGCAAATACCTGTAAAATTACTGTCGCAGAAAAAAAAAAAGAGAGAAAATGCTGACAGAACAAATACAATGAGAAGAGGGCAACATCTACAAGTTGAGGATTATTAAGTCAAGGCGATGACCTTAAAGTCACCTTGCTGACCTGCAGTTACCACACCATGTTTTAGTGGACAGAGTGTCCATTAAAAATGAAACATAAAAAAGAAACATTCATCACCCTTTCACTGAAAATGTTTTTTGTTTGGTTTTAGTTTTTTGTGTGGCAGTTGTTATGTCTCATTTCACAGAATCCTTCCTTGTTACCTGCTTTATTCATTTCATTAAAAAAATTACAATGAATCATGATAAGGGAAACTGTGATGTACATGATATACAGTACAACATAAAATTTGTAAACAAAGAGCTTTCATGTATGTGAATTTTCTAAGGTTCACTGAGCTCTGACTTTTGCTGTCCTTGGGAATACTTTTAACATGTCGAAATGATAATTTTATACCATAAAAGCATCATTAAAGGTAGTATTCCAAATAGCAAATGTCTGTTCTCAAGAAGAGTAATTTCGTGTTTTAGCCTGAAAAAGCACCCCTGGCCTTTGCTTTTCCTTGTTCGATGTCCTCACTGATACTTATTTCAATTTTGGTGCAATCCAAGAGGTTTCTAAAAGTACAGCACTCACACTGCCATACAGAGATTTTGCCATTTTTTTGATGAAAGGGAAGGGTCAATTTTTCCTTGCAGAAAATAATCTAGTTTGCAATGACCTTTGTGACATTTTATAGAATAGCTTGTTTTAGAATGAAAAAACAAGCAATTGTACTTTCATGATATGTTCATTAATTAACTACATGAAGAAAATATTTTCTAAAAAATCTGCCTAAAATTTTGAAAGACTGACTCACATGGCTAAACATTTAATTAGACCTCTGTTCTCACTAAATTCATATAAAATTGCTCTTACTACCATATTTTACAAACAAAGGAAAATAATTAAAGGAAAAAAAATACAGCTAATATTTGACATTACCATAGACTAAGCTAAAGAAAATATAAATAAGTCAGTAATGCAATTTATATCCCTTGGTTCACATCTCACATCTTGGCCAAATTTTTCTTTTCCACCAAATCACACAACTTTCCCCACTGGTTTCCATTACTAGATGACACAATTTAACATCACAAACTCATTAAGCTGTACTCAACCCACACAGGACAAATACATGAAAAAGTAAAGTTACCAAAATAAAAACATCCAAAAATGGAGTATTATACAGTTACAGTCCAGGAGCCCTCAAATTAAACACAGACGTCTAATGATCAGTGATCACCCTAGGGAAGCTGCACCTGAGATCAACTGGTCAAACAAATAGTATTGATACTACATTAATTTTGTGAGTAATCTACTTTACAATATGATTGTTCAGTGCACTTCACCCTTAAAGCTCTAAGTATAAGTAACATCTCTTTCTAAAATGAGAAATGCCCTCTCCAAACAATGTTTTTTTCCCTTAGCAGTAATTCTTGCCAAGGTAATTGACTATCATAAGTTTACATCGTACGCCGAAGGAATACATCGGATTCAGTTAACATCCCAACCATGTTAACATCACAAAATGCAAGGCTGATTGGAAGTGGGGATACAAACACTTCACAGAGTCTGCTTGTGGTCCTTGTCAAGTATGTCTTAATTTTGTACAATGACAGAGAGATATAATTCTGAGGTAGAACATAAATCATTTTGCTTACCAGTAATTACCATGTATCTTTCACTTTGTCAAACAGTAAAAGATACATGCCACTGACGCTAAGAAGCATCCTCAGCTGAAGTCATTCAACACACCAACTGGAACCTCTTGAACTTACAGCTCATCTTAGACTCAGCAGGCACTGGAGGAAGATCCAACTGGCTGTGTTTCCATAATTTGTGAGCTATCTGACACCATAGTTTGAGCTGTGGGTCTCACACTGGCGTACATCATCCTTACACAAAGCATTGTTCCATTAGATACACACATAAACAATCTTCCACACATTGCACCACCTTCTGTTGGTTGGCTCTGCACACGACATCACAACCCTTGACGGTTAGCCTGGGGGAAGTGCACCGGTATCCAGTGCAGTTCACCATTTTGGAACAACAGGAAAGCTGGCTTCTGCTGATATTGAAATTTGTAAGTTCCTAAGATGACATTCAGTGTTGATCAAATATCCAATGAGTATAATAAAATATTTCCAAAACGTGAAAATATTACACCCTACCTACAGATTTGCTGGAAAATTCAATAGTTACATTCCAGCTGTCGGCTGAGAGAAGCTACCACATCTTCTATCAAGTTACGACGGGCCACAAACCTGAACTGTTAGGTATGAAATCCGCAAGATCAAGATCTTAAATATTGTAATTCAAATTTCAGGAATGTATACATTTATAATTATGAACCCACCATGTTTTCGGGGAATAAACAGCGACTGAATAACCTAAAAGTAAAACTGCTCAAAGGGGGCTTTAGGCTTTATGAACTGACATGGGAAGATGACTGCCATCATGTCTTTTGACAGTTTCCATGACGATAATGTAGCTGTAAACATGGGCAATAAGAGTGAGAGGTTTTGTCAATCCCAGTTAAACTGTATGGCCAGTCTATGGGCCGTCCATTCCCATCAACTACCAGGCTACATAGCTGGCTAGATTTAAGAAGCTAAAAAATCCCCACACATTGCTGATGTAAATTTAATGTCCACTCCCATATGGTAGAAGTTATAGATATCTTTATTTAGCTAGCCAGCTACAATATATTTGGAAATAGACTTTACAGCCATTCTATGCCTTGCTGGTTCATGTTGTTATACAATCCTGGCGATCCACTGATTTTATTTATCAGGCCAATTTCCACTTCAAAACACCAACTTCTCATTGTGTAACCATGGCATACCATGCAGTAGTATATCCTGGTAACAAATAGAAATGCTCTCTTTGAAGACATCTGTCTTGTGTAAATAACCGCTTCATTGCTCATTTCCAACAAAATAATAGAAATGATATTTCTATAAATAATATTTCTAAACTTTAGGACATTCCTCTTTTCAGAAAAAACAGAGGCCTACACCTTTTGATATTGAGTATGGAGACTTCCCTGGACTGGTGACATCAACACAGAACCCTTATAGTTTAAGCAAGATACTCTTTTGCTTTGAACATTTTGTGCGAATGAGAATTTGCCATGCAGCACAAAACATTCAAAATCATGTCCAGCACTGACACATTCAATCACTCACACAAATTACTATCAGGAACTGGTTGTTTATTTAAAAACAACCCCTGGCTGTAAAATAAGATGAATGTGGTTAGTATTCTGTAGGATGAAAAAAATCTTAGAAAGGTGTTCATCTTGAGGTGAATGATCATTAATTACTCCCAAAGAGAAAGCTAAATCTTTTGCAAAAAAAGTCTAGTGGAAACCTAAAGACTGTGCATCCATCTCCTAGATTAGGCATTACATGTCACGCTCAAGATCAAAACACACAATGTAAGCGATGGGCACCAGTAGCAAACATAAATCCCGTTTGATTCATAGTGTTGTTAATGACAAAGCACCTCAGACTAAGCACTGCAAATATAAATGTATGACGAGTGATTACACAATGCCACACTAACATTTACATATAATTTATTGTCATAATTTTTTTAGCAAAATGAAAACAAACAGAAACACCCAAGTAAAAACACAGGGATGATTGTTTATTGTTGTTCTTTCTGTAAGAACAACAACAAGTATACACTTTGTGCATTGCCGTGGCTTTAATTGGCCTCATTCTTCCCAAAATGGTGTGCAGCCTCTACATGGTTTAATGACATGCTAATGTAAACACGCTGATCTGTATTCCCCTCACTGGCACTCCCATGGTGGATGGGGGGTACACTCTAAATGAGAGATCATCCCTCTTTAACTCCATCCTGGACAGACCAGGCACACACGGCGCGAATACCTGACTCGCTCTGCAGACATATCTGCGAGTCAATGTTGCTCTTGCCATCTGCACTAAATGCATTATTTAACTGCATCAGTACTGATTAACATTTGCCGTAACCTATGGTAATATGCTCTGGGGGGCTTCCAGGTCTACTTTGCCATGGCAGCCGGTGTCTCCCGTTCCAGCTTTGAAGCAAGCCTCTTTAATTTTTAATGGAGCACATGTTCTATTGACTATACAAACACACTAATCTGCAAAGCATGTGCTCGATATCATGGCCAACTATGCCACAAGAATACAAAGTGCTCATTGGTGGATGAGAAGAACAGATCTGTCAATGTACTGCATGCTCTTTTTTGTATGTGTGTAGTGTGTGTGTGTGTGTGTGTGTGTGTGTGTGTGTGTGTGTGTGTGTGTGTGTGTGTGTGTGCGTGTGCGTGCATGTCTGTGCGTCTGCGAATGTGATGAGACATCTAATTTGGCATTTCCATGAGACGAAAGCGGTACATGCGAGTAAAGTGCTTTTCATAACCGTTAAAAAGCCTCATGTCATCGAGACAATAGAGCTGATTGGCACATTCAGTGAACAGCATTCAGTCACGATCACTGAGGTTAAGCTTTAGAGGCAATAAACTGTGGATTTCTGACACTATTAGCAATGGAAATGATTTTCTGGAAAAAAAAAAGATTTCTTATTAAATGGGGGATATGGCCTGCAGTGCACTAGTACCAGGAGCTTGCCATTTTGTCCAATGAAAATAAACGCAACGGCTATTTACACAACTGGTTCCAGTAATACCCCCTGATGACAGAAATCAGTGATCCTTATTACTAAGGATTCTTTCAAAAAATATGTTAAAACCATTCAGTTTCATATTTATGGTGTGATAGTATATTCACCCAGAAGAAAAAGAGAATATGAATACTGACTTTGAATTCTGTGACCTCACTTCCTCTCCATACTGTAGTAACAAGACATTGATATAGATTATGTTACATATGTGAGAGACTAAGCTTTACACTAGTCGTGTGTTTTGAGAGGACAGCAGTTGTTTGCATCAGCTTGGTTGATGGCGCAGTTGCATGCACGTGCATAACAATGATGTCGTGTTTATTAGCATACACTGCACAGTTCCCTGTGAGGACATTGTGCACCTTTCTACACCCCCACCACAACTCTCTCTCAGAGTGTGTAAATACCTGCATGCCTGTGGTCCAGTAAGGCCTATAACATGAAGTCCAAAACAGGTCACTCTGTGTGGTTGTTGACGGTTTTTGACATATTTTGACATATTGCATGTCAAGTGGTGAGAATGTAAAAAAATCGCCTGCTCACCCGACAGTAAAAGGTTAATCAGACATTACCCCTTGCAACGTCATATAAATGAATCATACACACCGGGGGGCGGGTAGAAATTCACAATCGACGCCACCGCAATAGTTTTTGAAATTACCTCCACTGATGTGGCTGAATGGGCGGCTTTGATTAACTTCATTAATATACATGTCTTCACTTCGAGAAGCGGGGAGTGACATATGGCACAATTCACGAACAGGAAAGGAGCGTTTTGCAATTTACTCCAGAAAACAAACAAGCCAACAGGTCCTCGCATATGGCAGTTTGTGCTGGTGGGAGGCATTGCACTGGAGCAGGCGAGGAGAGCATTTGTACTTGAGAGGAGTTGACTATATTGCCCTAGGCCTGTAAACCAGTAAACAAATAAAACATCCTTCTGCTTTTCTGTGTATTGAGGCCTTTCATCTCACGCTGATCCAGACATACCATTTCAAAGCCAAAAAGCTTCGTTTGTAGCAGGTAAAAACTGCTGTAGGCCTGAAACTTCACATACCGAAGAAAAAAAGCAGCTCAATTGTTAATGACTTGTTTGCAGCAGCCATTGTTTTCCTTACCTCAACTCTTACCTTTCTTCTCCAAGATCAGCTTTCCTGGTGTTCTGAAACCTTAAATTTGTGCAAGTCTTAAATGTATGTTTTAATGATGATGATAATTTATAAACTGATGATCTCTTCAATTCATACCACTTGCGTTTTGCAAGTAACACCTATGATTTTGGTAGCCTAAAGAAGCCTTTACTGTTCCTCAGCTAGTTTTCTGAGTTGATAACCACTTAAAATTCCATCTGAACAGATGATGTATATACAGTTTTAATGTAATTACTCTGGCTAAAGCTTAGTGTTGTAATTGTCTCATGTTTTTGATATTGTGAATTATCTGATGTCCCATTATCTAATATCCAATGTTCTATTTATCACCCTAAATAGCTGCTGCTACAACTACCACTGCTACAACTATTACTAATATTAGCTTACTACTATTAGCCTGTGCGTTTCATTATTCATGGTGATCACATAGTACATGGCTCCCAAAGCTAAAATCCATGTACAGCTGCAAACACCACCATTGGCAAAATACATGGCAAACAAACAAACAGTAAATCATCATAATGAACTATGAGCAAATAAAACATTTTGCCTATTGGACTGCTTGATTAGTGGTTAGGTTAGTGCTCCTACTGTTAGTACTTCTTTGATACCATTCGAATGAGTAAGTGTCACTCCTTTCATGACACTGCGATGCATTCTCAGCTGTTTCCGCTAATGCCAAATGTGAACAAGCATCCTGACTCCGGTCAAAGCACACGGCCCGCACAGCATCTCACACAGCACACAGTACAAGGTCAAATATTTAAACTGTGACCGATCTCGCCTTTTCCGCGTGTTGGCTTTTTCTCAGAACCCAAACACTTTAATTACCTGTCCATTTTCAATGCTTGACCACTTTTGAGCAGCGATCCCTCTTTTAAAATACATTAGCATATATTTTAGTTCAGCTCGAGTTCACACATAAGAGAACATCTACAGGCATGGGGGGGGAGCGGCTTTATGAGGGGAAAAGTGCTTACTCTGCCGCTGTTCTGCACTAGTAATCATTAGGCACGTCTTCTCAAGTGCCCGGGGTTCAGCCTGTGGTGTTCCTCCACTCACTTCACTCCATACCATTTCTGAGGAGAGCAAATTCCTATGGAATAATGAGTGTAATGACCGGTCTGGTGAATTATTTAACAGAGTGGAAACTACCAGCTCTGCGCAATGATAATATGTAATATCTTAACGTCTAGGAGCTTTGTAGGGCTTGTGGGAGCTAGACAAGCCACTGTGTAACAGTCTGCTCTTGCGGGACTCGTCCCAGCAGAAGGTGGTTGTTGGTTGGACAGTACAGTCACTTCCATGTCATGGTGGCACCCCACCCCATTATCTTACAATGACCTCAAAAGATCATATACACTGCATTGGTAACCCTCCCCCCCATTCTACTCCATTATCACTGCCTGCTATTTGTTACCACAGACTCCCTGGGTCTCCACAAGTAGATTGTTAAAAAAATAAACCTTTTTATCTCCATCAGGTCTGTGTATACACTGACGCATCTCTCCATACAGGCTCCTTGGTGAATTGAACTACCCCTGTACCATTGACAAGCCCCCAATCACCTCAAAGAGCTATTAAAATGCTGATAAAAAATTCATATGGTAACGCTAATGAATCAGGAGAGTCCTCGCTCAGAGCATGGAGAGAATGAAGGTGAATGATCGCTCAAGCCTTCAGGGCATGAAACACCCTTTTTGAAGATGAATAATTCTTTTTAGGACTAGTAAGTTGAACTGATTTATAATTCTGTTTTAGGTCTGCTGATAATGTGTCTCAAATCTCCACTCTCTTATATGCACTGCATAGTCAAAAGCAGGTCGACCAAGTGTTTGGCCAGAACGCTTTTTAAAATATTTAATGATACCAGAGCACATTTTCTTCTTGCAGTCCTCCTTCCCCTAATAAAAATCCTGTGTACTGAACAGCACTAGCTTCCATTTTTCCTTAGTTGATGTCTAATGCTAAGCACAAGCGACTACACTGTGAAACGCACACGTGCACAAATGTGTTCTTTTTGTCCATCAAGACAACTTACCAGCTAAGATGATAAATGAAGAAACATAAAGCAAAACGCAGATAATGTTTAGAATTGCTTGACATAACATTGCTTCACGTCAGGAGTTCCTTGAACCACCATAACATTATCTGACAGCCTCCAAAGATAATTGCGAGCCCAAACTAGTACATGGTTTATTTCTTTCCTTGTGTGCAGCCACACAAGATCACAATGGGTTTACAATATGTCTGAGCACAGGTACCCACAGACAGGAAAGGGGCATAAGAAGCAGTCATAAACAGTTCAAATTTACATTGCAATGAGTTATTGGGATTTCAGTGGTGCAGTGCACAATCAGTTTCTGTTTATGTAGCTGAAGAATCATGCAAAATAGCACAGCGACCCTGAAGGCCATGCCTCATGTGCGCTCCTGATGTTCTTCGTTGCTGTTCTGCAGCCCCCAGTAGGCCTGAAATAAAGCCATCTGAAATGCAGCAATCCTGACTTCATTTCCCAGCATCAATTAAAACAAAAATGGTTAGAATACTGCACATTTCCTTCAGTCTGGTAACTGACGTATTAATTTCATGTTTTTTCTTCCCCTAGCATTTACTATTATCACCTCATGCTATATGGCAATTAACGTACATATTTTTTTATATTAATGATTAAGGTACTTGCGAATGCTGATTAAAATATTTCCCCTTGATTAGCGAACGGTAAACAAGTTTTCGAAGGCCATGGCTGATGAACACGTCGTAATCAGACAGTGACAAGCCACAACAAAAGAAAAAAAAAAGATAATAATACTAAAAAAGGAAAGCTGGAAACACAAACTGAGGGCTTCAAGTCGATAATTAGGGAGCTTTTTTTTAACTTTCCTTTTTCCTCCCGAAAGAAAAGAACTCTGACTACTTAATTGGAGGAATCAAATTTAGTCAAGCGCCCCATCGGCTCAAACCTACATCATTAAAGTTGCCAGCTAACAAACATCAAACACGAGCTGGTATTAATGAAGCAGATGTATTAATTTCCCATTTATGAGCAGCTAAGCAACTCACTGGCACTCCCTCTCTCCCTCTCCTGCCCCCCTCCCTTTCTTTCTGACAGCACTATTAATGATCTTTAATGCCCCACAGGCAGTAATGGGTCCCACTGGGAACCCAGAAATACTGCAATTTGTATTGAGGATTTAGACATAACAAAAAAGCCAGGCGCTCCTGGGAGCAAGCGCTTGATCAGCCCGGGCCTCTCTGGAATACTGCAGCCGAATAATAAATGACAAACGGCGCGATTAAATCAAACCTTCTGCGCAAAGTGCCGGAGTGTCTGATTGTCACTAACAATCTACTGCTTTTTAACACCTCAGGGGTATGAATCAAAATGCAGGCAGCGTGAACTCCAAAGAAAAAAAAAAAAATTAACTCTTGCGTAGCTGGGTGTACCTGGCTGTTTCGGCAGCAGCAGCGAGAGGCTAAAAAAATGAACTAGAACAAAAGAACACAGAACTAGAACATGGAGTCTTGGAAATTTGACAGGATTTATGAAATTAGAACAACTGTGACATAGAAGCAATTATGGAGCACAGGAGGAATATGATCAATATGATGCTGGGAATTAGTGACAGCCAAATGAAAACACGAGTTGGAGAGCTATGTTGTTGTTCCGGACAGTCTAGTGGGTGTACTTTTCAGTCAATGTTGATTTCAGTCACAAATTTGTGCTGTGGCTTGGAAATAAATATGCATACTAATCATTTCTCCACCAGCCCCTGTCAGAACCAATCCAGAAGCAACTACATTTGAAGTTAACAGATTGCTACTCAAGTAAACCCAATGCGTCTTGTTTGTGCCAAAAGGATTACAAACTGTGTTCATTCATGATACAACACAGACAAAATAAACAATTTGTAATGCAAAAACCAACTTTGCCTCCTCATGCATTTGATTTTGTCAACAATTCTGTGTTGACTAATTCCCTATTAACTGTGGTGGAGATTAACCTAAATAAACAACATCCTATGAAGTTAACCTACAAATTATGTATGCACCACTCCACAGACCTGCAGCTTTTTGAAGATTACTTCTACAGCCCTCTGTTTGTTTTTTGAGCTAATTTGGGGTTCATTTGAGCTCTCCAGAGACTATTCACAGCTCTGTACGAAGGCTCATGTGTTTATTAGAAGGACAATAACACTGCTCTGCTGAGCCAGAACATGGCCATGCTAGTCTATCCATGTTAGTCTTTGTCTTTTGTCAGGCAATCAAAACTCTACCGGGCATCTGGAGCCATTATTTTCACTAAGCTCCTCTGCATTACCAATGGAGATCTCCATGCTGTTGTCAAGTACAGTTATATAGGAGACAAAATGTATTATATTACATATAAATGTATTGCATTTATTCATAAATCCCATTTAGACCTCGCTATAATCTTACTAGCCAAAACCTATGACTCTAAATGATTTACAAAGTGTATGTTGCGGTATATGTCAAACTGCCTTTGGTTACCCCCATTTTTAAAGGAATATTTCAGGCGGTTACCTGTCTCCCAACCTAGGCCTTTGTGATCCCCAAAATGGAGTCTATATAACTGTGTAGATGGCCGTGTCTTGCGCATGGCTACATGTGATCACTGCCGTCACACTGATGCTGGCATGTTTCTGACATGCTACACAATGGGCTAATACTCACATTGTACGCTGTACGTGCAGGTTTCTGCGGCAGCCTGTTTCCTGCTCGATCCCGCCTCCGCGCGCGGCGTGAGAGGGGTTAAGCCGCGGCGATGCTGTTGATAGGGAGAGCGTCTGCAGCTGGGGGCTGCAGATAACACATTTTGTCAGATACTGTCAGGCAGCTGCCTGCATAATGAAGTGAGAAGAAAAAGGTTTGCTTTCATATGTTATCAGCGCCGCAACTTAAAGCGGGGGAGAGGGATGCATCATTTAGCCATGGCCTGACTAATGGTCAGCTCCTGGGGGGAATGAGGATGCTCTGTGGAAACTCTGAGCCGGCACGTCCGCCCCCCTTTCCCCCAGCCAGCACCGACACACCGCAGCCAGCAGAACGTTTTCCTCTGCCAGCCAACTCAGCTGGGTCTCCCCTTAAACGAGCATGAAGAATGCTATTAAAGTGGCTCTAATGTGTCGTTTTAGGGGACATTCATCACAGCGCTGATCTGAGTATGTCATGACTGCACCGATCCTGTCCTGGCTAGCTACATCTTTTATTTATGGGGCAGGTGCTTGATATCATTTTTTTCATTCAGGTGTAATAAGAAATAAGAAACAGTCTAACAAATGTGGTGTATGAAATATGATCTTTTTATGAACACTACAATACAACTACGACCGACCCTACCCCAAAAACCCTTTTAAGGCCACAGCTGACCAAAGCTTAAGGCCAAAACTTTCTCTTTGTGTGGTTACTTGAAAGGCCCATGAAAATGCCACATATGTATATTCAGGTGTTTAGGTTCTAAAGAGGCTCAGGGTCCTCTTTATACCACCAGCAGCATGGCACCATTTTCTGATGCTTATCAAGCTATTCATGACTCTACTTTCCTTGATCTACTGCCTTCTTTATCGTGATACATTTCTACAGTGACTTATGAAGTCTAAAACACAGCGGCTCCATTATAACGGTATTGGGATTGATTGCGCCTTACACACCTATATCTATCAATTTCAAATGTCCCATGCTGCATCACGTCGTCTTCACTGGAGCCAGCAGAATGGGTTAGGAGGCAGGGAGTTGGAACAATCACATCATTGGCTGCTTGGAACCAAGATTCATTTTTTCCTTAAGGGTTTATGATCAAAAGAGCATTTCCAACCCCGCCTCCCCACCCCCCCTCCCTCCAAAACTACCCCCCTCCCTCTTTCATCCCCCCGCCTACCTTGATGATTTACAGCTAGGACTCACAAGCCCCGTGGAATTGATTTCTTTCACAATGGCAACTTGCACCAATTCTTCTGTGGGGGCCATAACGATCACGCTTCGGATCATTAGTCTGGACCACTGTTTTCCATTGCCCTGGCGGCTGGGTGCCATACATCTTCCCGCAGCTCAACCCTAAGCCGCTCTCCTTCCGTTTTCCACCACCCTCCATGACCATTCGTCTTCGGACCACTCCGGGAATACATTTATTTAAGGGGTGGGATGATGGCAGGCAGAATCCAGCGGCGCATGGTTAAGAAGATGCTCTGGTGCCTCCCTTCTTTCCCCTTGGTGACCTTTCAGCAGCGAGCCGTGTCAAAAGGTGCACTCGCAGAAGGACAGGTCCCGAATCCAAATCACAGCCGGCATCCCCCCACCAACGCTGGGCGGGGGCACGCACGCGGTGATTCGCCCGGTCTCTGTCATCACTGGGATGAAAAGGACCTTGTCACCGGCGAGAGGCACTGGAAAACCCATTAGCCAGGCCTGGAACAATGCTGTCTGATTTGTTATGTTCACTCCTTGACAATGTGGAGAGCGGGATGCCTGATTGAGCTTCCTGGAGCAATTTTTTAACAGCCATCGCCCTTCTTTGACCACAAAAAAACCTGTGCTTGGATTCTCTGCATTTTCTCTATAATTTCTATTTGTCAGAAATGATAGATTAACACTTAGGCTTTGGATAACATTTACTGAACAACGTCTCGCTTCAAGGGCATTAATCATTTTCGTGGTACTGTTGATTCAATACTTTCTTAACACTATAAATTGCCCATGTATTTTTTTCCATTTTAAGTGGCCTTGCCACACATAGAAGGGATTCTGGTTCAATCACGCTGCCTGTGCTCAAAGTCAAACAGCTCTGTCACCATATACCTTTGCAATATTAATGTGCAAAATTGTATGCGTCTCACATTTTTTTATTTTTGAAAAAATCGAGTTATGATTTATTCCACATTCTACCCCACATCAGGCTCCTCAGCTGCAGATTTTCGCCATCATCTTTAATTCATGTAAGGAATTAAAACCCGCGTCGAGCTAAATCTGCGTCTCGGAGAGGCAAAAACCGTACAAAGGACCCCATTTCAGATTCGTGTTTCAAGTAATCACTTGCAAAATTGAACAGCGTTACAAAACAAACAGTGCTTCCATAGGGGCCCGTTCTTAGTAACTTTCTGTACCACTTCCCGACTTCCTTGGCAGTGGAGCAGTCCCAGTCTGGCGGCGGCCATTGGCAGCCATGATTTACAACAGCATTTAAGTGAATCTAATAAGGAGTGTGAACGCTCCCCTCGTTCTGGCACTGTGCGCCGCTGCTCTAATTATTCACACATTTTGGCACGGCTCGCCGTGATCTCCACCGAGCTCTTAATCACAGCAGATCAGTTCAAATAAATGAAAGAGAATCAAAATGCGCTTACAGTTCTCTCCGCCATCCAAATGAGTTGAAAGCGGTCCAGGGGCTCTGGCGGAGTGTTTTTTTTTTTTTTTGCGCTGGAGAGGCTCAGTAACATGTCTGAGACGGAGATCAATCTTTTCCATATCTGGAGGTGGTGGGGGCCGAGGGGGAGGGTGGCACGACTTTGTACGTTGCCTCCTCAAACCCATGCTCTTGCACATGCCATACACGCAATTACCCCCTCTGTTTCTGGCAGGTCCATCGAAACAGAGCCATAAATTCTCTTCCACACTTTCACTAAGTGCCGCTGGTTTTTTTACGGACCCGTTTGAGCTGAGCTGTTGAGATTCAAAGCAGTTGTGCAGCTGCTCTCAGATACCAATCCCAATTCTCTGAACTACATTTTTGTTGAAGTCTTTGCCAATTTTGAAATTAATGTTTTGATGTGCTTTGTTAAATACACTTTTAGTAATACGCTATTATTAAAATATTACGATTATATATCATTAATATGTTGTCATGATATATTATTAGTATATCATTTCGCAAAATATATTCCTTTTCAAAGTCAGTATTTTCATCTGGAGAAAATGAAGGATCAGGGAAAGAAGACCTTGCCTCAAGGATGCCCAACTCAAGGTGCTGCCAAAACAACATCACTCTGACCGCTGGCCCATCTAGTGATGTCACTTCCCCTCAGCCGCCCCCCTGTGACAGACACTTGAGGAAGTGAGAGGCGGACACATCATGAAAGGAACAGCATGTTGACTGAAATTCCTGTGTTTTCTTTATAATTCTTGCTTTTATCTGTGGTTCAGCCTGTCATCGCTAATCACGGTGTAGTGAGTAGCAGCAGCGACGATAAGCTCAGTCTGTCAACGCTGAAATCCAAACGGCATACAGATGCCTCTCTCCTGCCGCCTGACACTCCCAGGAGATCGCACTTTGTACCAGGAGAGAGAGACAGCCCTCCAGGGGGAATAGAAAGAAGCAAAAATTATCACCAATTTCTCTCCTTCTTCACTGGAAGGCTGTGCTCAGGAACAGATGGGGGACTGCATGGGGAGGACTCTCTGGAGGACTCCATTGCCTGTTGTAAACATAACCCGCATCTGGTACCAGAGGTCAAAGGCCATGATGACCTGCACATATGTTCTGTCCCCTGCTTAAGATAGGCATCACCATTTTTTAAAAGAAATTAGTCCATCTGCAAAACTACAATGCAAGAACATGTCAGCAAGAACAGCAATAAACAGTGTACCATGGGTGTGGGCGAGCGAAACAAATTCCATCTGACTACATCAACTCTTATGTGCCTGCTAATCCACACTGGCCAAATTAGAGCCGCTGTTTCATTTTATAATGTCAGCTCCATGAAGTCCATCCATGGAGTTTCATTTCATTTCAATGACACTTCAAATGTAGATTGTTTTCTATGGTATAGGTTAGTTCCTGCATCTGGAAATCAAGGTCATCTTTGTCTCAAGGCTATGTGAAAACAAGACATGCAGCAACATTCTACATTCATTCCCTGTGGTACAAACCTCAGTATATCAGACTTTATCTTGTCTTTAATGGTTTTACATAAGGTTTTTAAAAATGTTTATATATAATTAGATAAACATATGCATACATTCCAAGCTAAAAAATTCAAAACAAACCAATCAACAAATCATTGAAACAACTGCCTCATCTACAGTCTTCATGTGAATAGTATACACTAAGGGTTTTCTCGAAGCTTGCAAACCACAGTAGGTAAGTCATTAGTGAAGTCATCCATAACACTGTGTTAATATTGTGTGGTAGGATTGGGGAAATACATAATCACCTCACTTGTAAGTCACTTTGGATAAAAGCCTCTGTCAAATGAATAAATGTAAATGTAATGTAAACAAAATAACAGACAATGCACTTCCTCAACATCACAGCTGCAACACAAACAAAACACATTCAGGCTTTTGTTGCCAATTACCTAGCTCTTCTGAGCATTCAACCAGCCTGGATGGTTTACCCTTAACAATGTAATTGAATAACAAAGTTAGGATGTCACACCTGTTCTCTTTGGTATAGTAGCGCTTTCTGGGATGAATTATGTCTCCTCGGATGGGCGGGACCTACCCTTCGATTCGCAGTTAAAATAATGCGCTCTGACCTTTGGTGGGGTTAACCATCTGATGTCCTCGCTGTGGAGAGGGCAGCTCAGTGCCCTATGAATAATGCAGTTCATGTTCCTAAATAACCAGACAAATGAATCAATAAATCACTTGTGCGGTAGCTATCTTATTAGCATCATCTCCTTTTCCTCTCTTCATGATTTAACATGCCGTTTTATTCACAAGCAATAATTGCATACAAATAAGAATGAGTGCGCACACCTATTTTCATCTCGTTGGTCGCTAAAGAGCACCCTGCCATACAGAAATATTTATATATAATTTACTTATCCTTATATATAATTTACTCATCCTTTATAGCATATTTGGAAGGTCACTGCAATGGGCAAGGGAATTATTTTCCTTTACAACAGGCTATTTTGGCTGAGCACATTGACTTCCTGTAAACACATTACAGCAAACAATGTATTAAAAAAATACAATTTTAAAAACTTAAATGCATCTCTGCTTAAAATATTGAAGCTATGATTCAGATGCAAATAAATCTAAAGGGGCAACAAAGTGCACAGACTGTCTGCCTGTCATTACAGCACTGGGAAAACAGCCTTTTCTTTGTCTTTTTCTCTCTATTGTTATAACCTTATTTGTTGCAGTGTAGTTAACAGGCAGAGATAATTTAATCTGTCGTGATTATATGAATGGGCATATTTCAGCATCCTAAATGAGTGGAAGATCACACAATAAGCAGGAACATAAACCCATAAATCTTAGTCCACCATTCCTGTTTAAGCTCTGGATATCCCTAGCTTACTATGGGGGTGGGGTGGGGGGTGCAAAAAAAAGCCACAAGCCACTTCTGAATTATGACTCATTTTCAGTTAAAACTGTGCGGTCCACTCGTTAGGCCCATTACATATATGTAAATACATCCTCACATTGCACACGGGCCTTACACATCGTGAGTTATTGTAGCATGGGCCTTTTAGTAGTTCATTTACCAATGATTAAATGATGCAGCACTATGTTGTTCTGTCATCGTTTCACATTTTAATAGCTGAGAAAAAGCACAAAAGGGTGTCCCTTAATTACAGAATTTGGAGTTGACAGCAGCCTCTCCCCTCTGATTTCACTGGCATTAGCTTTCCTTGCAGATTTATCTCTTAACAACTCTCTTTGCACCTTCTACGTGTCCCTTGGGGCCAACCTCCCCTGTCCGCCTCCTATCCCCCCAACCACCAAGCTTCTCAAGGCTAGTCAGAGCCTGCTGTCCCTGGGGGGGTGTGGGGGGGCCTTGTACAACCAGAGGCGGGTGAAAACACAGCACAAACAAGCACCCATGTTCATTTGTCAAATTTGGCATGCACACTTCCATACTCCATCAAACAAAGCCTCTGCTAGCTAACTCATTTCCCTCTCCCAATTACAAATTAGTCCATTAGGCTGTCTGCAGTAAGCCCTCTGCCGCCTCATAGTAATGGCTTGTGAGATTTCCATCATAATCGTAATGGCTCCCAGAGCAGCCATGAGTGCAGATGGAGGTCCCTCATAGGTAATGAGCTATCACACTACCAAAGGGCACATCTTTGGCTTTGTTATTTAGAACAGTGGGGAAGGGGGAGTTGGGGGTGTGTGCGTAAGGGGGTGCTCAGATAAACAAGACAATTGAGAAGGGAGGCTGAAGAGAGCATTGGACAGATAGGCATCGTGAAATGGGTTTCTGGACCGAAATCTCCAATAGTAAATCACACAATGGCTAATCCTCACAGGCTAACTGAAATGCCATTCCCCTCTGCATATCCATTGACCTTCTTTTTTCTCCTTTCATGGCATGCAAACAGAAATATCATTAGTGATGATCCTGTGCGCATGAATCACCACTTGTTATTCTATGCTTAATGATTTATCATATAACAGCACTGTATATGCACTTTTGGACAATTATTTCATGGTTTTCATAACAATTCCTCAAATAATACTGTACACATTTCAAAAATTTATGGCCAAGGGGCTAGGATACTTTACTTCCTTTGAATATACTACTCTGACACATAATACTAATAATGACTAAAGAATAAGGAATTGTGGGGCATAACACATCATAAAGGTATGACAAAATTATCCTCATGGATTGAGTTTCATAACGGGGTGCATTTTGCTTTTTTGCTCCCAAAACTATCCTTTTTGTGTGTAATTTGGGGGTGCAGTTGACATCTTAGGGGACTGGACTAGTAAACTACAATTAAAAAAAAAAAAAAAAAAATGCTTGCAGCTGCAGTTCCAAAGTTAAACAAATTACATTTCATATACAGTGATTTTCTTATTAATTCAAAATGATGAGATATTATGATGAAATATGTATCTACTTATATCTAAGCTCAAGGTTCCATTTGCTTTTTTCCATTTGCAAAGATGGCAGCCAGACCACAATAAACAACAACAAATGGCTATGCAAATGAAAATGAAAAAACATTTTTACTGGCTGAAATATACAGTATTAAACTGAAAGCTTCATAAACTTTTTGCAGAAAAGAGGCTCTTAAGCAAATGGAGTCATATAGTACGTTGCTCAAGAGACATTACATTACTACAGCCTCTGAATTATTAATAATATCCATCCTTTTGTTCATTTCTCAAATGAATGTCCTTGCAATAGCTCACAGACTTGTCAAATACTGATAAATACATTGACTTAAAATGGTTCATTTTGTAAAATTATGATCATTTTGAATTATTCTGAAGTATGCATGCAGTTTTTAGCTACAACAGATAGATTCTGAGGTGGTGTGCCTTGTTTTCTTCAATTGGAAATCTGTTCTTTAACAGTTTATCTATTTCATTACTTGACCTCTGTCACCCAATCTCCAGTCATTAATCCCTACAGGTAACTGAAGAACCACTTTTGCTTGGTAATCCTTCCCGAAAATGACCAGCCATGTACCTCATTTGTACGCTCCCTGCTCAATTCTTGTCCTGTACTTTGAGCATGAAGAAAATGGAAAGAACAGCCTGGTGCCTCTGCATAAAACCTAATACGCTGTGTTTTTCCATTCTAAGTAATTTTATATAACAATGTAAAAAAACAACAAACATTCCCCTGATATCTGAGGGAAGACAAAATACTTCTACAAGGACAAAGCTTCAATATATACTGGACCTTAGGGAGATCTGAGGTGTTCTTCTTTGTAATTTAGATTATTGATCATGCCACTTGTGTACCCACCTGCGCAAATAAATGCATGCCGTTGTGACAGTACTGTAACGCTAAACCATCTCAATTTAATTTGCCAGATAAGAAACCAGGCAATTTCTATTCACATATTTGTTGCTACCGTTAATGCGGCCTGTAAGGAATTTCAACTTGGATATAGTTAGCAAAGGCCTTGCTCCATATCGTGACCCCATAAATATTACACAATGAGCTTAATAAGAATACAGATCCCACGGGATGGTTACCCATCAAACCGGGAATTGCATTTAATTTCCTCAGGGCCACACTATGTCTTGTACACATAATTAAAGTAGACCAAACAACGGTTTGTGTTTTGTCAATAAACCACTTGGGAGCAATCTGCAGTGGGTTGGACACACTTTTCCCTGACCTCTCGGCAACAATTGAAGGCACTGTAATTATCATCCACTGACAAGCTTACTGGCTCTGGAACAGGCCGGTCTCATAAAGTCATTCATCCATCAGATGCCCCTTCCCTGAACGTCCAGCTTGCTGGGTCATACTCACACTTTGGTGGTGTAAAAGTCACACCACCGCTCCAATGATCTTGTAGCCTTCCTATTGCTTAACTCTCTTTGAAATCCCACACTTTACAATTAACAGAAGCTGCCAGGGGGACTGGATCAGCTTTAGAGGACTGAACTCAGCAGGAAGTTACTCAGGACATAAAATTTCACCACAGCAGTGAGCAACATGGAAACACAAAGAGTGACCATGTGAGGAGAGAGGAAATTTTGCCAATGAAAAAATAGTCTGTACACAGCTTGGAATTGACAAGCCATGTTATATATGGCTTCTCTTCTTCCCCACCACTGGATCATTGTGGATTGAACAAAGTGCATGGTGCTTTATTACAATCAGCACTACAATTCATTTCAGTACAATCTTTCACTGAGAAATATTTACCTTGGGAACTTTCTTTGTAGCTATATTTCCATTCCATATATGACAGGAGATGACAGCAGTGCACAGATGACATTGCTTGTTTAAAAAAAAAAAAATCCAGAAATCTACCACTACTGGACCTTACATTATGCCTCACAATACATAGGCCTACATTTTTTCACAGCTACCATCTGCCAAATCTGATACCTTCAGAAAAAGGAAGACATTTGGCAAAACCCAAAAATAAATCCTGTATTTGATGCATGTCCAACCACAAATCACTGCTTAGGAAAAATATACATCAACAGTAACACACAAAAACAAAAAAATTATAACAGCGATTGAATCCCTGTATTAAGTGAGAGCAAAATGATAATATGTTGTACGTAAGGGGGGAATAAGGGGTTGATGTCGAGTAGTACACAAACAACAACAACAACAACAACAACAAAAAGCACACAGCCAAGTGTAGAGCGAATGTCAACAGAAATCACTGAGGTGCCACCAGACCAATGAGAGGGCAGTGGCTTGCTGCAGAGTGATTGGCTGGTTGATGTGGCCTGCACATAGGTGAGCTGGCCTTGACAGACATTCACCTGCTCTGGGGGAGTTTAACCTTGAAGAGTGTCGGGGAAATTGCTTTCTGCGGGGAGCGACTGTGCTCTAACCGCACAGTAAATTGGGGACCAGAAGACTTCCATAACAACAAGAGTTTTTAGAGGAGACAGCTCCCAGGGACGACAGTCTGAACCCAAGGTCTGACTGCATGCATTATTAAAGCCTAGTAACCGGCAAAGTTCTCTCATAAATAAATATGAGCTCCGATATGATAGGAGGGTGCGGCTGGGAGTCTTGGATTGCCAGCAATTTATCAGCTTTAGCGGACCTGAAGGAGATCTCATCTAGTCTTTTTCAGATTGACAAGAGCTGTTCTCACCAATTAACTACTACTATGGAACTCATCAGCAATCAAGCCTGGAGAAATTAGTCTGCTTTGCAGAACTTTAGCGAGGCCCCTTGATTAAATCTTAACCGTGTGTGGGCAAGGTCACCTCCTTTTTAAAAAAAGATTTTTTTTTTGTTCCAAGCAGTGGGATTTCCACCCTGGAAATTTGTTTGTAGAAACTCTCATAGAGATAATACATGATTCAACCAAACCTTTCTTTCTCAGGTCAAAAGTGATACAGAGGCCTTTCAAGGGAGGATGTTACATTCAAGCGGCACATTCATGAACCTTGTGCTTATTGAATTATTTCACCACAGTGCTCTCCCTTTCTTTGGGAATTGAAATGGTGGCACTGAAACATTATGCACTGTGGCGTATTATTCCTTTATTTAATTTCAAGGACCTTCCAACCTTGTCCTACTGAAGCATGCACATTATTACCTTTTCCTTGTCCAAAAAAAAATTGAATGGCAAAGTCAAGAACTCTTGTATTAAAAGGAAGAGTCAACATAACAGCAGAGAGCCAGGTTTAACATTCATTCTAAAACCAATATGTAAACTGCCCCTAATGCACAAATACTGTCAAATTCCTGTTCATCAGAACATAATTCCACAAGGACCTACATAATTTTGACACCACACACAATACATTCAAGGGTCAGTGCGTGCAAATAGGAACTACTATTTTCTATTATGCGAACAAACTCTGACTGCATGTGAATACACCTTTCATAGCAGTCACCAGTGTTCATTGAACGTGCTCATTTTTTCGGTCAACGGTGAACTTGAACATATCCGTTTGCAACTAAAGAACGTGAACTTGAGCTCATTCAGGTTTGCGCGAGATTCAGAATCCTTGGGTGTGTTAAAGTTACTGCTCGATGAATAAACACGGACGGCGTTATTCCATACTTGAGATGTTTTTATTAGTGCAACTCATCAGATAGACAGCTCAACAGCTCGCAACCAACTGCCCATATCCTGCGTAACAATCACTGCACATGTATATAAATGCATAAAATAGTCCCTGGAACAGCTTATTTAAAAAATGGAAGAAATGAACTGGGACTGTGAACTTGTTCAAAATTCAAAATTGTGAACTATGAACTTTGAGCTAGCCCTTGTGAAGTGTGAACTTACACAACACTGGCAGTCACATGGCAGTTGGGATACCAGAGCAGCCCTGTACTACAATGTCCACTATGCAACATTACAGTAGTTACAATAAATGATTTTCAGGCTCTAGGTGATCAGCATAACAGCCGATGCCACAACATAATCATATACTCAGCTATTCGAGGTACTCCATTACACAGCATGGCATCATTTCAGGACACACCCTTGAAAGTTCAATGTTCAAATGGTCAGTGCACACACAGTACAGACCACACAACTCTTGCATACCAGTGAAATGAGAACAGTTCATTCTGACTCAAGTGCTAATTTACTACAGTCTTTATTGACCATGATTATGGCTAGATGACGTTACAGTTATATATCAGATAAAAGTGGACAGCTTGTGGTAGAGTTATTTAGATATGAGGAAAGCCATCAGGAAATAAAACTACAATATCTGAAATAATAATTATATTTGAAAAAATGTATTTTTGAGGTTAGAGGCTGAAATGGATGACAGAATATTCTGAGGTTCAAGCGGTTTGGTTAAATGTAATTGCTAGCAGCACAAATTACAACCAATGCCTTATAATGTTGACGGCTTTTGTTTACTGAGGCAATAGGCTAGAACAGAAAGGAAAGGATATTTCTATGTTGCAATCATTCATTTTTAGTGGAGTTAGCATTAGCGGAGAATATAGTTTACCTTATTAACTTTAAAACAAACATGCAAACTGGTGTGCTTTAAGTTTAGTGACCCTACTAATGTGCCAATGGTAAAATATAACATTTATACTCATGCTAATATAACATCTATAACCTATGCTTATGACTAATCTTTGCTATTTAGCAGCTAGCTTCCAAGTTTGCATATAAAATTAGCTTTGATTTTGAATTTGACCAAAAAAAAGAACTTTGTATTATTTAAGCATTATAAATCTATTTATCTGCTATCATGCAGGTTTGCATTTTTTTTGAAAGTTTATATATAAATATGTACAAATTCTATCAACAAACTGACATGTTCTGTGGTACACCAAAGCTAGATATACTGCTATAACCTTGGGAAGGTTTACATATCTTAAAAGTTGTGGGAGGGGTTGGATTACATTTTGCATAGGAAACTAAAGCATAAAGCACAGGGATCCTGACAGATTTCCATAGCAGTGTAATGCCATGTTTTGCCTGCAGACTAATAGATAATTAAGTAAAAAAAAATGTGCAGGTTGAAGCCATGGAATCTGTGTGACCTTGAAAGTGGATCCAAGCTCATTCCAAAGTCTGTGGTGTGATGCAGCTGGTGGTACGAGTGCCCTTGCCTGGATCAAACACCACTTGTGGTTAAAGCTCTACATCATTGTTTTCCATTGCAGTGCCATTTCAGGACAGTATAACAATGTCCACACTAAACACCCCGGGTTAACATGCGTTGGTTTATTACACTGGAGAGGGATTCATTCTTCTGAAGCATAAATGCAAGAATGCATAACTCACCTTCCCCTGTATAACATGCCTTTGTTTATTTGTCTAGTTCTATTGTAGGGTATGCTGGAGTTTAACTGCAGGGTAGGTTGCACTGCACTTATGTATTGCAACACATAGACACTAGTTATCATATTGCTACAGTGGAGTCCTGTATACATCACCTCTAATGCAACTTTATTACATGCACTTTGTCCTTTCTTTGAAGGCTGCTCTGGTACTAAATTACAAAATGTAAAATGTAAAGGTACGAGGTAATGAGGTAACTAAGGTACTACGATAAGTAGTGGGAGGAGGCACTGCACATATGCCATTGCAGGATGGGCAGGATCAAAGGCAAAAAAGCTTCCCTACTGTGGAGGGGACGTCTGAAACACAAGGCAGTAACAGGGTAGACAGAAAGCAGTCCACAGCGTGTTGGTGGCACCACAAATATGGAAGAGAAAAAAACACTGAAGTGGAACTGACTGTAGAGACTGTAATTGAAGTTACACTTTCCAAGAGGCTTATCATTTCCTCTGACATCGCTGACAGAGAGCCATAATGCAGAAGCTGCGGTGGAGTGGCAGGTTAAATTGTACAAGGCAGGAAAGATCATCTCAATTTGAGCTGAGGCATTACCCCCGGCGTGGTGGAACTCCAGCTTGTCATCTTGCCGCATTGTGCGGATCTCTGGTCACAGGTGCAGAAGGGTCAGACCGTCATGTGGGGGAATCTATGGCTTCCCATAGTGGGTGCCAGGGCAACCCCGTGTGCCTATCCCCCTACCCGCCCCACCCCACCCAACAGGCCTTTCACCCTCTCCGCGGCCTCAACAGTGATCCCAGTGGTTCTGGCCGCTGGGTGCGGAGCAGGCGCAACTGAACAAAATCTCTGCAGATGGCACATCAGTGGCACTGCACGGCCCAGGAGCAGCGAATTTGCCCTGACGATGCAGTGATTTTCCAGATCTAAATCTTGCATGTTAGCATCTGGGTATGCGCAGTGACAGAATGAGGCTTCGCCTGTTAGGGCGAGAGAAGGCGCGAGGATCTCACTATGCTAAATGGGTCGCCGTGGAGGAGAGGCAGGCAGGCAGGCAAGCTTCGGCCCCAGGGCAAGCTGCTGCCACTCCACTCTGCTTACAATGACAGCGGCCGGAGGTTAAATGCTCGTTCAGTGTAGCTAGTACATGGGGGTGTGCATCTATCTCATTTGTGATGCATAACTATACACACAGCACAACAACATTTGAAAGTAATAATTGGTCATATACATAGCTCTGTATATTATTTCTGGAGAAACTGGACAAAATGCAGAATTCAGAATATAAGCCTTGACAAATAAATGTGGTATAAAATGAGCTGAAGGACAAACTACTATTCTTTAACACTCTTAACCAACACTATTATTTCTGACATCCTTGAAAACATGTATTTTTTAGAGAAAGACACACAGATACTCATAATTTATAAGTAAAACCAAAAATATGGTCATTAAAAAGGCAGCACTTATGGAGAAAAACTGGAGGTTTGGAATTTTCTATGTTGCTTTGTTTTTTTTTTTTCTACTCCAACTCTGTTTCCAGGCAATAACCCTATCAACTTGTTTAGACCCTTGCCCTGAAGAGAAAGAAAAAAAAATCCACAAAATATGTCCGTCAATTACAGTGGTTACATTTAATTAGCGTGGTGTCAATCGAAAGTGAAGACGTCCCTAAGGCACGGTGACCTTCCCTTTGCACACGCCTCCTCCGCGCCACGGCGGGCGCCAGTGGTGCAAGGCGAGCTCTGCGGGGCAGAGGCGACGGAGAGGACACTGGCACAGCCGCCGCTGCCCCCGTGTCCATTCATCGCGTGCCCCGTGGGTCGCCGCAATCTGCCAGGCTTAAGGTCGTCACATTAATTTCCCATCTAAGCAGCGCTAATGAGCACTGCCTGGTAGCCAACCTTCAGGACCCCGCTGATTACAAAACAGGAAGGTGATGATTTGTCAACAGAAAAGAGGGCGTTTAGACCGTAACCTTGCTTGAAATAAATGCAGCAAATTGCTTGTGGACACTGTTCGTCGTCTCGGTGCCCGGTATTCACGGGGAAAAAAATTGAGACAATCAAGGAGAGCAAAGGTAGGTTACTATCTGAATGTGTTAAGATTTGTGCCAGAAGCATTTTCTGATTTGCCATCCTAAGCGAAGATTGCTCTAAGGGAAAAGTCAAGGACGTATCATTTTCATTTTTCATTTCCGTGATAACTCATTTTTATGATTGTTGTTATGAAAAAATATAGCGTGTTTCTCTGTGAATTCAGGCTGAGTGGAGCAGAGTGCCTGAAGTGGTCAGCTAACCCTAAGCCACTGAGGCAGGGGGATTTGTCCTTCTGGGATACACAGTACCTGTGTAGGTCCCTGACTCTGGGTAACCTTGGCAGGGATGTAAGAACCTGAAGGTATCCATCATTATGGCAGCCCAAAGCTCAGTCCGCGGGCACAGAAGATGCTGGAGTAGCTAGTAAAATTTTAATGCACTCTGCAGAGCGGTCATGTCATACTCGGTTATGGCAAATAATCCCAGATGCCTGCAGTGCTAAAATGGAGCTGTAATGTGCTTGCCTCCTAACCCGAGCTGACAGCGATGATGTACGACTACCATTACCGGAAAATATCACTTCAACTAACCCATGATCCGGCTCCGCTAAGGGTCATATTATCCATGAGGAACAAATTACACTCCCAAAGTAAATACAAATTTTCTACACGCAATGGGTACAAAGCAGAGAAGGGGTGATATGTTACCTATGACAACGCTCTGCAGAGTGACAAAGATGATAAAGTACATGACAAATCATTGGCTGACAGGGTACTCTAGTGCAATCAGCCTCTGCCTCGGCCTAGTGAACGCGCACTCAAGCCTGTAAACACTGTACTCTGCCTTTAAAGGAGCAAAGCACATAATCTTTTAACACTGACAAGTCATGCTCTCGTTTTATTACCCATCCTGCCCCAGTGGGAGATAACGTGTTTTATACGCAGTGCTGAATGATTGAGGAATACGTCTCTCTTCTCTCATAATTGCCTGAGGGTAAACATGGCAAACATCTTTGCAATATATTACCACTTCAGATCATTATTTTGTGTCAAGGACAAACAAGTTCTCCTGGCTTCACTGAAGCACCACTTACTGTTTAACACTTGGCGCCAATAAGTGCCAAGATATTTCACGTACGTACAAACATGTTGATATATACATATATAATAATACATGTGTATTTGTGTGTGTGTGTGTATAATTTCATTTTAAAGTGTCATGCTTTTAAAATGTCGTATGTTTATGCAAAATTACAGTATACATATTTGTCCCATTAAGAAGAAGGATCATGCATAAAAATGGCCACAGTACAAAGGTTGTGCAGGATGTTGAAATGGTCATGTTATCCTTTTCCTATTTATATATTCATATTCAGGTGTAAGTGCAAGCTTTGAAAGCACTAATACGCGAAAATCTATTTATCTAAAAGGTTTGGCCCTTGCAGGAGCCTTTATATATACAAAAGCCCAGTCATTAGATAATTTGGACAGAGCTTTTGCTGTCAAGTACCTCTTTGGCACTCCCATAATTGGGTTCTCTAAGCACATAGCCTCAAAATTCCTGAAGTCATTTATTTCTATTTTGATGGTTGGTGTTTTGTATAAGGCCATTCTTATATACAGTGATTTGTCTGAATATGTGGGTAGAGCATAAAAAATTGGAGCAAGATTCTTGTTTTGATCTATTCTCTTTCACGGGCCCTTGAGATCTTTGCTTTAATATTTCAACACTGAGAGAATACTAACTGGCTTCAATAACAGCTTCAATAACAACTCAGTGCACACAAGGCAATTCTGTCATTAAACAAAACAACAACAAAAAAAAACTTCATTTCTTACCCGAGATAATAAGCAAGACCTAATTTTCTTGCTAGAGTGCTTAAATAATTGAAGAGGATAAGCATATAAACATGCACCAACAAATATCTAATACACTGAAACCTTTCACAATCGTTTACCGCCATCATCCCCCTAAATGATCTCAGATGTCTAAAACCTGTTGGTGTTAACTGCACCATGAAGACACTGTTACTGGATCCTGGCAGCTGGACATCAAAGGCACCTTAGGATATGGAATCCATCCCTCTCCACGGTCCGTCTGCCAGTAATTCAGCCATGTTAATCGGATTCAAGTCGGTCCAAATGAATGGCAAATCCTACCTGTTAGCGCTAATAAAAATACCACCTGATCCCACTGATTTCAAGCACGGGGAATAAAATTGCCGACAATTAGGTTTACACTCTTACAACGGAGGCCAGAAACTTCATGGCAGGAGGCAGAGTCAGAGATCTCGGCTTGCCGGCGTTTTATTAGACTTGGCTCGGGAGAACGTTCTTTGCTCGTGTCCGAGTGCCAAACCATATACCATGGAGAGTCTGTGGAACCAGAGCCCAACTGGAACAAACTGTGCTCTGTGATGAATAGAGTACAAGCTGTACCGTTTCATAAATCTCCGTGCTGCTCCATGTTTAAAAAAAAAAACAAAAAACTGGTGGGCGTTCACACACGATATTCCATCCATTTGCACGCACACCCCCCCCCCCTTTTTAAACGTTTTAATTAAATTTCAGCCTATTACGGTCAGGCCGCAACTTAAATTGGCTATGGAAACAGCACTTTGTGAGAATATTCCTGTCCTCTCTCTCTGAGGGCTTGTGGAAATACAAACCGCTCAGATGTTCTAGCATGCCAGTAAAAGGAACCCATAATAATGTCTGCAGTTAGGATCACAAGGAGGCTAATGACAACAATGATAAGGGTAATAATAGTAACGGGGGAGGGGCGGGGGGTTTGCACATGGCCAGTGTTCTATCCGTCACCCACCGGCCCATTATCATGTCAAGGAAGAGTACCCCTTCCCACAGGTCACTTTGTTTAAAATGACAAGGATAATGCACATGTCTGCACGGTGACAGTGTTGACCGTCCTTCAGAGATAGAGGAGGGAGTAGGAAAAAAAAAAGAAAAGTGAGACGGGCGCCCGTTCTTATCTCCACTACACGCCTCAGCCCGGTCTCTAAAGCAGGCAGAACGTGATTTCTCCAGAGAGCACTTTCTTCCTCCTCCCATTTCCCGATTTTAAGGAAATCAAATAAGCAACATTTGTCCTCATCTGAATACGCTTGACCTGTTAAAGTGATGGTGTCCCCCCCTTCTATAATAGACTGCGCACTCTGAATTCAAATGAACACAGCCCTCGGCTGCCAGGGACAGATAGAAGAAAGAACCATGAGCTTGTTTTATTCCACTGAGCAATATGGGTGTTGGCAATTGTGTTCCTCTGGTAATGTTTGTTTAATATAACCTCAGCATTTGTCTCTCACAACTCATTCATCAACTTCAGTGGATTTCGAAGCCCGCGAGAAACACTGCGTAAATCATTACTGCCTCGCGGCCTGCTAACAAATCGCCGGGGATTAGGCTGGCATGAAGACATGCCACTGTGCCCCACTGACACAAGGAGAATCAGCATGACAGGTGTGATGTGATACAACGCTACCGTGGAAGGGCTCCATTTCACCCAATATACAGTCAGCAAAACATCTGTAATGACGCCCCACTGGCTTGAAAGTTGTCTGCTTCACCATTCTCTGAAATGTGGCAGTGTCCTCCACCTCACCTGTGAGGAACCAAATGAAATGTTCCACTTGAGAGAAACCATGTGGGACAAACGTGATTCTTACCAGGGTGTTTTCTACAGTGCACCCAACATGTACTATAAACCCTTACACTGTGCAAAGGAGATCTAATGTTTGCATAATATACAGTACAGCAGTTAATTATGTTTAAAGGAGAGGGATGTGCCATGTCTGAGCTTTTCACTTACAGATCTGTGTTCAGTCATAGTTCAATTTTAGCCTTCTGCCTGCTTGGCTGAGACGATCATTATACTTAGATTTTGTTGCAGGGGATGTATTCCTTCATTCATCATTACAATGCACAGCCAGACAATGTATGGGTAACACATCTATCCTGAGTATTACACAGGCAGATTGACTCTACTGCGGCTTTGATTACTACTTTGGCATCAATTTCACAATTCACAGTGTTCCATCAGTCCATGAACTAATCACCACAGAATGCCACAGAATGCAGTACGTTTTTCATGTTGATATCAACACTGTGTTCCAAAATTCTTGTTTCAGCTTTGCTACACTGTTTACCCTTCAGATACGACATTAAACTATTTAATGAGTAAGAAATGTGTTGAGTTTGTATATTACGCACAGACTTACCTAGGGCCATCTATCTGTCTTCAAGAAGAAAATTGCTTATTTCCATTCATTCAAACGGTATGTGTAACTAAGCTTACTAGTTTCCCCTCCTGGAAGGGCTAAGCATTAATACATTTATGTTCTTGGTTTTCAAGATGTCAGAAAATAGTCCAAAATGACAATCAATGGGGGAAAAATAAGTACTGGGACTTGGCAAGACGAAACATTCAGAAAACTCGGCTTGGCTGGGATGCAGAGTGGATCTGGACAGATCTAAACACGTCTCAGTGATGAGTGCCAGCAGACCAACACACACTGACCTCAACCTCAAACAGCAGCACATAATAACACTCCATAACAGAGAATAAGTGCTGTCCCTGACTCTGTAACATTCCGTGTATCATAAATACAAAGGTCAGAGAGAAATAAGTGGGAACCTCTAGTGGTGTGCATGTTTGGGTATACCATCTACAGAGTATGTCCTCACAAACACTTACCATTAATAATAGATTGCCGTGACCAATGCAGCTACAGCACTATAATACCAAGTGTTGTAAAATAATATTTAAAAATAAGATGGCAGATTTGCTTGAATCCCACAGTTTTACAATTGACCACTTTTACTGTGTGGTATATCCACTTTGCTATATAAAATACCAATGTAGTTTTAAAAAATAACCTTCAGAAAACTCAACTTCTGCAAGTAACCTGGACCTATGCAGTTAGTACTGAAAGAAAGACATTAAAAAAACAACAAAAACCTAACTCCTAATTCATCCTGTAGTAAGTGTATAAATTCACAATAATACTGATAGGGATTACCTCAATGTACAATTCACATTTCCATAAAGAATATTATAACAGGTAAAAGGTAAGAACATAACAAATATTGAATAATGGATTCTTTTTTTAATTTTCATATTAGGACATTATTGTGTTGGCACACTATATGTATGCATAAAATCATTCATGGCTCATAACAGTTCAATTTAAATTTTGCATGCCATTTAGTCATTCATAATTAATGTGCAGTTAATTATGGCTTTCTCACAGTTATTAACTAGCTGTTTAATTCTAATTAAAACTGAAATTCACACTTAATGCAAGTCTAATATTGGATTCTCCCTAAAACCACACTGATAAAAAGGGATAAGATTATGTGCATTGCTTTAACATACAATTACAAAATGGAAACACTCATATAATCCTACCTTGTCTTCTTGGTCACTCTCACTGTCGCACTGAAAGAGAACATAAAAGTATGTTAGGAACGATATAGTATCTTATGATTCTCAAACAGGACAAGTTCCTTACATAAAATATATATATTTTTTTAAATAAAAGTCAAATGCTAATTAGCATGTAGTATATCGAGCCTCTTATGCTACGTATCCTATCAAACCCATCAGACACCACTGAGCATGGATTCCAACTTAAACCACAGTAGAGCATCTACACATCACTGGATACATATTACTGGGGAGAAGATAAAATCCTGTGGGCAACACTTGTTCAAGTCTAATTTGGACTGAAATATATGAGAACACTATTTTTCACCGTGCATTCATTATGAAGAAAGGTTTCAGATGGATGAAAAAAAAACAACACATGACCATCTGTAACAGGCCTAATATTAAAAAAAGGAGTACTAAACAATATACTTGGCCATGTTTGGGAAAAAAAATTCTGATTCCAGACTACATGGTAATCTTAGACACAATTAGCTTTGGAATATTGCTGGAAGGCAGTTGGAAGAGGAAAAAAGGAAAAAAAAGAGGGCCAGGGTCTTTGAGGAAAAAAAAAGAATAAATAAAAAAATAAAGGCTGGGTTACAGTTATTCTTCCCAATTTCAATTTCAAGGTCCACTTAATTCTTTATCATCTAATTACTGGAATGCTGGATGACCGGCGGGCCCCGAAGTTGCGCATATGGCTGTGGACCAGGAAGCAGTGGAGTCGGTAATGAAGGCGGTGCGAGGGGCTGGGGCGATTAAAGCACGGGTGTGTGTGTGTGTGTGTGTGTGTGTGTGTGTGTGTGGTGGTGGTGGTGGTGGGGGGGGTCTCTGCCTCTGTCGGGGCGTTGTGATTGACAGCGTTGGGAGTTGGGCCATCATCGCTCCAGCCTAAGCCTTTGCTGAGCTGGGGCCCCACAGAGCTCAAAGGTAGAGGCTCAATTTCTGGCACCGAATTCCCCGCCTGACCCGCGGACCGGGCTGTGAGCTCAGCAGGAGCGCGCCATCCAATTTACAGCTCTGTCCCCCACGGCCCCAGGAGCCCGCCCCTGGCACAGACGAATGATGGTCAGCTCCAGCGGCTCATAAATTATGCAAAGGCAATAAACGCACTGAGCAAACACTTCTAACTCTCTCTTTCTCTCTCCCTATCTCTCTCTCTCTCTCTCTCTCTTTCTTTCTAGCTGCCCCTATTGCTCTCTTCCATTTCCCCCCATTCCGCTCCATTGCTCTCCTCTCTTTTAATATACTCTGCAAAAAAAGCCAGCAGCCAAACAGAAGCTGCACACGAAAACTGCTTTTCAGTGCTGCGTTTGGAAAAATATGAGTCGAAAATAAACATGTGGAGAGACACGCATACACAAAACCATACATCCGTTAGAGAAAAAAAAAGGTCTGATGGCCAAGGCATTGGAAATGTGGATAGATACATACGTACACACATGCATACATATGTATACATGTATATTTGAACTGAATCTAATATCAGAAGGTGAACAGCATTAGGATGCATATTATTTCCTTGTATTTAAGCTGTCAACTGATCAGAGAAGCTGTAGCCATTTCCAGATGCAGTGTGTACTGAAAAGCTGGTGGAGAGCTGGCAGACAAGGAGTTAAAATAATGGGAGAATTTATTTTTTCCACTGTGTTGTGATCCATAAAAACACCCCCAGCCTTTTTCCCCCCTCTTCCCTGCCTTTGCAGCCAATTGCTTTGATTGCCGAGATATAAGCACACTGAAATGACTCGCCCTTGCTTGTGAGGCAAATGGAACATGCTAATAGAACTCATCGCATTACCCGATGCGAAAGTGCCATAGCTCATTACTTTAAGATAAAAGGATATCATTGTAGACGGCGAGCAGAATTGACTTTCTGCAGCTCGACTTGATGATGATTTAATCAACTGCTCTCTTTCACTTCTCATCCCAGCGCCTGTCGCTTCTGCAGGTGCCACTAAATGAGACACTCACAGAGCTAGTGGAGAGAGAGAAAGAAATTGCTGTCATTACTTTTCAAGAAAAGAGGTATGCAAATTTTTCAACAGTAAAAAAAAAAAGAGATATATATTTATATATATAAAAAAATGCCTTCATAATGGGCTGCGTAAAATCCGAAGATCACGCTTGACAGGCAAGGGCAAGCAATTTGTATGTCCTTAAAAGCAAAGAAACCAGGCTCGCTTATGAACGTTGCGCTCCATGGGAAAAACTACAAATAATAATGGGGGGGGGAACTGGCGATAGTAATGGTGCCGTCAGCAGAGAGCCGCTCTGCCAGGGCGTATCATGGCGTGCTAATTTCCAAGGTTCGTGCTAAGGGGAGGCTTACCTCTCTCTAAGCTCGGAATCGTTTGTCTCCTCAGAGGAAACGCTGCACGATCGGTGAATATTAAAACACTTCCAGTTGCTTATTCACCAAATTAGACACAGGTGAAAAAACACATGGCCACGTCCATTACACATCCCAAATATGTCTGGGATGAAGGACGAGCGCCGACCCGTTCCACGGAAAAGAGCGTAAGGAGTGCGGCCAACCGACATTTCCACATCCAGGAGGTATTTGCGAGGGATGGTGCGGATTCGCCGTTTGTGGTTTTGATTATCGTATTACGGGGTTGGAGGGTTATGGATATGACAAGCCTTTCGCCCCCCAAATCCCCTCTGCATTATTAAGGCCACGTTCCCTAATCAGTTCCTTCCACATGCCGTGCATGACACCGTTCTCAGGTCTGTGGTCTAAACCCCAGTTGGCCTCAGACACGCTCTCTAGGGACATGTTCTCAATCTATGACACGGGTCAAAGTGAGGCAAGGGAAAAGTGCAGTTAAGTCAATTTCAAGGTAACCCGACGGGGGGGAGAGGCGCCCCGCATCACTGCTGGTACCCCAGCCATGGCTTTGATTATGATTATGAGAAAAGAAAGCACGGGCTTCCAATGATGCTTTTGTGTGTATTTCAATGCTGTTATTCAAGAAGTTGTTTAGGAAAATGTCTCGTTGTGTTTTTTCATTTCACCCCCCCCCCCCTTCCTCATCCCAAAATGGAAACGGAGTAATGAAAATCTGCGGAGTGGAGTGGACGTACAAACCGAAAACATGTCAGACACAATTAGGGCTAGGAAAGCCAGGGATGCACAGTTTACTTCTGAAACATGAACAAGGCCTTTTGCTGGACAAACTCAGAGCTTCTGACAGGCGAACCAATGCTCGGCACTTGCTTATTTATTAGTTACATTAAATACGAACACTGTTAATCCTCAGAAGGGGGTGGGCTGAAGGATCAACAATGAAACTGATACGCTAGCCGAGGCCCTGTGTATTTGGACAGAGCCCTTATGTGCTTATGCACACAGACCGCAGTGTTTAGGATAAGTAACACAGGAATGTCAAACATCACATCTGATGCTGACGGCTGTTGATACTGGAACGCAATCTGAACCATTTTAATTGCCTGTCCGCCCCGCCGCCCCAGGGGCCACGTGCGGTAACAGATTTCCCTACAATGCGTCTAAACATCAAGGATTTTGTTTATCCTCTTCTGCGTCGGAGGAAATTAGTCTTGTTTTGAAGACCATCCATCTGAGAACAATATCTGTCAAACAGACAAAAAAAAAAAAGCTCTGAAGGTTCAAATAATTTGACTGTGTGGTAGTCTTGGGCAGCAGGATTTCATTCGTCTCTACGGAGCTAATACAAAAACGATTGTCTTCAGAGTGCCCACATCAAATGGAAATGCATGCTGGGCATTCAAAAAATGTTCTACAAAAAACCTTGGGCATGAAGTATATAGCTAAATACACGTACTTCAGACAACTGCGGACTAAAAAGTCTGATACCAAATGCAACATACGCTGTCTGAATCAATAAACAACAGTAAAAATCCTATTTCAAGAGACAGGCCAAATGGTTTCATTCTAATTCAGTGCCACGGCTCACATTCCAAACATAGCTAGCACACATGCAAATTTAATTTAAAAATTACCATTACTCCTTGAAATGGTTGATCTCAAACACAAAACGGTTTGTAAATTGTACAGGTCCAAGGCCCTCTTTCAGCGCGGTCGCTGGCAACGCCACTCCCAGCGGGTCACAGCCCTTCAATAAACTGCAGATGACGTCTCACACCCACGATTAACGTCTTGCCACTGCGCCACTGAAGACAAGGATATTTTGTCGGGGGGAGGAGGCTCGGGCTCCTGGACAAGCAGGGAAGGAGTTAAGCAAGGCGACTGTGTGTGTGTGTGTGTGTGTGTGTGTGTGTGTGTGTGTGTGTGTGTGTGTGTGTGTGTGTGTGTGTGTGTGTGTGGAGGGGAGGGGGTTAGGAGAGGGGAGGGTATGAAGGATGGCAGCTATTGCCAGGGTCAGCTCTGACAGTGCCAATTTGATGTGCCGCCGTCAAGGGCTTTCTGAAAGCTGTGCGTCCTGATGGTTTTCTGATGCAAACAGTCGCATCGCAAAATGGCTTTCCTCTCCCGCTGCCTGCTCTTCCATCTGCTGCTGGGCCCGTGCGCAGCCGGCCGCATGCCTGTCACAGCGTGCATTAAAATTAGCTGGGGAGGAGGCGCTCAGTTGTGCTAATTACATTTTAATCATTGGAAATGTGTTGGCAAATCAAGCCTTGATTGCCATCTTGGAGCCCGTCTTCTCCAGCAGAGCGGAGGGCTTGTGAGCGTGGGAGCCGGGCCCTGCTGGGCCCACGCCTCGCACGCAAAATAGAAATATGGTGCTCGCCGACCCACTGCTGGGCCCGCCTTGGCACGTTATTAAAAAAAAAAAAAAAAAGCCAGAGAAGTCATTCGGTATCAGCGCCGTGTGAGCTGCGCTAATTCTCACGTCCCCGGGCGCGGCAGAGCCTGCCAGTCCTACCGCTGTGTGTGCGTACGTGTGTGGCGCGCGTGTCTGCGTCTGCGTGTGTATGCGACTGTGACAGAACAAGGTAGAAGGATGTATGTATTCAGAGCTAAGATTCTACATGAGAACAGTTGGGTACGAATCACTTCCAAGGGATGAGAGATGGGTGTGCTTTGGTTTATCTTTTTCTAACACCTGAAAATGCTAATTAAAAAAAAAAATATATCAGAAATGGGGGGTCAGAAATCCTGCCATCTGATTTTAATTTTGCCAAAAACACCACATAGAAAAAACTAGAGCTACATTGCCAGACACTGAAAACAGAGGCATCTATCTATTGGCTGGTGAGAGATGCTTCCAGGCATGTATGTTACCAAAGCCGGACACTAAAAGTTCAATCAAACCGAAAACGTCCAAGCAGTTCAGTCCATTAAATAAGTGCAGCCCCTAAGTCACATTTCATTCGGCTACAACATGCATAATACAAAACCCTTGTAAATATGTTGCCCTAATTTTTAACAGCAGTGCATTAGCAATACAAGTTCTAAAGGTCTAAAGCCACAACATTCACTGCTAATTTTCACTGCATCTGCTTGATGAAAAAAAAAAAAAAAAAACTCCACAGCGTTAGCTGGAGGGTATCAGCCAATCCTGTGCTGTGACATAAGGCAAACGTCTCCTCCACCAGCCAAGAGCAGGCCGTATGGGAGAGGCTGTACAAGGCCAGCCTGTTGTCTAGTCGAATATAACCAGGGCAGATCTGGAGCCGCCCCTATCCAATTGCAGCGGCCCGACATCTGAAGGCAATTTCCTTTCAAATGTAAAACTTTATCCAGACAACATTAATTTTAACCGCTAATGCAGTATCCCAGCCATTGGAATTGAAAAGAAAGCTGAGAGGAGAGGGGGGTGAGGGGTGGGGGTGGTGGAAGGGGGAGAACATTCCATAAAATAATAAGGCCTTTATAGTCTCTGACCTCTGGTTTTAATACCCACGAGTGCAACATTACGCACATTCTTTGAGGTTTTATCCCTCCCTTGAATCGATGGTCTTATTGGGAGTGCACTGTAGGAGAAGTAAAAAAAAAAAAAACGCTGCAGTGATGTGCATTGTGCTACTCCTGCATGTTCTCTATGAACACATCTGCACACCTTAAAAATGACACCAATAACAACCTCTCAAAGCGGATCGTGGGAGAGATGTCACCACGTCTTTGAAGAAGAACCCAGTTTGACTGCTCAGAGGCTCACAGAACGAGACAGGGGGTGGGGGTGGGGGACCGTGAAAGGTGTAAACGCACACCACATGTGCCCACCACCAGCAAGGGCGCGCCTGGGTACCACACCACTGAGGAGGTGCGGGCTTGACAGAGAGAGACGGAGAGAGAGAGAGACGGAGAGAAAGAGAGAGAGAGAGGGCTCTTTAAAATAACTTGTCAGTTAAGCTGCTTTCCTCAACAGATGTGCCGTCAGAGGCCTGGAGTGGGGCTTGGCACAGGCAGATGGTGCCGCGGGGCACTCTCTTCAGCTGCTCTCTTCCAGGCCAGCTCGGCCTGGGAGGGGGCGCTCTGCTTTTTAGCAGCAGGTAAAATCCATTTGTTACACAAGCTCCAACTGGGCTTTAAGCACCAAACTTAATATCTAAAACCAATGAGGCATCTCTACATACTATTTTAGCAAGGAGGATAGAGAGCAGTGCCTCCGGATAGACAGCTTTGGTACTGGGGGGGGGGGGATTTCATATTTTTCCTTTGTTTTCCCCGTTGATTTTTTCAGAACTGGGGATCCCCATCTGTACCCCCTTTTTATACCCCACCATGGGGGTGAGAAGCAGATGCTGGCTTAATTAAAGATTAATGGAAGGATTTTAGACAATTAAATACATGAGAATCCATTGTTTATACCATTACGGCACATCCCACGGGATGCATCATTTTCATGTGCATTTTAATTACTGCACGCAGCCCACATTAGCATTGATGTCAGTTGCCATCTTTATTGCCCTACTTTATTTCAACACACACAGGTGAATGAAAACTGTGATGGTGTCATCACTAACCATCATTCACTAGGCGGCTAATGACAACTACGGTCTAGGTGGAGACAAACACCACATGTATGTTATAAATATTACGCTAACATTTATTGCACTGCACTGTACAGAGTCAAAAAAAAAATAAACAGTGTATAGGAATAAGCATAATGGTCTTGTAGATGTTATCAACCATTTCCTGTACAACACGTACAATTTAAAATGGCCGTTCACCACTTTAGTGTGTATTGTCAGCAGAAAGAAGTAAGATGACCTTGAGGCACGACAGCCGGAGTGTGTAGCACGCACACCAAGGTGACTCTCTCTTAGCACCGTTGCTGTTCCACACTATACCCCGCATTCATTTGGCAATGCTTGCACACGGTCATTGTTAGCAACATAACCTTTGCACAAGCATAGGGCTGGCGTCCTAGCATACAAACAGACAGCATCCCACCTCTCTGTGAAAAGGACTAGGTTCTGTGCCAATGGCTTGTCTAATCACTTAGCCCCCTACACATGATGGCACACTATTAACTTTCACTGTCTCAGGTGACCTACTGGGTCATTGCCCATCGCATCAAGTTTTTATTAGAGAATTTTCTTCATCATTAGCTCTGGCCTGGAAAAAGATACATTAATATTCATACCTGGGCCACAACGAAGTCTGCGGATTCCATCATCAACATTTCCTGCGGCCACAGTATTGAATTCTGCGCAGTGATTTTCTGGCTATTATTTATGATTTCAATTGAACTGGTCTGTGAAAGCAGAGCAGACTCTTTAATACAACAGTGACTGACACTATTTTATAAGCTTCCAACTTTGTTGAGAATTTGCCTGACTCACTCAGAATGAGAGATCTTTCAGCTCTAAGCGCTCTTCAACAAAGCGCCAAGGATACTGCTGAAAGCCCCCTGTTGAATACTGTGAGGCGTGTTTAGATTTGAGCATACATTCATTTCGAGCAACAATACCATATTGGGCAGCAATACTGAACTATCGTGGACATTGCAATTGCTAGGACGTGGTGAGATTCAGTGTACACAACATAGGTCCTCCGTCTGCAATAGTGCCTCACCATCTCATTTAGGGAAGAAACAATGCCTGTCTTCCACAGCGTTTCATTCACAGCAATACCTGTTGGGCACTCCCTGGGAGTCAACAGCATTTTATCTCAACGTTGGTATGTCATGTCACGATTTTCCCCAAACCACTTGTCTTTCCACGATGAACTACAACAAACCCTAATTCTTTCAGTAAAACGGACGTCGAAAAAATGAGCCTGCGCAGGGACTGGGAGCTCCTGCCACCGGAATGCGCACTGCACACGGAGCCGTTTCGTCCGGGGCCAATTTAAAATGGCCGCCGTCATGCTATCAGGCCTACTGTGGAGTATTCAACTCGCTTTCAGCTCGTCTCGACTGCGCGGCGAGGGGGGTTTCTCCAGCGGCTCTGCCCAATGAAACCTGCGCCCGCAAGACACGCATCAGGCTCCGCGCACGATAAAACCGCTCAGAGAAAACAGCGGAAGGTTCTCGTATCGATAAGGCTCGAATTCCAGCCGGGCTCTCCCCGACAATGATTACAGCTTTGCAGAATCTCCACGAGGGGAGTGCTCTTCCACGGTGGGTGGCAGGACCAATTAACTGACAGCTCCCTGACAAGGCAAGATAAAACTCCGTTTGAAGCACCAGGGAGCGACAGCCTTCAGCATAACGTGTGGGTGGAGAAAAACTGACAATTTAGATTTCTTTTTTTTTTTTTTTTTTTTTTAAGGAAAACAAAACAACAAAATGAAGACAAAAAAGAAAAACCTTTGCATATTTGGCCTCCTTCTTGTGGAGGTTATACAGAGTGTATAATAGCACTCTTCGGGTAATCGAGATGTAGATGTAAACCGTAATCTCCTGTCTGTGGTAAATGGTGTGAGAGGAAGGCATCTGTCCATTCATCGCCACGCCCATAAATCAAAAAACAAACGGCCTTTCATGGCCGTGACATATAACATGCCTAAACATTCGTGTCTATAATGAAATATACATCCACGGCCTGGCCTACACACAAGTATAATCATAGATTAGGGATCTGCTACACACACTGTAGATCCCAGACACTCTCCGCTCTGGAGACACTTTGGAGATAGCCGTCTCTGGGCATGCTGCCGAGCCACCACTGGTGACAGGTTGACAGAAAAATCTGTTTTCCTTTTCTGCATCCGTGCCCCGTGTCTGATGTGCCACAGCGTCCTGCGATGCCCGGGCGGGGGAGTGGCATGTGCTCCTCGAGTATGGGGAGAGGATGGGGATGAGGGGTGGGGTTTTGGGTGTGAGTCTGTCTTTACCCCACATTTGAGCTTTCCTCATGTCCTAAAGCACTTGCCGCAGGAAACCCTGTACACTGAAGGAAACTTAAATAATAAAACGACCTTCATGCTAAATGGCGACTGTAAAGCAATCACTTGACGATGCCGCCGTTTCCCTCCTCTGTTCTTCTCCTTAACGACATCACACAGATGTACAGACATGCAAAATGCAAGGTGAAAGAAAAGCCTTTCCTACACCACTGCCACCTGACAATGATGTTACTAACAGAGACAGGTTGCTAATTGGATATAACTGCACATAAAACAAATACTTATACCTGTGTGTATTCTTTACCTTTTATTCACCATGACACCATATGTCAGCACGGAACCATCCAACAATCCAACAAATCTGTCGCTTCATTTAGGACTATACACAGGCTGAAAGCAGGTGGATATACAAACAGGCCCACACAGATAAACATCAGAGCTTTCAGCAGCTAGTCTGGCAAAGATCCATTTCAGAAAAACACTTCATTTAAAGGCTGACGCTCAGCAAAATGAAATTAAAAAGAGCTCACGCTAACTGTTAAAACAAATTACTTACTGCGCTAAATTACATTTGCTTTTCCGTCAGAAGATCAAAGAGACAAACAGGAGCGCTCCTCGGCTAATTATTCACTGTGTTCACCTCCATCTTGTCCCACGAGTGTTAAAAAACACTTGTTTTTTTTCCCCTCTTTTTGTTTTTTTTTTTGCTTTTGTGTGTTATTTTTGTTTTTAGTCCCCCCCGTCCTTCTTTCCTTTTGCCCAAATTGGTAGTGGCGCGTTAGCGAAATCTAATTTAATCCTGGAGACGACGGTTCCAAACGTGCTCAATTAAAAAGGGATCAGCCCTCAGGGAGTGGCCCAGTGGTGGAGAGGTGAGAGAGACACGGCTCTGCTGTTTGTGATTAATTATCATGCTAAGCAGAGGAGCGAGGTGCCAGGCGCTGGAATCAGCTGCCATCTGACACAGATCCCCGCCGTGGATTATCAGCGCAGTGGCGACGTCGATCGATGGAGGAATCACAGCTCTGTGACGCGCCCGTGCCAGGGTAAGTGGAGAGGAGTGCTGCCTGCATGGCACCTGAGGGAAAGTGTGTAGAACACCCTCTTTCTTAAGACATTGAGAAGTTCACACTTCTGGCTACATTACACTGTTTCAGTATTGGTGCCAATCTGTTAATGTTGCTACTTGAAGTATTCCTGCATTGGCAGCCTTGTATAAATATGAATTTAAAAAAAAATACATTACCGGATTGGTTTACTGCACATTTGTTTGGTTAAGCAACAAAACATTTCAAAAGAGAGCTACAGTACAGTATTACTGCATACACAAGATCTGCAATCACCAATCCGAAACATGGTCCTAGTGTATTAGCAATTCCATGAACAAACAAGGAGGCCTGTGTATCACAATAATCCCCCGATCACACACGCTTTTGCTTTGCCCCTAGCCGTGCATATCAATATAACTCTGTGAGAAAAATTATCTAGCTGTTGGTTGTTTCCTCTTTCTTCTAAACTGCCTTTTAGAGTGGACCTCCGCTGAGACATGTCTATAGGCTGATGGAAGTGGGTGGGGGTGGAATAGATATTCAGAGAAAAAGAATGCTATCCCATTGAGAGCTGTGACAGTGGATAGCACTAGCATCACTGCAATTCCCAGCTGTCACAAGAGGCCTTCAACGATTTAAGAGCCTGGCCAGTGAGGAAAACACACCCAGCAATGCCTCTCCCTAAAATCACGGCAGTCCTCTGTCATCGCGTGACCCTTGGAAATGGTGTTGGGCTACTCACCTTCAAATACCTAACGCTTCCCAAGTTACACCAGGTTGCTTTAGTTAAGACTAATTAATGATGTGGAGATAAGGCCCCGCTGTGGGATCCTACCAGGATTACAGGCTAAAATGTTTTTCTCCCCAAGCGTGGTCAGATGAAATGGTTTTCCTCCCTCAGACAGGCTTTAGATGAGAAAGGACAGAGCCAGTTCCATCTCTGCCTCTCCCCTTCACATAGGAGTTCAATAGCCATAGTTGGTCTTACGAGCAATTGTGCAATACAACAACAACAATTTGTAAAATACAATTGTATTGTGCAAAAAGATAGCTACAGCTGTTTCTGAATGTCAAGATCTGTTTATTGTACATTCACTTATGGGTATCTATTGCCATTTGAAGCATGTCTGCATTGTCCAGCATGAAATAATTGTCCAGTAAATTGCCATCAGAGTTAAGAGAGTGTGGGGTTCTCCACTCATGCAGCCAGATAAAAAGATTTATTGTAATCCACAACAGCTATGTTTATCTGCATGTCAAACCTTTGAATTGCATTAATTTTATATTACTATGTTAAAATAAATAAGCATTTTTATCCACATCCTTTATTCTCAGTAACTGATTACAATCTTAGTGTTAACCAAAGATCATAGAACTGCACAAGAGTGGCAGAGCAAAAAAAAAAAAAAAAACTGTCCTGCCAGATTTGAAGCACTTGGCATCTCTAGAAAGCTAGCCAACATCCCTGCAAAACCCATATTGTCACCTCAAATCTTCCCTTTCATATTTCAGTTGGGAACTGGCCTAAGACAGTCTGATCTGGTTTGCGAAAAGTGACAGGCTCTTTAAGTACCTCCTGTAACCACTGTTTAAAGTATGTGAGGGAAAAAGAAATACAAAAAAGATGCAAGATGCACTCCTTCACATTACAACTTCAGCTATTAATCCATTTACACTCGCCTCTTTTCACCATTAACAAATGTCAAGGTCAATACTCAGTCTGAAAGTGCTCTTGAGAGAGACTGCGGCACAGCAGACCATAGCAACAGAATTTTGCTTCTTTACAAGCTTGTTATAAAATCACAAAGGGGGCGATAAATCATTCAAAGCAAGGGTTAACGCTACTGTTCTCTCAAAACAGGTAACTCTGCCCGTTACTGAGTGCTGGTGGATCACTTTTCGTCATTTAGTTTTGCAACATTATTTTTAGCCACCGGCTAATTCTACCCCTGTGTGTGCTCCTCCAATAAAAACTGACCTCTGCTTGGCTCCACGTGTTTTCCAGCAGTGTCAGCATAGTCCCTGTGTGTTTTATGACAACCTGCCCTGGCCTCTTTCTCTCTCTCGAAAAAAAGAAAAAACACTGAAGTGTTTTGTCAGCCGTAATTACTCTCCAATTATACGGTCAAAACATCATATTAAGGGCACTTTGTTGTCTGTTCGCAGCCCTTTGATCATGTTGCCATGGAATGTGCTTTGCATTAGGGTCCTGCGTGATGTATGTTTCCTGTCAGAGCAGGAATAACAGTCAGGCCGGCGGAGCGGGCCCCACCTGCCGAACAGCACGCTCTCACTCCCCCAGGCTGTGCTCGCCGCCGCTCGGCTTAGACCACTTCCTCCCTGCACTCTGGCTCCGGCACCGGGGAGGGAGCAGGGAGCCGTCGGGCCCCTGTCTCAGTCTCTCCTTCATCCCGTGCCCTGCATCGAGCCCGGAGTGGGCTCCAGCCCTGGGCCCTGCACTGGAACACCCTGCAGGGAGAGGCGTGCTACTTCACTGAGCTTTTGCGGCATCTCCATTCACTCACAAAAAAAAAAACCCGGTGCAGAATAAATCATGGTCTGCACAATAACACCGGCGCGCTTGAACATCCGAGGATGATGGCTGTTAGGGACGAGGGGAATCGAAGCTCATATGTCAGACAACAATTCCAGGATCTCCTTGCTCATTTAGAGGTTGGCTTTGACGTGACTGCCAACACCCAAAAGGGAAAAGGCACCGATTTCCTGGGCTGGAGACAGAGCCCGTGGAAGACCTCCCTCCTGCATCACTCAGCACACGACATCACAGCTGAGCTCCAACAGGAACATGGCTGAGGGCCACTTCAAAATGTCAAATGAACAAGAAGGCCTTGCATGGCTTGATCACAATGCGGAATTCCACTCTCCCGTCTAGCATGACAGTCTTCTACTATCCCGGTTATCACTTGTATGTCTCATCTTACCTCTGACATCATAAATTCTTCTTAAGGGGGTAAAACAAGCTTTTCAGTGGTAGATGAACTTGATGATGTACAATGGAAAAACTACCAAAGAGGCAACTATCCAAGTCGCAGCCAAGGATGCAAATGGCCACAGTTAGCATGCAATCCAAATTCTCCCAGCTTTGGATTTTTATGGATGAGTGTTCAAATGTGGTCAATTACGTTACACATGTACCAAGGCTTTTTAGATGCACATCGCACTCTTTGGTATGTCACTCTGGAAAATTGCTTTTAGCTGAATGCCAAAGTGCATTAAAAATATAATTTATTTATATTTGTCAAAATAATTTCAAGTAGTGATTGTGTGGAGGGTGTCAGTAAAAAAAAGTGATTCAGCAAGTGCTGTGACAATTTTAAACTGAAGCAAAAGGAAGGCAGGCTTAGACATGGTTCACACAGACAATATGCTTAATAGCAAAACACGGTCAGCCCGAGGTGGTCAAACAGATGTCCTCTGGACTGAGACTTAGCACATCCCAGGTTTGGCTCTATGCGCGGACACACTCTGGAGGTGGCTGGTTGCACGCTGGCTGGCGCCCCGGCGACGGCCATCTGCCGCTGCCCGTCGGTCTCCTGGACGGCGCTGCCGCGCAGGTGGCCCCCTGTTCCCTCACAGCGCCGGGGCGGCGGGTCTCCCTTGAGCTCGGAGAGCCACTCCACAGCCCCTTCCTTGCGAGCTGGCTCGCGGAGGCTCCTGGAACGTCTCAGGGCCATCTGGGGAGAAGCGGAGCGTGGCGGGGAGCAGCTGGCTGCTTGGAGCTGCTATTTAACCATTGGCACGGCCTCCATCAGTAAGTGGGTAACAGGGGAAGTGGAAACTCCAAACCGTCGCTCTGAACTCGGCGCAGTGGGTTAACATGGAGGAGGCCCCGACTGCAGGCCCGCACCACTCCAGACTTATCTACTACATGCCACTTATATTCCTTTGTTCACATAAATGTTAATGCTAAAAGCACAATAAATTAAGATCTGCAGAGACAACACTGCAATAAACCAAGCCTTTGTGTGTTACCGTTAGGGGTAAAATACGGAAAACGACACTTGAATTTATAAACCTCTATGCTGTAATTTATAAACTTCTCTGTTGACGTAAACAGCTGAAGCGGTTTTCTGTCTACGTGTGCTAGCTTGGGCTAGGAAATGAGATATAGTAATGAAACAGGAAATTACTGGAGTATTGCAGATAAAGGACAAGAGCGGCTAATTGAGGCGTACACTTCTGATCTTATCACAGCACTAAGTGAACTGAGGGGATGGGGGACCCCACCAAACTGAGAAACCACAATGCAGTTTCAAAACACAAGAACTGCAGGATGCCTGAACATCGGCAGGGCTGCATGCTGCTTCTGAAGTCACCCAGTTGTGATTATGATTCTTATAGAGGTAGCAGAACTAACTGAGCCACACATGCACTACTGTAAGAAAAGAGTGATTAAAATGTAAATGAAATTCACAGCAGCTAGAGAGAAGCCAGATATCACTCAGTCTAATCGCAGAGAATTTTAAGGATGTGTCTGGCAAAGGTAGCTGTTATGTAATTCTAAGCCTGGAGAAGCAATAAAAGACAAACGCAGGGACTGCAATTACTCCTGTGCTCATTATTTTACCCCTGTATTTTTGCTGACAAGGTATTTATTCCACATTAAATTGGCAATACAGTGTTTATGTAACAATTAGGAGGTAAGCTGCTCGGAGATGTTGCTCATCAGTCTTGTAGGCACTTGATTTTTTTTTTACAACTCTTTGACTGTGGGCAACAGAAACTCACCACGCTGCAGCAAAGTGGTAAATACTGTACTACAGAAACATGTCGTCTTGACTGCAAAACTGTCGATTGTTTGCTGGGGGCTTCATGGGAGGCAATCTAGAGAGGTTTCACCTCTTTTTGAGGGTTTGATTCTTGCTGCGAATCCCAAGAGCTCAAATTTCTTGAAAATCCCCTACTCCTCGGGAGCACATTAATTAAAGTGTTAAAGGTACAGAAGTATTGACGTCTCTTCCTACGTGCCCCCAGCCTGCCCCCACCCCCAAGGTAAAGTCTTCTACTTGCACAGCCCGGGAGGTATTGTTGAGCTAACTGAAAAAAGCCCCACTAAGACCAATTAAGGCCTTCACTATGAGACTGAAAGGAAGACAAATGGAGGCAGAAAGCCCGATTACAAGAAACCTTTGTACAGATGTAAAGCAATTAGAGTGGTCTCAGGGGCCAGACAGTGAGGTACCTGCAAGTCATGGATCCTACATCTTGTCTAAACTTGGAACAATCAGTCTTTTTTGTTGGTGCTAAGTCGAGCCGTGTATTAGTGTCATATATCAGCTGATAGCTGGGTATTGGTTTCCATAGAACAGTGAGGCAGAGGAGAGTATCCCTTTCCGGGTAACAAGAGTAGTATAATGCGTGCCTTTCTAACTTAGTCCCTGTGAAGTGATTTTACCCCTGGAGGCTGGGGACATAGGCTCTCAAATGACTCCAGTCACTGGTTTGTTTGTCAAAGAGTTTTTTTGCCATTGTCATTCTACTGCATATCCCCAGTAAATGTTTGCCTATCGTATTACATCTAAGACTATATGGGGTAACCTTTTGACCTCAAACGGGCTGAGGACATATTGGATCGGGGAAGACCAAATAGAAGGAATTCTGTATGCAACACTGCAGACCTATGGGACAGTGACAGAATTGAAACTTCAGGGATTAGCATTTGCGACAAGGCAAAAATCCTATCCAAGTCTATCTTACTACATAGTATACACCGTTTGATTTGAAATTCTTACAATCCTGCCTGTAGGAATGGCTGAAAGACTATTAACTGTGGGACTGTCACTCAGGGAGCAAAGGGTCACATTTAGTAGAGGGTAAAAAATGAGTTCCTAATTGAAATTTATGTTCAATAGTTCCCACTACAATTAACAAAGCAGAATTCTCCTTGCAACCAAGACTATAAAGTAATTTTGACAAATAGTGGCCAAGCCATAATGACCTTTCCTTTTCATGAGGTAGACAGACCTTACATTATTTATTACGTTTTTTAAAATCAGGCAGAGGAGAATAAATGTATTGCTGTCATTGTGTGTAATGGGGATAATGATGGGTCTCCTGCATACCACATAATGATGTTCCTTACCATATAAAAGATAAACGGGGCCTGATTCCATCTAACCACAAAGCACACTGCCTTTGATGTTGAGTAGCAAATGTAAGCAGGCATTACAGTCCTTTTTCTTGCCATTTTGTGTGTGGTGGTAACTGAAATTAACTAAGCATGTTATAGGGTAGCAAGAAAAGTAATGTTTTTTAACCTGTTTAAATAAAAAACGAAGTTACAGACCAACTGTGCATTAAGTTGAAGCTATTGGTGCTACCAGTATAATGTTTTTGTTGGAGTAACTCATCCCTAGTACTGACTTTGTAATGGAAAAAAAGGAAAACATTTTACAGTGACGACTGTGGTGAATTTGCAAATCCCCAGAACCGCTGTAGTCCATGGAGGTTACTGTCCACCTTTCATTACTGCATTTTATGGGCTGACCGCTCTCTTCACGGCAAAAGACATGCGTGTTTACAGCACAAACTGCAATATGAAAAACAGCGAGACTCTGCTTCTGGGAGAGTGATGAAAAAGTCTGGGAGGAGAGCTTGTAAAAGAGCACTTCATTCTGTCTCCAGAAGTTTTATCACTGTCACGCTCTGCCATCCACCACACGCCCTCACAACAACGCAAGCCTCAACATGTCCCTCCAGTGACCTTCATACTAGCCATCCATCCACCGGCTCACACATAATTTATTCCAAATGAAAAAGAACAGATCCCCCTGACAGTGAGTAAGACACAAGTCTGTGCCACATTCATCTAAGTATTAGCTACCTTCAATAAGCATCAAGCCGCCATGACATCAGCTCCATCTTGTTTAGATCTCGTAAGGGATTTTAATTCCATTTGCCTGGCAGGTTTTTATTACCCCATGCAGATGCTGGAAGATTCTGTGTCACTGCTTTTATTCTTCTAGACACTTGAAACTTCCATGTAGCAGACGTTCCCTGACTGACACAACACTGTTGGTGCAAAAAAAAAAAAAAAAAAAAGGATTTTCTTGCAGTACGCAAGACTTTGACTTACCTGTACTGTGGCTTGTTTCATGAACTTCACAAAAGAAGGTAAAAAATAACCAAATGCACACAGTGAATTGCCATACATGCTGATATGGCACATACATACATAGCATATCTGGTTACTATGGCTCCATAGAAAGAAAAAAAATTTCATTACAGTTCTGGTTCACTGAAGTCCCTCTGCACCACTGGTTAAAGACTTCAGCAGATGGCTAAATACTTGGCTGTAGAAAAGAGCTGCACATAATATTTTTGGCAGCACGACAGGCATATGGCAAAAGTTCATGTCAAATGCTTCATTTAACAAAGAGAGCCAGCCTCCGGAAAAAAGGGATCTATGAAGAAATATCAAAATAACATGCATATGATATTATCTTGTGTTCCGACAGTGTATTTAATTTGGTATGAGAGCATCCAGTGCTCTTCGCTCTCTGATAATTGCTGTAGCAGTAACAGACCACAAGGATAAACATGGTTCTGGTTAAGATCAGTCTTAAATCCCCACCGAGGAGAGCATGCCAAAACAATGATGCCCTTAGCACTTCTTGAAGATAATAAAGTCATGACGATGGTATTAGTCGAAAAGTTTGCTTTTTTCTTTGTCCAAAAGATTACATCTAAAGACGTTGGTGGGGATTAAATACACATTTAGGATTTAGGGATCATTTCAAGGATTTGATATCAATAACGAGACCAATGGCACAGACTTTAAAAAGCCACAAATGGAAAATAAATCAAATAAAAAGCTCATATCCTCTGTACATCAAAACAACAGATTTTTCCCCTTTCAGCCGAAAGTAAACGCAATACAGGTTTTATATAAAGTCTGAGAAATCACAGGTTGCGCGGTGATATGAATTAATGATTGGTACAATCACCATTAGAGCCCCCGATCACGATTACAGAAACAAAACAAAGAAATGAAATACTGACAGTAAAGACAACATTTGGTGTACATCTTGTTTCCTCTCAGGTCTGAGGAGAGTCAGTCAGTGTAAGGCTAACCTGCTACACTGTAGCGCCAAACATTCCCTCTCTTTTTTTTTTTTTTTACCTCATTGTGAACCGGCCTATTGTGTTCCACAAGTACTACCATTAACACTTGTTTTGATCAGTTGAGAAAACCGGCTTCCTTTGTAAGAAAACCAGCTCCCAACATCAGACAACTGTCAGATAACAATATTCTGGCTTTATTCTATTATTTATCTCTCCTACTAAAGCTCTGAGGAAAGGCTGCCAAAAAATTATCCCTTGAAATAAAAGGAACTTCTATCAAATCCTGATGCACAGACGTACTTCGGCTTGAAATCCATGACAACTCGGGGAGGGAAAAAAAAAGGAGATACAGGCGGAGAGTGGAGCCAGAATGAAAATCAAACGCGGATGAATGCTCGCACTGCTTTCATGTCGGTGACCTTTCATGTTTCAGGACCAGCACAGAGGGCACTTCAAGCCCACTTCATTGCACAGGTCATTCTTTCCACCATGTCTCAGGTCTGGCCTTTGAAGCAAACAAATCAGCTTACCTTCTAACATAAATTCTTACCATACCAGTGCAGGATATATTGTTCATGAAAGCTTGCACCATTAAAAAAAAAAAATTCATGCACTGCAGGATCTTTAAATAGAAATGTTTATTAAAAGAGAAATTCACCTGAAAAATCCTCTGAAATTCCCCTGAAAGAGAGACCAAGGACATTGTATCCCAAGCGTTAGATTGGTTTCACATGAGATGATTAGACTCATCCATGCTAATTACATTGAATAGAGCTAATTAGGAGGAACTACTCTTCAGCTAATGAGGATTTGGGCTTCGTCCGTTTTAGGACGTCATCTGTGCTGCGTGCCGGCACAGCGTTACCCTTAAGCTACTGTCATTCCTCTCAAACAACTCTCCCACTCTTTTGTCCCCGAACTGCCTTTTGTAATTCAACCATTAAGATGAATCTATCCTGAATCCAGCCATCTGATATGCAGACTGAAGGAATGAGACATATTCACCCAAAAATAATGATCCTTCTCTGTTGCTGCTGCTGACGTTGCTGCCAATGTCCAGACCCTGTCGCCTCTTTTCAGGTAGCGTCTGGCGTGCATAACAACAAGGAAAGACTACAGGAGCGTGGCTGTGGTGTATCCATCGGTGACTGTGCCAGTTAGCAGTGCAGCTATTTCACCCAGCCAGGTTAAGGCATTGATCCTGAGGGGCTATGGGGAGATTGGAGGATAGCGCTCATTACAGGGGACCTATTACACCAACTGCTATTGAGTGTGCAGATTCGGAGCTTTCATGGCAAAGAGGCATGTCATTACGGAAACATGGAGATGCCACTTCATCACCACTTGGTGGAATGAGCCCTGCGTTAGGGCTCGAGCTGCTGGTTACGTGCCGATTGCGACGAGGCTGCAGGTCAGCAACGGTGGCTTAGACAGAAACGGTCTTTTCCCAGCATGCATTTCCAGTACAGCTGAGATGGAGACACGGCTACGTCCAGGACGGAAGGGTCAGCATCCAGCACAGAGAGTAGCATGACAGTAGCTCCGCAGCTGTGCAAATCAGAGTTAACAGCACACTGCCACACGTGACTAAAGAGGAAACAAATGCCACTACCTAATCTTAAACAGCACTGTAGAGCCATTTTATTCTGCCACACAATTCTAAACTAAAATCTGAATCTTATAAAAGCTTGAAACTCGTGCAAGAAATTCCTTGATAATTCCATAAAACCCGAGTAGTGCCATACAGCTCTGATCCTTAATACAAAATGGCTGCTGTTTAGATTGAACGGCAGTTGTTTAAACAGCTGTGAAATGGGCTTTCAATCCTATTTTCCTCCACCATTTCAGTTTTCTACTTGAGTTCTATTGTTTATTATGTCTGTCGAGTTAATACAAACAAATTATTTCTTATGCTTAGAATATGTCCTTTCAGAGAATGAGAAAGTGTCATGTACTTTTGATGCAGAACCGGGATAAAAAGTCATAAACTGAAGTTTTTTGGCAATAATCAAGACAGCTATGGGTAGCTACGCATTCTGCCAAAGTGTTCACATTGCTCTGTCCCTGCGTGGAATTCATAATCTATTACACACTATGGACAATATGTCAGACAAATATCGTTATTTGAGAACACACTTTCCAGGAGGATAAAAATGTTCCAAACACAGCATTTCATCATGATAGTGATATTCACCCTCCGAATTCCCTCTTACCTTCCCTCTTACCATCTATTGCATGAGGAGCATACAATAGATGTATGAAATTCTTCGTTTCAGCTTGTTTTATAATGCAGTACTTTATTGCACTTTGATGTAACATCACCCTCAATCTTCAGACGCTGGGTCTCAATTCAAAGACACTATAGGGGAACGCTGCAGTGAGCTCAGGAGTGGGAGAATTTATTTTAGCTTCCCCTACAGCCACAACCAACAACCTCAGTCCCTTTGGAATGAGAGAGTCTAAAGCAGCTGCAATACATTAGGAAAAAATCATACAGCATTCTCACATTTAGCCAGTGACATCCTACCTTGATAATAAACATATAGTGGAAAACGCACGAGCACACTCAATCACAACAATCCACATAGTGGGAGGATCATTTTACTTGGCCGGGCCTGGTGGACATTATGTCTCAAGCTCAATCAGATTAAGAAATGTACTCCGCGGAAAGTGCTGAGAATATGTCCCTGGAATGGTTCTCTCTCCCTCCGCACAAACGTGTCCGCTTTCTGCTTCGCTTCTGAGGGAACCCAGGCCTGTAATTACGCACGTGAAAGGCAATCAAGCCCGTGACAATATCCCTCCACTTTCTTGTTTGCCTAACCTTTCAGAGCCCCCTAGCAGAGGTCCACTTACTCTGTCAAAAAGTGACGCGGAAATCAAAACACTGAAATCACTCCATTCCACGCTAAATATACTGGAGCTGCTTGTTTGATTAAATGTGGAGCGGAGAGTGCAATTTGCTAAATTACAAGTATTCTGAACATGTAAATATAGTTTAATTACTGCAATTAAAGAAGATTACTGGAGATTGGCAGATGGGGATGTAATGCTGTTTTAATTAGAGTCTGAATGCACTGTAACATAAGCCGAACGTTAACCCTTCTGAATGGAATGGGTAGTTAGGCTCTGACAAATTGTATCCTGTTACCTCTTTTGAAGACTTATAATTACCTGTGTTTGGGGTGTGGGTGTAAATTAAAAACAGGCCCCTGTATATCTTATACTACACTGCTCCACAAACAGCAGACTGAATTAGGGTGACATCAGTAAAAATATTTTGACAACAGTTAATATGGCATTAGAGGCAATTAAATCAGATTTAGTCTTTGAGATCACTCAAAGAAAATTAGAAACAGCTCTCTCACTTGGAAATGAAGAACCTTGGAAATGAAGGCTAGCAATAGTACGACATCTTGGCAAGACATCAAAGTCTGAAGGAAAAAAAAGATCGTAACTGACATAAAAAAGAAACCTCAACCAAGGAAGAAAAACAAAACATCGCAATGGATCAAAGGCCTATACTTAAATTACTGAATATTAAACAGGTGACTCCAAATAATGCCTTTCAAACAACACAATGTTTAAGATTCACTTCAATGAATACAATACACAACCATGCTGACCAAAAATGTGTGCTTTAGACTCAGCAGCTACATATCCCAAATAAGAACAAAGAACCATAAAATTCCTTACAGACTTCTTGCAAGGGGAGAAAGGCAGTGTAGCCTGGATAGGAAGCACATTTTCAGGATCTATACAACTGTGTAGCAACATTTTATACATTCGAGTCAATAGCCTATTAGAAATTCTAATTGAAAGTTCAATGCCCTCGCTCAGGGCCTTGCAATAAAGATTGCCTTTGGAAAGCCATTTAAAGGCTTAATCTCTTTATCATGTGGTATTTGGAAGCCTAACTTTGTTCTTGTTAGGCAGATCAATCGCATTAATTTACAAAATGGGGGAAAATGTCACCCTTCATCCTTTAAATCTCGGCTCGGCAAAGAGCAGCATTAACGAATCCGAGCGCCGCTTCCCCATATTAGCAGAAATAGGTGTCATGGGAGACTTGACCTACAAATTTTAATTACCACATGAAAAATTCAGCTCCTCAGATGAAAAGCGACATGAAGAAAAAGCAGTGGTCTGCTTGGCAAGTTAACAGTTTGAGGTCTGATTTCCAGAAGCAGAGGCTACATTCGTATGAGCATAAACCTGTGGACAGAGCATTCTACCTTCTGCTACCTGCTGCCTGCTTTGGCAAGGTGCTCCCAAAAGAAGTCCACTCTCCACTGACAGTGGCCATGCACTGTAGAGGCATCCTGTAAATACGTTTTAAAACATGCTCATGTTCTACTTTCATGTTCAATCGGATAATAGCTGAAAATAGCTTCATTATGGCATGATGCACTGTAAAACGGTCCATTCCACTGATATTAACTTGGAGTAGCAGTACTTTTATGGCATTGTGTTTGTGATGTGTGAACTACACAAGTCACAAAGGATGAAAATATAAATATATCTAGAGCAATAAAAAACTATTCCATATTGAATTTCTGTGGTGAGCAGAATACTAATTCTTAAAACAAAATGTTGCCAATAATATTTTTTTTTACAATACATGACACACTAACTATTTTTTCAGCAAAAAAGGAGATGTGAACATTCTCTGTGGTGAACCCAGTTGAACAAAAATGTACACAAAATAATGCTCCATGATTCTCCTGTTTAACTGGCTTGCCATTTCTGCACAAATGTTCATATTTTTACTAAAATCCAATTAGCCGAAGAAAAACAAGTCTCTTTCTGGCAGCCATCCGGAAGCGGTGGGAAAAAAAAGTCTAATGCAACCATGTATAGAAGCACTGACATGTACAGATGTATTCAGAGAACATAACAAACATGGTTTATGTTTGGGAAAACACAGATGGTTCAAATCAGTAGGAAACTGAGCTTGGCTTGCAACAGACTGCAGTAGGCTGCAGTAAACAGCAGAGTCCATGCCATAAACATGAGATAGGTGGCCTGCCTGTATGCCAGAACAGGTTCTGCATGATACTAACTATATATTTTCACTACATGCATCTGATATATGATATATGTCACATATATAATGATCATGTGCAGGGCTTCATAGTCTTCAGGCAGATATCATTTCATGATTTCTACTCAATTAAAGAGAAACATTTTGCATAACACTTGCAAACTTAGTGAAAACCAGAGAGAGAGATGGCAACGCACTGAGCCAGGATTTTTCGGCAAATATACAATGTTCAATGTGCAATGTATGACACAATGAAGCAATCTTCATCCTCTAGTTACCAGCTGAGCAAGCTGAGTAACTGCAGTCAATCAACGCTGCTGAATAATTCATTGCCCCGCCGCAGAAACTGCTACTTTGGCAGAGGGACTCGAACTGCGATCCAGCCTCCGCTCCTCCGGTTCTCACGGCTTTTCACAGAATTCATGTAATTTTCACAACCTCACAGGCTGCTTTTATTTTTTACATTTTTTTGTCAGAGAACGCGACCTGCGGGGAGCAGCGTCGATTGGCGCCGCCCTCGCCGAGCTTCTCGCGGCTCTTGGAAAATGGACATATCACAGGTGCCACAAAGGCCATTCGGCCTTCCACGGGTTAAAGAAACTTAACTGCTAAAGTCTTTAAATTGTCACATAAGCCAGCGGCTTTTAGACAAATTGAACAAAATGGCCCTTTTCAGCTTTCGGGGACCATGTGACTGCCTACACAAAGGACCCCTTCTGGAGGTGGCATGAATGCCGGCTTTATGCCCCCTCGACTCAAGAGCAGAGCTGAGCATTTCACACCTACCGCCACCTGTGATTAGGTTTCTTACAGTTATTACAGGGCCGCTTTGATGCCAATGATTGTTTAAAAGCCTCAACAAGCGTGATAATGTGACTTGAAGACTCAACTCTTTATTTTTCCCCCTTTCCTGATCGGGCAGCCGTTCCGCCAATTTACCTTCATGCGCGGGAGAAAAATTACAGGTCTGAAGGATGCTCTCGATGAGAGCCCGATTAGATTTGCTCTCTGCCTCTCACTCTCTCTCTCTGTCTCGCTCTCATATTTTTTCCTCTCTTCTCTGAACATGGGGGTGTTGCTGTTGAACCAGTTTCTCTGGATGCTGGCACCGTATACAGTCCTGTCGTGATGAAAGCAATGGGTGAAACTCAAATGGCGAAGATCTGCAAGCTGGAGACTGGAATCAGCAGCCAGGAATCAATCAGTCAGGAAGGGGGACCTCAGGCTAACTGCTAGCCATCAGAATCAACCTGAGCTAGTCACAGAGCAGAGCTAATGACAACAATGCAAGAACTGTGATAAAGTCTTTGCACTGCTCCTGCATTTCTATGGGTATTATTAAAACATAACTGATCCTAACATGACATCAACTGTAAATGTGGGCGAAATGTAATATATGTTTATAAGGAACAACTACCTTAAGTAATTCACATTGCAAGAAACAGAAGAATGCAAAGCTAGAGATGCTATGGAAGATAGTATGAGATCTCTTCAATACATGGGTCCAATACTTTCAGCATTCTTTATGAAACCATAAGGTGCTTTGACAGATGTTGAAGTACTACCTACACCATCTCCAAGAGATGCCCTGTATGTGTATCCATTCAAAACAACTGCACTCAAATACACTATCTATTGTATGCATGATGATAGATCTGACATAGTTTCCTTCAAGGAAATCATTTTCTACTGGCTTGGTTGGATTTAGCTAGCCTTGGGGGAAAGTCTGTTAACAGGCAACATTAGCCCTTGAGGCTAAACATGGGTTGAGCCCCTGATTTTAAATTCAGTGTCATTAGCTCCTCATATTGCTATGAGCTCTTCAGTTTCATTACTTTCAGAAATCACTTTCCTGATTGCGAGATGATTTTAAGTTCATTTTATACTTTCACACAATAGTAGAGACCACCAAAAATGCTCTATGTTCAGCCTGAAAGGCTAATGTTAGGTAGCATTCTGGTACTCGTGAGAATTTAGCCTCCAGTTTCAATTAGATATTACTGGTTGCCCATACAATACAGAAATAGAGAACACAGAATATGCTACACATACTCTCTCTCTCTCTCTCTCTCTCTCTCTTTGTTGTATACTTCCTGTTCTTACTATTACTAGCCAGATAGCAATACAGGGGCCACAGTCAACTCGGTGGGAGGTACTTCCTGTCAAAAGGCAAGTTGCTGCTGGAGCACTTCCTAGGTATACCACTGGAGCTGTGCCAAATCGATGTTGCCCATGGCACTCAGCACATTCATGTAGGAGCAATTTAGTTAAAAAAAACTAACAAAAAACAAAAAGAAAAGCTGCAACAAGGGCTGGAGTTCACCTGTAGGGCATGCGCTGAAAGAACCCTCAGTCCACTTTGTAGTAACACAGCAAAGCAATCAACGATTGTAAAGTTAGCGTTTATTCAATTGACTCCGTTTTCCATAACAATGCATGGATGGTTTGATCACTCAGCTTCCTTGCAAAGCACAGATGGTTCAACGTTCTGTTCCTTGGGCAAACAAAAGGTTTCCGTGCTTCCAGCATGCTTTCTGTGAGTTTTACGAGCTCCCAGAAAGCATGAGGAGCCTTCCCTTATCTTCCACAAGTGAAGTTAAAATACAAATCTCTTGCAAGAAATAACTTAAACAAAGCAATATTTATCCCGTTGGTAGTCTGTTTGAAAAGCCACATGTTTCGCTCACCCCCCTAAATGCTGGTGCAAAGATCACACAACTCATAAGAGATCAAAAGGCCAAGCTGACATTTATTTAAGAATGTATCACACACATATGGTGAAGGTACTGAAAGCCCATCAGGGAAGGATAAGGAATCGTTTTTTACACTGCTGCTTTAGGCACCAAACCAAGACTGTAAAATTTAGAAATCCACCACTTTAAAGTTGCACAAAAGAGAATGACCGGTTTTCAACTTGTGACAGTGACAGTTTCTGCTGGGCATAACTGGGCTTTGGCACTACACTGAATTTTACGAAAAATATTTTAACTAGTGTAGGCACCCACAACTTCTTGAAATGTTTTTGCATTTGAGTACATTTGAGGAGTTCATTTGGGAGACAGTCAGATTATTATTTTATTGTATAAGTACAGTACCTTACATATATATCTCAGTACATAATAAACAACAAAAACACAGCTCTTTTACACTAGACACCCAAATCCAATTTGATGTTCACATTGGTGTGAAATGATTTAATAAAAATGGTTCATATAATGAGCTGCACCTATTGGTAATTATCTGGCCTCTCTTGGTGATGATCAGGTCCACTTAAGTGAAACCGATTTCAGAAACATTACATATTGCTTACTCAAACTAGTCATTAGCTAGCCAGGATTCTGCTCACTGGCTGCTTGGCTACAATACAGCTTAAAGAACTGAGATAATAATTTTAAAATAAAACTGGCTTCAGTGTTGTATTAATGTAGGTGACAAACTAATGACAATTACTACCTCAGTCACATCACTATTTAAATAGCAAACATCACGTGTAGCACATACAAGATTTATCTACAAAAATGAATAATGTATGAATTATTATTTTACTGTCCATATACAGAACCTCTATTTAAATATGAATTGCACTTAAAAATATACCACCATCAGATATGTTAAGTATTTCTGTCAGGATGGGGGAAAAAAACACAATATGACACCACATGTCATACGCTAATTTTAAAAACAAAAAATCAGGTAAACACACCTTTTAATCTAGACTGATCGGGAAGGTAATGACGACCTAACTTGAGCTGCCAGTGACAACGCAGCTCGCTTGAGTAAACAGGGATGAAAGGCATATCTACTAGCAGGCGTTTAACTGAGCAATCTGCTGGGCTTTCAACTTCAGACTGCAGAGATCAAGGTCTTGCCAGGGGCGACACATGTGGCTCTATCATTCAGGTAGAAGGAGGAGTTCACTCGCCCGCCTTCTCAATGTGACATCCTACCACAACGGGGGCCCGCACCGGTCCCATCCCACTTATTTTAAACCCAGAAATCACCCGGCATGAAAAATTTCAGCTGAAATTGAAAGAATCGGCTCAGACAATGCAGTAACACAGTGCAATGTAAAATGTATGCACTTTTAGTGACATCAAATTTTTCCATGAGTTAATATTGGTGTGAAAACAAAATCTCAATTTTGAAAGCAATGTTTCAAAAAAATTAACTATTCACAAGATGTACATTACAGATACATGATTAATGAAGCTTTCTTACAATAACAAGAGACACAAATGAGAGGGATGTTTCTGCTGTGTGTCCTAATTAATTTAGCTCAGCTACCACTTCATATACATTGTGATACAGTACATCATAACAACAAACCTTATTAGAGCACCCACCCGCTGATTTCAAGCTCTATATATACATTATATTGCTTAGTTAGTAAGGGTCCCCAAATGACAATGCTGTGATACATCCTGAAGTGAACATTTTCAAGTATTTCATGCAATTTCAGGGAACAAAGTCAGACCAGCCTACCAGACAGGCTGCGGCAATATTTCTCTTTATTCATATGCTCATCTGCCATATAAAGTCAGAGAGAAATCAAAGCATGATGAGCTATCGCTGAATCACCAACCCCACCCCCAGGGAGAGTACATCAAAATATTGTTTCAGGTTAATCTGACATAGTAACAATCAATGCTGATCAAGCTATTGATCTACAGTGGCATTGAGAATAATTACAGACAACAAAATTACAAACAAGTAAAATTGCTAATCATACATGTATCGTATCTCTATTCGGCTAACGAACTGTGTCAACATCAGTGGGTACACACTTCATCTTTTACAAAATTCCATTCATAGATTACCATTGCCTATTACATTACAAATTATGATTCCAACATGTCTTGTGAGACAGGTACTGTTGGCATGCCATTCAGTGGCGTAGGTGAGGGCAGCGGAGCCAGATATAGGATGATTTTAATCTACGTTCCACTGCTCTTGGCCACTCCTTGTGCCCTCATTCCCTGGAACCATTGGTGATACCTTGCCACTTTACCACCTGAAAGCCCTTACTGAGGGCTTGAGGGTTGAGGTGTGAACTCTGGAACTGATCCCCCAGTCTGTGTGTAGGGTGGAGAGCTTGAGGCACTTCCATACTTACCCAACATCCCCCAACAGACCAGTGCTGGCCGATTTTATGCAGTCTGAAGGTGCGCGTTTCCTTCAGGGCACACCGCACCAAAAAATCCCTAACAAAAGCACCAGCAAAGCAACACTCCGGTAAAGCAACGAAGGCAGCAGAGCATGTAATAGTGTCTAAACACTATTGTGTAAGACAAACTGTTGCAAATTTATCAACATAGACTCATGCCAACTGAATGTGCCGAGTCAAAAGATAATGTGTAGCTGCAGACAAAATCCAACCGGTGTTGACATGGAAGTCACTGAAAACTGAAGTTGCTGTTTGGTGTAGTTTGTTACAGGATGTCTGGTCAGTGAACGAGTATCCTCAAAGGAGTGTCTGTGAATAGGGTGTGTGAGTGATTTTGGATAAAGCCTATGTATTAGGACTACAACGTTTCAATTTTCCATTACGTTTTTCAGTTTTCCACAAATTATTTTACTTAAGCCATTATCAACACAGGTAAATAGCCTTATTAGGAGCCAGCAAGGCCATCTTTAGCTGTGTATATATTTGAAGAAACACAAAATAAGTTTGTTCTTTAAGTGAGAGAATCTGTATCCCTCTGCAGACAAGTAGTTTTTTCCCTGAACACATTCCTATGAATTTAACTGTATTTATCAATAGGCTGTACAGGAATAGAAATGCTACAGGGAATATGCTGCACTTAAGGTATCACATGAACACATATAACCTGGCAACTTTTTCCTCTCATTGTTAATGTTTTCTCAGTACATACAAAGTGGGGAAAACCAGTATTACTCAAGCAAAACTCCAGGGGACCTATCCAAGCACCCTAATCAAAGCCCCTTCACAGAGAACAAAGAAGAAAAATCCATAAAGGTTACTCGTTAAATCTTCAGCCTTCATTGCACTCTGTGTTAAAGAAACACAGTGGTATTGGAATAAGCACAGGAGAGTCAAAGTTCCAGTGTGTACTGCAGACTACATTGGGAAGGAGTTCTCTGCATTAGGTGTGCAGTTGTATCTTATGCTGTCTGTGCATGTGCGTTGTAGTGCTTGTTAGTCACTATCTTTGCGTGTATGTGTAAGGCACGCTGCATGTATGTATGCGTACGTGCTAAGACTGCACTTGTGTGTGTGCTCTGTATTTGTAAAATCTTGTGCGTCATAGCAACAGTCTCATAACTAGACAGCTGCACTCACACAGGGATCTGCAATCAGGCTGCGAGGAACCGCTTCTGTCCTTCAACAGGCAATTAACGCCGAGTCCATTACAGCTCCCTGGGGGCTTTGGAGGGGGGGCTGGGCAAGGCACTATCCCAAAGGTCAGTGCCTGGAAAGGAAGAATGAGGGAGGGGGGCAGGGGGAGGGGGTGCAGCAGACCAAATGGAGTGGAAAGCAGGAGCTATTTGTCACCCACCCTACCAGTTATTCACTGAGGGGAGTAAGCACGTGTGAATGACAACCACACAAGCAGTCAAAGAGGCTGCCCTTGACAGCCACTCCTAGCAAGTCCCAGTAAGCTTTATACGTCCTTCCGAGATGATTCTCACCCAGGTCGCATTTACAGATTCAAATCTATAATGTCATCAATTTTACTAAATGCTTCTGTAAAAGTGTTTTGTTTCAGTATTTTCTTTATACCCTTATATTTATTATATTTATATTTACTACCTTTACACCCTGTTATTTTCCCCTTTTTAACCTAGTTTGAAATGAACAATAGCAGTACATTAAGCTCATCTCATCACACACCCTCTAGCTTGTGCAGGAGCATCAAATCAAAGTGTGTGCAACCTTCCAATACACTGTTTTTCACACTGCAAGTCCCACGGTGCACCACAGTGGTGCAAATTCCGATCGGAGGACTGACGCATCCTCATGGACTGTATTATCACCAAATGTGACATACTCATACATAATGCGACAAGTTCACTTACAATGGACCCTTTTGAGTCCTATGATTTGTAAATTAATAGCACAATGTGTTTACATACAGGAGACAAGGAATATAATGTCTGCATTGTGTGTTGTGTTAGGATCCAATGGACCTTTGGTCCAGCTATGCAATAGCTAAGGTGGGATGTTGGGACTTGCATTTAACATTCCAGAAAATGGATTTAGCAAGTCAGAGAATATTTTAATATGAAAAGTCTGACACATAGGTGTATGCATCTTTTCATTGTCCTGATCTCTATAGTAAATTTGGGATTTGGCACTTTTTTCTTTGATATTTCATTTTCTGCTTAGCTAGCAGGCAGTTGTCTTTTCTTTGATTCTCTCAAAAAGAAAACAGAAACAACAATACAGACACTGCTGAGCCAAGACGTGTCTTCTGGTAGCTCTTGAATATTCATTAAAAGGGTCTGTGTAATAATCCAAGTTACAACATGTTATTACTATTATTCACATTTTGTGTTCTGCTTTCCTGCTTTGATTTTTTACCTGAAGTGGGACACTGTATTAAATTATTTTAATGATCCCTCTATAGTCATGGCCTGGCTCAAGGATGGTCACCTGATCATCATTTTTTGCAGTATGTTTTTTTTTTTTTTTTTTAATATTTGCCTTTTACCAGTAGGTTTTCTGCTCTATATATATATATATATATATATATATATATATATTTTTTTTTTTTTTTTTTTTAATTTGATACCTCTCACTTAATCTTGATTGGCAGAAGACATAGCAGCCCTACCCACAACCCTGTAACCCTGGTTCCTGTTACCTAGCAGCGCCTTCATTACGTGGCTGAAGAGGCACAGTTCCATATGGTGTGTCTCTTGTTTGGCCGGACAGGAAAGACAGTGGACCAGCAACCAGACCTTCCACCAATGGGGAAGTCTGTGTTGGGTTTCATCATAAGTTGTAGAGTTACTTTTTACTACATCCAGGAAAAAAATTACCACAGTTCAAAACAATTTACTTTGAATCTTCCAATCGGTAATTATTTTGCTTTTTTTAAAAAATTTATTTATTTGTTTTACACATGTTTCTGTTAATTGGCCTCCGGTTCAAGAAAAAGAAGTATAGAAAGGGAGTGAAATGCACAGAAACTAGCAATTACACTTGCTAAGCAGCAGTGTGGAAGAGTGATGGGGGATTTGTACTTAACAGATGAAGTCTGCAGATCCAAATCTGGGGTGGAGTACATCTGTGCCTTCACCAGAACTGCTAGACTAAAAACCAGCTGCAGACACTATGGTGATGTGTAAAATCGAAGTCATGCAATGTGGCCTAGATAAGGTCTTATAATAAATAATGCAATGTAATAATGATGTAGTTTGTCAACAGAAAGAGAGGTTCAGGCTTAATTGTGGTTACGAACAGAAAATCCTTAAAGTCAGAAGCTTGTGTGAATCTGGATTCTTTTTAAGCAGAGCAGAGCACAAAGACTTGGAAATGCTGTGAGATAGCAGCTTAACATCTTCACCACTGCAGCAGCAGGGAGAATCAATGTTGGCAGCAAGGCTGCCACTATTCAAGCAAATAAGTCTAAATTTCAATAATGCAAATCTGCGCTTAGCCTTTTGAAAACCCCATAAGAACTACCTCTTAAATCACCAATTAAATCAAGAGATTTAATGTAAATGTGTCAGTGAGAAATAGAGAAAGATGGATGGAGAGAAGGTGTGACATTTTTAATGAGTAGGCAGCAACCCCACTCCCTATAGCCCAATTAAGGAATTTGGGGAAAAACTCCAAAAAACTGCATCAACCTCCTTAACAGATTAGCTCAGATACTCTCATATAGACATAACCGGTGGTGACTACAGTCTCCCTTTAATGGAGGCCTCAAAGAGTGTAAATATTATGCTGTGTCATCAGGCAGTGGTACACACTTTACATACAGCTGAAACTAATAAACAGACCCCTGAGTATTTAATGCAAACCACGCTTCTGGCACAACATGCATGATGTATGGGAGCAATCAGCCATATCCCCCTTTATCGAACATCTTTCCCTCATTCACATTGGTAGTCAGCAGATATTTCTCAGTGCAAACAATTTATAGTTGTTCTTTCTCATCTGCACTCTCGTTTGAAATTTTTGAGGCAATTTGTGCAGCTTGGTCTTCAAAAAAATACATAGATTAAAATGACGTCCATTACCAATAAAATACCACTGAAGTACGAAATGTGGACTGCATGTGGCGACATTTCCACCAGCTTTCACGTTCATAAAAAAAAAAAATAAAAATCTTTTCATACGTTTTCAACTATTTGGCCAGACTTGGAAACATTTCCAGAGCTTCTCTTTGAAATGGGTAATATGTTGCAAATCTGTCATTTATAATGCCCTGGAACCACCCATAGACGAGTGGATCTCTGCCAGCAGGCCTTGGCCAGGTTTCTGAAGGCTGTCGTTGTAGGTGCCCACTTCCTGCCAAGCATGTTTGTGAATGTTACTGAGGGCCACAGAAATTTAGGGACCTGAACAGAGGGCCTACATACAAGGCAGTCTGCAGTCCCGGCCAACTGAGACAGGCGCAGCCTTTAAACTGCTGAAACTAAAAAGCACTACTGAAGGATGAATTGCTGGAATGAATGTGCAGATTGGTGCAGTATATGGCTGCATACGCCATTAAAGACCTCAGATCAAGAACACTTAGGCCTACTAGATCACCAGAGTTGTTGTTAATGAATCAACCCTAGAGATCTCTATTAATTTATTCCAACTGATGATTCTAAACTTCTTATTTGTTCATTGCTGTCACAGGAAAAGAAAATATTGTTTAAAGTGAGCTAAGAAAACAACTGTACTTACAAATGAGTACAAATGCAAAATCTTAATTTGGCTTTGTTTCATCTCTCAACAACAATGATAATGAAAATTTAATGAAACACAATCCCTAACTAAATCTCATGGTGAAAACTAGCTTAAAGCAGGAGACGGAGCCTCTTTGATCTAGTGCAGTGAAGCAGCGGAAACAAGTTGTACGTTGGATTTGCTTACCTCTTCTTAAGGCCACACCCAGCCATTGAGAAGACCTGAGAAATTCCAGCTGCAGAAGTTGCAGATGTGTGGGAGACAAGCATCATGTCAAGGGGGGAAAAAACTTCTCGAGATAGTGTGAAAAAATCAGCACTGACGGGTTACAGCAATGAAGTTATACATCTCCACTGAGTGCAGAGATTGGACACCATTACTGCTGCAGCCCAGTTCTGTCTTTTTGCTTATAGAGATTTAACCTTTGGAATGTTACATCGCCCCCAAAGAGATCCTCTGTGTTTACTGAATCTCTGAATCTCCTATCTCGCACCAAGGCCAGACCGAACAGCAGATTCATTTTCAGCCTTTGTTTGGATTTACTCTCCAAATCTTTTAATACTGAGAGCCCGGAGGAGGGCTGCCAGTCTTCTCTCTCTATTGATTTGTTACATGCGCGGGAGTTTCTTTCACAGCTTATGCTGCCATGACAAAGGAGCAGCCGCTTTAGGATGAGCTTGTCGACAGCTAACTCTGACATCTCCAGCTCTGCCGCTGTGCTGAAAACTGCCTTTCACAGCTCGGCAGACTTTACCCCTGTGTTAAAAAAAATTCTGCTGTTTTGCAAGGGTGCCGCTAAGAATATTTTATTGGCTTAATTGTAAAATGATTAACCTGACATCAAAAATACTTATGATTTTAACACGCCATTGCTTGAGATTCCAACTCCCTTAAGAACAGTTTCTTCTTATTTTTAAATTTTTTAAGGCACTTGCAATGAGCAATTAATTTCGTTGTTCCAAGGTAACCCTTTTATTATCTCACAGAATCTAACCTATTATCACCTCTGTGATTGGATTAAAACTGGTGTTGGAAATGTATTAATAAAAATGAAACTTTTTCACAGATTATCACAGATGTTGCTGTTCACTTTAAGCAGTTTGAAGCAGTACTGCTGGTGGAAACCAACCAATTAAAAAAAACAACAACAAAAAAGAATAAGCTTTTCAGATAACCAATATTTGACTTTCCTCCAGTAACACTTTGAATACACTACCTTCTCCTATTTCTTTGTTATCTCAAATAAGTAATCTATAGATAAAAGCTGTATATATATGCCTTTTCATCTGTAGAGGTGGAAACAAGCCAACATACTTAGTTTAGGGTCTTGGTGTTTTGCTATTGTATTTGTTTTGCTGAGTCTTGTCAGCTCACTCTGCTAGCATTGATGATACCGGGCTACTGGGATTGGTAAAGCAGGCCAGGGTCATGGTTATTAAAATGAATAACAGTAATGGCTCTATCAGCACCATTGCTATTGGGAGAGGGAAGTATGTCAGTTTTGGTGATAATCAATGCAGTGTAATCAGCTAGTAAAATGTTGGAATATTTCATATTTAGGGCCCGAGCACCAAAGGTGCTGTGCCTCTGGTGTCCACCGGAGGGCGCATGCACCATAGGTGCAAGGCCCTATTGGTTTCAGAAGGATTATTATTATTATTATTATTATTATTATTATTATTATTATTATTATTTGTCTTCAACACTTGGCCATTTTTGAGGTGGTTCCCATGGGCGAAAACTCATGAAATTTTGTACACACATCAGTGTTTGTGACCGCTACTCAGAGACAGAGACTTGGCCCCGGGTGTGGCCCAGGGACTCCATAGCGCCCCCATGTGACAATGAGTCTTGTGCCTGGCATGTAGTTTCACCTACACGCACCAAATTTTGTAGGCCTGTGGGTCTCATTTTGACAAACAAATTTGCAATTACATCTTATTAGCCATACCCAACAGGAAGTGAGCTATTTTGGATTTTGTGCATTTTCACAGTCAGCGAACTTTCGAATACTCCTCCTAGAGGATTCATCCGATTCATACCAAATTTAGTCAGTATGATGCCAAGACATTCCTGATGCTAAATGGCGAAGGGATTTTTGATATCTTGCATGGTGTTGAAATGGCGAAACAATGAATTTATATGTCTCGCCACACAAAAAGGGAATTTGTCATAAGTTCTCCATACATTGCTTGATACGGCTCAAACTTCACAGGTTTTTGGTTATGATGGTTATGATGATATCCACATGCCCAGAGTGACACCCTGGTATAGCGCCACCATCTGGCAAAAGAAAGAGTGGCTTTTTCAGCCATCTCAGCTCTAGTGCTCCTAGACGGTTCATCGGATTCAATTCAGATTTGGTGTACATGTGGTCACAGATGTCTTGATTTTATTCTGCAAAGGTATTTTTTGATACGTTGAACAGCGTAGCCATGGGTAAAGGTTGAATTTGGGCACCTCTAAACAGTTTTTGACCAGTTTCACCAGTCTGATGAATGACAGGATGCTTAACCAATCAAATTATGAGTTGTAGCGTGGGGGTTGTATTGAGGTGCAACGTCATGGATGTACCTCTTCAGATACTCGAACAGCGGCCATGTTTGTTAATGTGTTTTGAGCACGTTAGCAGTGTTGCCAATTCACCGATTTTGGAGACATTTTGCATGTTTAGTAAAAAACAAACTCCTTTAATTGTGGTATTGTGTTAATTTGGTGATTAAGTCAGGGATAACTGCGGACGAACTGTCCCGGTTGGAACATTTTTGACGAGTCGCAGGCAAACTCAGCTTCGAGTCGCGGTGTTGCGAACTCACCCATGTCGGAAGGCATTTCGCATCCTTACTAAGAAATATTCGCATCCTTACTTTTATGAGAAGCAAACATCGTGTATAGTTACCTCGGTTAATTGTGGTGTTGTGTTAATTTCGTTATTGGGAGGAAGGTTGACGAACTGTCGAAATATTGCACATGGCGCAGGGAAATTCCGCTTCAAGTCGTGGAATTAGCTCCGCAAATGCATTTCACTATACATTTAAGTCTATGCATACGCCTGCGTGCGTACAGAGAAAATCTCACAGTTAATCTAAAAAAGCCCACCTGTTCGTGGTACTACTTTTGGCAGATTGCTTGGTTCACGTAAGAATAATTCTGTTGATAAACCCGAATCCTTTTAGCTGTTGCTATGACCGTGTAGCCTGATGTCATGATCAACAACACTCGTCGATTTAATCACAACATAATTCAATACGAAACACCGCTGTCTCAAACGAACACAATATGTATGGGTGTTTAGTTACTATCAAATTCAGACTGGACGATCATTACAGCTAATATATTCAAAGGAACGATTAGCATGTTATGCTAGCCCCCATAGTATGCTTACTAAGAAACTTTTTTTTTTTTAGTTTTATTTAGAATCCTGACACTATTGTCTGTATCGCCTAATGACAGACATGAGCATTAATGTAACAGTAGTAGCCTATTTTTTTGTTTGTTTGCCAGTACCTCAGCAAGTGGGTTGCTTGCTCATATTTTTGTTTGTTTGCCAATACCTCAGCAAGTGGGTTGCTTGCTCATATTTTCTGGTTGTGTGGTTTTAAGCCCGAATCCTTATAGCTATCGCTATGACCATGTAATCTGGCATCAGATTTGAGTGCATTGTTGGATGACGAAATGACTCGCCGGAGGTGCGAGGGCCCGCCATCGCCGCTTGCGGCTATATTTATAATATTCTAATCCTCTCTAGCAATATACATGTATCACAGGTATTGGCATCGACTGATGTACGAACAGATTGAACACAGTGTGCACAGGTAGCTATTCATTTTACCTACAAAAGTCAATGCTGATAATGTCAATAAAAAATATTCCAAACTGTATTTACTATTTAATGTTAACTAGCTGTGTACTAACACATCTTGATAATGCTACATTATCTTCTTACATTTATCTTCTGTTTGGGTATCAAAAATGTCATGCAACTTTTTCTGTTTTCAAATGCAAAATTAGATCTTGCAAATGCATCTCTATACCAGTCTGCAGCTGCGAAACTACTTTTTCAACATTCATATGAATTTGCTGCATGCGTTCTATTACCAAATTACAACACCTTACTGTGTACACCCAGCGAGGAATTCCCGGTGGTGGTGGAGTGCTTGGCTTTACGGTTGTGTTATAAAAGAGGTAATTTATTTCTTACACCTCTGATTCGCTGGAGGTGAGGAGAGGGTACTCCAGAGAGTTACTGACGTGACCCAGACACCCAGCGGTCCACCACCGCCACCACCTCCACTGCCTGATCAACACCTCGCAAACAAACTGCCGGCTCACAACTACCCCTGCCTCCCTCGTGCTGAGGCCAGCATCTCCCCACACGGCTAATCTGAGGAGTCAGGCTACAGCACCGCTGGGCTCCCTCCCTCATTGTTCATTCAGGTGTGAGGAAGACCCACAGCTTGGCTCTATTAAATAATCTATACTGGAGATAAATGATTAAGGGGGGCCATGAGTGATTAAACTACACAACTACAGTCGGCGCTCACCTTGTTTCTCCCTCCCTCCCCCAACCTCCTCCCCTGCCCCCCACCCACGCATCTCCAATAAGACGACGAAGTGCTGAACAGGAGAACACGCATGGGTACGTGTGCTTTTCTCTTACTTGTTGCTAATAGTCTTGGCAGGTCACAGCAATATCACAAAGCCAGCAGTGTGCAGCACTGTAGAGCTGTGTCCCTGCGTGGCCCTTCCGTACCGAGTGTAAAACTACACCCCCGCATGGGCCTTTCATTCCCACAATGCCTGTATATCTACACTCACATCAGATGATGCTCTCATTTCCAGCACTGATCTCATTTGCGATGTTTGCATCGCAGATGTATTGTGTATGTACTGTTGTGGGTATGTGTTGTTTGGATCGCTAAAGGCCATGCATTTCATTATATCTGTACATAAATCTGTTCAGTCTGTTTTAAAGAGACACACACCACTCAATTCTTCAAGCTGCCTCAGATAATTTGGTGAATGATACTTTTAACCTTGATGACATTAAAAAAGCCACCCGCCCAACATAAAATAAAAACATCAGAACATAAAAAAAAATGAAGAAGTAGTCACATATCTTCATCAGCAAATAAAACATGTTACAAAGTCTGTAAGAAGTTACCTATGGTGTGGTTTAATTCCCTAAGGGGGGAATATTCCGAGCTGTCTGATCTAGCCACTTTGAAGATCTTCAAAGTCCAGGCTGCCCTTGGGCCAGACGCAGGGCTCGTCTCGGTTTTTTGTTGCCCACACGGTTCCTGGGAGAGCGTCCGCGCTCACTCTGCCCCGCTGAGCGGCCAGGCGTCTGACCTAACACAGACCTGCTCCGAACCCCACTGTGACGGGGTGACAGGTGCCCGCGTTCCGAATCTCCGAGGAGCTGCCGCTGTCATCATCCCTCCGCCCTGCTCACAGTCACCAGCCGCGGCTACACAATCAGACGGAGTGGGAGGCGCACAAAGAAAGGCCAGCGTGTCACTTCCCCTCACTATCAGAGTGAGGGCTGGTGCAGGAGCGGCCGACCGCTGCAAAATGCTCGCGCTCGACAAAAGCTTCGGTGCTTCGCCTTTGTTCCCTCTCCACGGTGCCCTTTAACTTTCCTGCCAGGAGTCTGTCGCTCATGTGTCAGACAGCATGCGTTAGATGGAGAAAACAAGGGACCGGGGATGTGGACGGGTGTGTGTTTGTGAACTTGGGCTCATTCCGTTTCGAACGGATGGTCCCGCTCCATCCCGTGGCAGTACCACTGGATCGCGCCACAGCCAGCGGTGTCTTATCGACCTGACATTGTCTGCTTTCCTCTGGCGACAATTTACGTAATTTACTCGACAGCTAATGTACTCTTACCACTCAATCTTCCTTCAAGGACTAGGCGGCAGCCACTAAATTCCTCAACACTACTCCAATTCCCAGGCAGACAGAGCCGCTCAAAATTAGCTCAACTATTAACAGCTACTCCATTAATTTTGTCATTTACAACGACCCACATTTGCACTCGCTGCCTGGGACGTAGGCTGCTCTGTTTGATATTTTAATCCCTTTAATGCATGTTAGGACTCTGAAAACATTGACATAATTGCCAGAAAACCTTGTTCACACGGATTTCAATAATAATAATGAAAAAATGCCCGTGGAAGCTGACTAACCCAGGCCTTTAGGTATGAAACAGAACAGGGACACGGTGTCACAGGGAACTGAACGGATCCATTCTCACACGTGCATGCAAAATCTTTAATCTTTTATAAAGCCAGCTGACAACAACTTATTTGCCGATCAATCCCCCTCCCTGCATGCTCGACATAAGCTCCATCAATATTAAGCTAAGGCGAGACAGTTAGGCACTCCAACGCTGCTCATATTCAACAAGCATAAATCTAAATTAAGTGTCTGGGGGAATGTTTGCTCTGACACAGAACCACGCAGGCTGTATAACTGTTGATACCGAAATCCTTCAGTGCCACGGCTATAGGCAGCAGCAGCGGCAGCCATCTTGTGTTTCATTAGGTCTGAGTTATTAAAGACTGGGACTGGGGAGAGTGGGGCGCCTCTCAGCGTGGAGATAGTATTACAAGTGATATCCACCATTACTGCTCACCAATTAAGCAGCATTCCACATGCGCGCTGAGCCACTGTGGTGGCCCCCTCGTGTCACTGGGCTTTCAAAGACAGATAAGTACACCTGGGGTGTGGCAATATGAATGGGGGGGTATTTCATGACATGCAAGCAGATAAAGACAGGGCATCAGTGTGGACATACCAGTGCGGACACACAGCTCTAGCCCTTTCTGTGAGCTCCCTTTTTCGAAACAAAAGAAAAAAAAAAGCTGGGCATTTAAACGGATAAGACTAATCATCCGCTGCAGTGACTACTCCAAAAAAGCAATTAAACATCAACCAGGAGGACAAGCATCCCCTCTGGCTCTGCTTAAAAGAGGTTCGCTTCCCCTGCCACCAGGATGCTGCCACAGGTTAGCCCGCTGAGACTCTCCACTCTACCATTTTCTCTGATTACAGGGCACCAGAAGCCATTAGCTGCATAGAGCCACGTTTCATTTAAGCCTCTGCCATTTTTCCCCCTCATGTGGGATCAAATTATCTCTACCTATCTCTCTGTCTGTCTGTCTGTCCATTTTATTATTATTAAGCTTAAAATAATGAGCAGTTTAAATGTACATTTTTTAGCTCATAAGCCTCCGGTGATTCGTGTCCTCTTCTCTCTTGTAGGGGCCCATTCCAGCTATTGTAATGCAAATGAAAGGGAAACAGGCCTGTTCCATGTAAATGAACAATGGGAGTGTCCCGGCACTATTCTAGCTCTACGGCCTAGCGTGGAGTGGAGGAACCCACAACCCTCTGCCGTACTGTACACCGCTCTGATCTCACCTACTTGGCTTGAATTCCAACAACCGAATCCAACAAAAGGCATCCAAAGCAAAGCACACCAGCCTTGGATGCTGGCGCAGGGCCATGCTTGTGTTGGCACACTGGGACTTTGCATTAGCTCGAGGGCATGGTTTACAGAGCGCTGTTTCTCTGAGAAAACTGTGTTGCCAAGGAGAGGAAGCAGTTACAGAATGTGTGCATGTGTGTTTGTGTGTGTGTCTGCGGGTGTTGTTGAATGCGGGGTGAGAGTTGTGTACCAAAATAGCAGTTGCAGTATGTTAACAAAAAAAAAAAGTATATAAAACACAGTCATGATTTCTCTTGTGATATTCAACACCCTCAAAGAGTGAGACATTTGAGGAAGTACAAAGCGTCTTCTTTTACCTTCTAAAACCATGTGGAATCGGCTCTTCCACAGACTGGAATCATCAGGACTGTGTCACTTGTGTAGTGGAGAAGAGAGAAACCCAAGCTAATGCCATCGCTGCAGCCCGTGTGCTGTTTACAGCTCAGTTCAGGATGTGGCCAGTCGGCAGCATTTGTAAACAGTGTCACTTGCATTCCCTCTACGGGCATTAACACCCACAGAAAATAATTACATGCGGGATTTATGTTTTAAGAATATGAGCACCCGGCCCATACTTAACGCTGAGGAAGAAACAAGAGCGTGGAGCCGTGTTTTCTGAGGCTGCCTGTACAACCCGCTTTTAAAGGGCCCTTTACTGTTTTAACAAAGTGATCCCTGGATCATCATGAATTATGGAAGAAAAGAAGACAGCAGCCGAGCACTGCATCTTTAACCGTGAAATATCTCTTCAGATGCCTATGGTTTTGAAATAATGATATAAAATTCATTTCATCTCCTCCTTTTTTTTTCCTACGCCGTTCTCTTTCATACATACATCAGGGCTTGTCATATCTGAGGAATTATTAAAATAAGACAGAGCCGCCTGTAGCCCAGACTAGAGGCTTCTTTGAGCTGGAGCTCTCTTGAGAGAAGCAAGCACAATCTCATTAGCCGGTGCTGAGAAAGGCGTCCTCGCCGCGCAGGTTCAAGGTGATGGAAGATTAGGGCGTTTGGCCTTGGCTCATTCCGTATGCGCCACGCGTCCCTCTCTGCCCGTGAACACGAAATTACATTGAACCTGGGGAGTCTAACTCCATTAATTTTAAATGGAAGATTAATTTAACAATATGCAGCGGATATTTGTTACAAACCTATCATGTAAAAGTGACGTTTGGCAATAAATTTGCGGGTGGCTCACGCTGCCTGGTGGACCCCGGCACAAATAAATCAGGAGGCATTTACAGCTAATCGCTGTTTTTTAAAGATGGACACACGCGGGAGATGGGCTTCTTTGATGAAAGATTGGGCAACTCAATTTCGAGAAACACGGTTTTCTATTAGACCTGCTGTCTCCCATTTTAAGGGATGCCTTTTCAGAGGCCCCGATCCAATGCAATCTCGGCCAAAGCAGGCTGGTAATCCTGTATGTTCACGGGGTTATTTGTGCTATTGGGTCCCGCGACCTCTCTCACCTCATTGCTAAGCCAGCCATTTCTTCTGTTTGCTTCCTCTTGATGTACTTATTTAGAGATGGATTGGGAGTGTAGAGGAAGGTGCACCTGCTCCAGAGGACAAAGGTGTCGTCCACTCCGTCAACTCAGCCGCGAGGACCTTCTCGCACTCCAGATTCGCCTGTTCTTTTCTTTTCAGAAATACCAGCTTATCAGCTTTCTTGAAAGACTAAAAACAAATTGTTCCAAGAGATAAATGTTCAGTGCAGCCATGCAGCAATTTTTCTGACCATCAAAAGCACAAGAGCTGTGCTTCAGAAAGTGAAACTCAAAAACAAAACAAAAAAATCTGTTATTTGAGTGCACAGTTATGCAATCACAGGTTTGAAAATGATATTAGGTATCTAGGGTGTCTGCCTAAACACACCAGATTAGTGATGCAACCCATAAACAGGAAGTGGGCCATTTCCGATAAACCTCCCCCTCTCCTGAGAGGAGCTCTTGAAGTATCCTATAAAACTAAAATAAATAGGGTGGCTTCAATACAGACCGAATCTGACATATTAAGATACGTGTGTCATAATTTCACAAGAAAGGGGCACTGTAATTTCTGATTGTATTGCACAAATCAGCGCCATTCAGGTTCCGCTAATGCTCAGCGCTGTTGCATTCACCAGCAACCATTACCCTTCTCCAGATTCATGTGGCCCATGATAGTTTTAATATGTAAGTGAAACAGTCATTTGCAAAGAGGGGGGAATGATTTAGTGGCTAATCTTCATGGGCAGGGAAGATATGCGGCTCTGACTTTCAGCTTTACAAGAAAGCCCCTCATCCTTCAGCATCGCCTGTCTCTAACTCATTTTTGCACTTTAATGTGGAATTTCTTGTGGGACCATGCTGCCTAATTAGAGGAATTGATAACTGCACCGCTTAATAATGAGGCCAATACATTTCAAAGTCATTAAAGATAACCAAGGCAATAAGTCTGTGTTTAAACGCCACTAGGTTTCATAGCCACTGTGTTGAGGTTGCGAATGGGAGAAGGAGAGGGGGGGGAAAGCAATTCCTGCCTAGTCAACTGTAAATGCTAGGTTATTGGAATCTTTAAAACAGGCAGCAAGGAGAAAATTACATGGCCAAATCTCCCTTTTCCAGTTAATGAAGAATTAAGGCTCCCATTTACCATATTAGAAGGTTCAGCAGAGGTCAACGCATTGTGGGAAGCATGTTTGACAGCAGTGTCAATTTAGCCGCGAAGAAGCTCATGAGTGCATGCCAGTACATCATTCACAACTGTCACATCCACTTATCTTTCTCATTGTCACCATGCTAACAAAATTCGGGTCAAGCTTTTTTTTTCCCTCTTCCCTCCTACATTCCTTCTGTCCTTAACACTCTGTGCCGTGCCTTAAAGTAGACCAGCACACCAGATGTCATACAGCTTTTCTCAGATCACGCACATCATCATCAATACTTCCATATGCCATCCCTGTAGAGGTGAAGCAATGAACTATTTAGAGCTGCTCGCATCCCTGATTTACATGAGAAATAAAACAGCTTTGAAGAATGACAGCCACATTGCTACATTTCATGAGGCTGTTAAATCACACACATATAAACACATGCATGTACGCACACACGCATGCACACCTGCACCCACATGCACACACTTGTACCTGCAACCTTGTCTATCAACCATCATATGCATTCACACACATGTGTTCTGTAAAGTGTTCTTAAAATTCTGGAGGTCTCACCTTTACTCTTGAGTGAGTGCAAGTGTGGGTGTGTGAGTGTGCGTGTGTGTTTGTGTGTGTATTTGCTCTCCGTAAAGAACAAAAAAAAAACAAAAAACAGCACAACATGCCATGCAAACTAAGGGGCACACTGGATGATGCCACCTGAAAGGCCCCCTAGGACAATGCCAATGTCAATATAAACCAGGTGCAAAACACTGAATTATTCAACAAGAATCATTACTTCTCACATTCACATCCATCAGAGACGCTATACATAAAAGTCCTGTTTTGCGTTGGATCACCCAATGCAAAATTGGATGCAATACAGGCTGAAAATGGTGGCATGGTTTCCAAATGGATGAACTTACCATGAAATAGTGATATTTACCATGGTGACTCTAGTACTTTCATAGGATGAAATGTAAAATTCAGCAGGGCATTAAGGTTCTCAGTGTAAAGTGGCAAAGCAGGAGTGCTTTTTGGAGTTTATTTAGCTACACTATATAAACTGATGTTGTAATATACTACCAGCACAGTATATGGGCCATGGCATCATGAGCATCTGTCTTTGAGAGGCAGAAATGTATGTACACAGAAATGATAGACTTGCTCCTGTCTTTTAAATGCAATTACATTCACTTTCTAAGGCTAGTAATAACAGTATATGGCAGACTACTACTCCAAAAGAGCACTGGAATAGCAATTTAGACATGCACCTTTTGTCCAAATACCAGCTACTTCAAAACTGCTTCATGGCAACCTTTTACCCTTCAATATGAGGATAAACCTATTCCGGTGCAAGTGGAAGGGACACCAAGGCATTCAATTATGCAACAGAGAGACAGAAAGGAATATGGGACATATTGATTCCCAGAATGCCTTGAGGTGCAAATCAGTGCCAGTGACATTTATCACAATACGCCATTCTTCTAATTGCAGTGTCCTTCAATAAGCCAAAAGCATACTTCCAGAGGCAAAACTCTATGCTACTAGGAGACACATTTGTACATTGCAAGCTATATGTTACAGGTGATAGTATGACTGAACAATGTTCTCTTAATACAAAAGCGCCAATTTACAAGTTTTGAAAATAATCTTTATTACATTGAAAATATTGAAAATAAAAGGAAAAAGGAAAAGCTAGCATGCAGAACCATTTCTAAAGCTTCCTTAATAATCCTTTGTGAATACCACACAACTGAAGGGTGTGCATCAACCTTTCAAAAAGAGCTCTTCTCTTATATGCGACTGACTATGACACACAAAGGAAATTTCACAGTGTGACACTGGCATCATTGTGATTACAGGGCATGTTCTTGATGTTGGATCAAGTATTTTTAATGAAACTGAATGCAACCGCAGTGTTTCTTGCAGCATGAAGTCCTTTAGCATTTGCCTGGCTTTAAGCCCACAAGTAATGTAGTCATTAGTTTTACAGCCTCTGGTTCTGTGCTGTCTGTAAGTGCCACATAGCTTGTGTTGCAATTAATTAAAGCCAACACAAAAAAGCCCAGCTCCAATCAGACCTTCTGTATAGATTATTAGCCGGTTGTTAGGGTAAGGCATTATAGACTTTTACCCTCTCAATACAGTGCTAACCATTTCAGACCTAATTTAACAAATTGCAGGCAGTGAGAGAAATTATTTGAGCCAACAACAGAATTGTTAATTAAAGCAATTTCCATTGTCAAGATCATCTATAATACTGAACACACAGTTTAATTAACTGTGAGGGGAAAAAAACAAATTGGGATAGGTGAAAAAAGAACACTCTAAGAGAAGTCAGTATTCAAGAGGAACTATTCATCAAAGAGGGTGTGAGCAACATTAAGGTTTATCATAGATGCATTTTCTATGTAGTATTGGCACTGCCACCTCTGGCCCCCCTCAGTGATGCAACCTGTTATTAATTTAAAAAGCCCCATTTTCTATTCATTTATGATTTTTACTGGATTTTTTTTATTTCAAAAGAACTCAGCAAGCAAGAACACATAATGAAAAAAAAAAAAAAAAAAAATCACTTGACCTCCTGGTAGCATCCAGTTTTTATGAGCCTAAATTGTTAAGCTGCAAGCTGAGTGAAATATGAAGCTGAATTGAAATTCAGTAAGAAAATGATTTAGCTGAGCTGCCATTAGCTGTCTCCGGAGCGTGCTGCTTTTTCCGTACAGCTGCATTATCATACTGTGAAATGACGGTTCTGCTAATGTAGCGCTGGTTAAAATCAAACACAAAACATGTTTAACCTTAGGGGACATAATTTCTGACACTCTCCTTCTTCATGTGTTCTTAAATGAAAAACATTCTGAGAACATCAAGAAAAGACATCTCTCTGAGAGTTTAAAAAGTTATCTAAAAAAATTGAACATTGTTACAGACTATGCAAACAATGTTTTTATGCAGTTATGAAAACAGATGTATCAAGTCTCATTTGAACAAGAATGAAAAAATTGCCATCATATTCTTCTATAGTCTATAACCTGACAAACTTTACTGCAGGTTATAGGTTACAGCACCAAGTGCATACAGCTGACCACACAACAACATACATTTCACTCTGTGTGAAATGCATGCTAGAGTGAGACACAAAGGTGAGACAGCTGAACTCCACAGCACAGACAGTAAGCCGGAAAGACTTTGCACATGCTCAAATGCTGTGGCCTAAAGCAGAAAAAAGAGCCTTTTCAAATAAGCAGAGGCAACTGGTGACACCCTGCAGGACCCTGAGCCTTCACAAACCTGTCCTAAACACAGACGCGGCCTGCTGTGGTTCAGGAATACACAAAAGAAATGATGCACACATTGTACGGTACAGTTGCTGAGAAGAGAATTAAAAAACACAGCAACGGTGAGACACGAGCAGACATACTGCTGATGGCAGGAACAATGCTATCCATTTGGGATTCTCCACACACGTCCGCTGGTTTGGAGGACTGCTTCCGTCATGTCCCCCCCGACCTTTACAGTTGTTACCACTTAACGTAACCGCAGTGTGAGTGCTGTCGAACAATTTCACGATGACACAGAGTCTTAAACAATGTAAGGCCTCAACCAACAAGTAGTGAATAACCCTTGCTGACAATGCATTACAGCCCTGCCATACCCAATCAATGTCTTCAACCAGAGCCAAATGGCAGATACATTGTTTGAGAATGTAGTGTAATATAATATAGCAAAATGTTAGATTGGCTCTGACTGCTGCTTTAAAAAGCAGAAAGTCTACTATTATCTACTATTATTTGGCATAATATCCCACACCTAATCACAAACTATTTTACAGGTAAACAATTTTCCACATATATATGTAATAAAAACATGCGTTTAACTGGTATCGACAATGAAATGGCCAATCCATTTAGCTAGTATAAAACATTATTCCTACATTTCACACAAACAAGATAAGTGGTAGGCTATATCCGTTGGTCAAACACCTAAAGTGATGATCCTTATGTAACACAGAAATGTGCTTTCTTTGAAATGCAAATTAATTTCGCTGATTGCACATCTAGCTTAGCACAACTGTTGTTTGCCATTGCTGTACAGTCCTCTCATAAAATGGCCTGAGTGACAATTTCATTTTACAATAATTTCATGTACAGTAAATTTGAATAAGGTGGTTGTCAAATTCAAGCAACAATAACAATTTTACAAGGTATTTATCCTATTTTTCAGTCAGCAACCTTAAATGGAGATAATATTTGTAAACACTTCTGCAGCCACTGTGAGAAGTGAAGCTAATCTTAAATTACTCTGCTTCCTTTCGCATTCCATCATTTCAACAGCAGAACTGAAAAAAAGAAAGGCTCCTTTCACACTGAGGAGTGAATGAAGTGCTTGAAAGGAGTCCTAAAACGCAAAGCCTTCTTGGTAATCTGTCAATGACATCACGCTTTTACCAAGTCTTCAGAAAATCGTTTTGCACACAGTGAAGTGTAAACGAATTTTGATCTCAAAGAAGCCTGTCGTTCTGTGCCAATTAGCTATTTTTTTTTTTTTTAAAACGGCAGTTCACTATCAATTGGAAAATAATATGCACTCCGCCAAGGGTCTGCCCTAACCCGCTCTCTGGAGGAATGCTGTAGCTTTGCCCCATCCATAACTCAATAGCACCTTCTGGGATTAGTACTCTACTTTTTAACCTCAGAGCTCATTATCAGAACTCTCAGTGGTGGAGTACTAACCAGAGACTCAGGAATTAGAAAGTCGCTCTCCACTCTCAGAGCCATAAATGGATGATGTGTTGCTGTGAGTTCAGTAACAGGGAGCCCGGGGAATAGGCTGCTGCAGAGTAAGGCACTTTTTAATATATATTTAGCATTGCACCTGCTATGTTTTAGCAGGCGTAGCAGAATAACAGCGCAAATGTAGTCATTTGAAGTGATGAAGCACCATCTACCCCCCTTCCTCACTTGATACGATGCGCTTTCAGCTACCGAATGAAAACTGAAGCCGTCCTGTAAGGCGTACACCTGAGCCTGTGATGTGAGAGTTGAAATATTCCACTGACATACAAGAAGAGTTAATGCTGAAATACAAAAATATCCTCAAAACAATGATTCCAATTTCATCAAGACTATGTACTGTCAACTTCGATATGTAGACTTGCATGATTAATTAAAAACAAATTAAAAAACTGAATTTAATTTCTATTCCCCGTTTTTAGCTTTATTAGAATGATTTTTGCTAACTTTCAGTTTAAAGGGCAGCAGTGTAGCACAGTGGTTCAGGAGCAGGACTCGTGACCGAAAGGTTGCTGGTTCGATTCCCGCTGGGGCACTACTGCTGTACCCTTGGGCAAGGTACTTAACCAACAACTGCCTCAGTAAAATATTCAGCTGTATAAATGGATAACATTGTAAGTCGCTCTGGATAAGAGCATCTGCTAAATGCCAATAATGTAATGTAAAAAATATGGCTACACCCCCAACACACACATATATTTACACAGGACTGTCCCTTGTCCCTTACTACATTTAGCATAGTATATCCCATACATGCTACCCTTAACTCACGACCCAGAGAACACTTGCTTTATCAATACTAGAGTGTTACAAATATTAAAAGGGTAATATTTGTGTTACAAATATTACAATTAGCAGTTTTACTTTCTTTGTTTTCAAGTTTAAAGAAATTCCAAATAGCTAACATGATTCCAAGTTTGATTGCAATAGGCCCTACTTGGACTCCGCTGTTAGTTTCGCGGAAAGTTTACAGGCTATGTCATTATACGTTAGTGTACTTGTAATTGGAAGCATTAAATTATGATGCCGATACCAAGTACAAGTGTTCACCATGCTGTATCGGCCCGATACGAGTACCAACGAGCAGTATCGGTGCATCTCTAATCAATACTACAAGATTCAGTATTGTTGGGGATGTGTCATATTAATAATTTGCATTATCCCCTAGTCCTCCCCTGAAAGAACATTGAAATTGGATTCATGATAGAGTAACTACAATAACAAAATAAAAAAAGAAAGAGGGCTGGGGAAGAAATTCCTTTGGGAAGAGATTTCTTTGGTGCCGACCAGATATTCCATTTATTGTATTTCCATCAAGGCACCACTGTCTCCAAGCAGAACTCTTATTCCAGTAGGCTGTGGGTCTCATTAATGTAGAGAACAAAGAGAAGGGGGAACACTGCATTTCCTGCCTAAAAAAGGAGTGCAGCTTTTCTCAAACTGTGTGAACTTCATTAGCTGCTTTTTCTTTCTTACCCCTCAAGGTGTAAAGAGAGGCCAAAGTTGTTTCCTTGACATAAACTTTTTTCTTTTTTTTTGTCCGGGACAGCGGCGCTGTTCTTTAAAATGATGGATTGTTTCCTACAGCCAGAGTCTGGCTCTTAAATTAACATTATAAAGCCCTGACCCTCTATGCATTAAGTATTCCCCACAGAGGCAGAGAAACATTTTACACGGAAGTTGTTTCATTTAGCTGTCCTCCATCCTTTTACCACTGGGGCTGATTAAAACCCTTGCATTTAGCTAAGAGCACACACTGGGCTTTTATTACTTTCAGGATGAGAAATAAACAAGGTGCACTGACAGGATGCAGCGACCAATAAATAAAATAAAACGAGAGAGAGAGAGAGAGAGAGAGAGAGAGAGAGAGAGAGAGAGAGAGAGAGAGAGAGAGAGAGCAGAACACAGCATTTGGCTGCTGGCCCTGCAGAGACACGGTAACCCTGTTAAGAGTTCTTACCCTTTTACATACAACAGCTCTCACCTTCACACAATAATCACAGGTAAGTTACTGGGTAATTCGAATTATTTTCTGGGGGACCTTTTCTGATTCCATTCCAGCTCTCTGTTCAGATCCTACACACCTCTATATGTGTAAGCACACAGCATTATAACTTTGTACAATGTGCTGTTTGCAAACATGACATTGTTTACTGCTTTGAATACAGTTATGTATTCAACAGATGCCTAATTCCTGTGGAGGGTGTAGGGTTGAGGGTTGCCTCTTCAAGCACCACCTGATTTACACCTGGCACACCTGTCCAGGTGGCCTCTTGTTCAAATATTATCCTTAGCTATAAAATGGAGAGAAGAGGTATAACAAAATCCAACACACCCTTCAGCCCTTGAGAACAGACACTGCTCATCCAAGGGCTGTGTTACATAGCTGAAACTCCTATAGTGCAGTTCCCAGATGTACTACAGAGTGGCTTTAATCTTTCTCAGTGATACGACTTTGAAATATGCTATCATTTGCATCTTGTGCAGTGAGCTGCTAGTACTAATTGATACTGACTTTGGTCTGTTCATTCTCTGGAGCTCCAGAGAAATATCAGGCCTAAAATGGGAGTCTGGAGCTCGTCTCTCCTGTTCTGCTGTACTGGGCCAAAGCTGTCAAAGCCAATCTACATATTACTTGTTTTGTGGACTCTGACCAACTGAAATCGCGTGCATTACGGTTTTAATCATCCTCATATTTGGACTCCACAGAGGCAAAAAAAAAAAAAAAAAGAGAGGGCAGAGGAGGAAATGAGCTGCAAGTAATCATGTCCATTTGTATAGAGCGAAACAAATCCACTCATCGATACAGTAAATGAAAGGAAGCCTGGATCAAAATCCCCCCCTGCTTAAACTGCGCACGATTCTTTTACGGTTCATGTCAAGGTTTCAGTGGAATGAATCCGTGAATAAATAAATAAACAAATGGGAGGGAAATGAAAAAGATGGCGAGAGCCACAGTGGGCAGATCTGCTCAGATTTAGTCTTTGAATGTTGCAAATTAAATTCCCTCGTCAGGGCTCTAATCATTCATACCAGATGGGGCTTCTGCTCGGTTTTGGATCCACGGGAATTTTAATGGTTATTGTTTCTGTTTAAATAGGAGATTATTGCATTTTAATAAGTTCTCTTTGGGACTTGCTGCAACAATGGAGTGCTATGAATTACTGTAGATAGCTGTTACTGCATGCTGGGGAAAAATCAAGTTACTAAGTGTGACAAGTTGCTTTTTCCCCTCTCCCTTCCAGAGATGGCTCAGAATGTATTTACCACCAAATTAAGTATGTGCCGTGGGGATAATATTTTCACCCGGCGGGGGGAGGATGGGGGGAGGAGAAGGAGCTTGGCTGTGGATTTTCATTAAAATGACACATCTGTTCAGCAATTTCGCAAAGTAATTCTGCTGAAAGTTTTATCAGCTAATTTTAATTATTCACTCCACTGGGTTGAATACAGGATTCATCATGTTGAATTAATACATTCAACAAGGCTTTTTTTTTTTTTACAAACAGAGAAGAGGGGAAAAGAAGCAATCAACAAATTGAATTGTCATGCAATATGGATTAAAATGCAATTCTTTAATTACGAAGAACTCAGATTTTAATATATATTTGATATAAGGTTGCTTGGAAATTCAGTGCCACAGATTAGATAAAATGCTGGCACATATTACATGCAGGGGATTATTTCATTTCAGTTAAGGTATGGCATGTCATTCAGATTCATATTGAGGCTAACCCCTCCTAGTTCTGACATACTGTTTAAATGGTAAGCTTTCTCTCTACTCTACATCTGTCTGGGTCCATAATGTTACAGTCAATGCTGCACAGTCATTTTAAAGGCCATCTTCCCACATGTCCACTTTTATGTCAGTAGACAAAGCTTTTTAGATAGGCATTATTTTCTGACAAACTTGTAACCTGTGTTCTCACCATAAAGAATATTTTTTGGTGCCTTCACACACAAGACCAGCATTCAGGAGCAAAAATAACAACACAAAAAGGCTAAGAGCTTCATTGTCAACAGCGGATTGAATTCAGAGACCAGAGTTGCCTCCCAGTTGAAGGCTGTGACCTGATGCTACCCTGGTGTTTTGACCAACAAGTAATTCATGCAGGCTAACAGTCTGGTTTTTAACTATATGCACATTAAAATGCACTTTAGACTTGCAATGTGTTTCGAAAGCAGTTAAAATGCATACCCTTGTAAGTTCACTGAATGGAAATGCATAAGCTGGGGAATGTCCCTGCTCCTGTTTCTATCCTGAACTGCATGCTCTCCCAGTGCGTTCTACATACTACTATATCACATTTTAATGTGTGTTGTCTGAAACCTATTTGCACCGTAGTTCTTTAACACTGCCTCTTTGCCAGAACTCCCTCCTGAAAGAGATTTAAAATCTCAATGGAAATATCCCTGGTAAAATAAAGAATACATGAAATAAATTTAGAAAGAAAATCCTGAGTATTTTTGCCTATATTTCCTACTGACTTCACCTTGGAGAGCATCACCTTGCTATGCCACTTTAGTGCACTTCACTGAACCCTCCAAATGAGACTGCATGGCAAGAGAAGACTCACAAATTGCAAATGATATATTTTGGTTCAGCTGTTCTGTTGCCCATTTCTCCAACGGTACAGACCCTACTGAAAAGGAGCCACCATATTACATTCTGGAGAGGAAGGACAGACCTTACAGACAAAACGGTGGAAATGAGCCATGTAATTTAATGAATAGGCCAATATCTAAAATGATGTTCCTCCTATCTTGAAGGGAAATAAGACAAGAAAGGTCAGGTGAGATGGTTTTTCTTTCCGTCCAACCCCCTGCAGTGACTGCGAGCCAATTTAATTAGCCCACTTCCTGTCTGTCGTACGCCAGGGGAGCAGGCTTCAGTCATTCCGTTTTAAATGTCTCTGTAACATTCACATACATGGGAACCCTGCTGTTCTTGCCGTTGGGCAGCCTTTTCTGATTTCCATCTTAGATTCAGCCCTTCTGTTTTCCAGCCCTATTGCTTTTTTATCTTTTGTCAAATTGGATTTATTGAATTCATTCAGTGGCACAATATTTGCCTTCACTCAAGCTGTAAAGGTTCCCATGCCTCTGTCACTCCTCCGCACCTTGGAGATGGTGAATGCTTTTTACCACCAAACTGAAATGTCACGCCTTTTTCACAATCTGTTTATGAATGTCAGGAAGACATAAACACATAAAGGTAACCGTGGATGCCTAAATGTACGAATTACTGAACATTAGGAAACACTTTCCAATGGCCCGCTGCTCCCCATCCACCCCCTTCCCCCTCCCACCAATGTGGAGCAGATGAGTGTTTTCTCTCTGGAGGCCTCATATCAGTTATCAAATTTAATAAATAAACTTAACTGAACTGAGATCTGTCTATTCGCCATCTCGGTTACTCTCAGAGGAGTTCCCCAAGCTGGCATATTACCATTTTCAGACACATAATTCCATAGACACCACAGAGATGTTTTTTTTCTGAAAACTTCAGATGAGAACAGTGGAGGTGATTGTTAACCAGTTGCAACCAACCCAATACCCATGACATTAGAATAACACCGTAACATAGCATCAAATCACACATATACAGAAACACACACTCATCAATCTTTCATGCAAGAACAAACCTGGAAATTCCTTTTAGGCAAGTCTTTGCAGAATACAACATTGATTAGCTCTGAATGGATCTGGGTCTGAAGTAGTAATATACCTGGTTTTAATTGTGTGAAAAACATATTGCTGTGCCATTTTTCAGTAACTAGACAATGCATGGAGTTGATTTCTGTACATTTCCTAGAAATGCTACTCTAAAGCAAAGCATCACTTTCATGAGGGTTAGCTGTCAAGAACATATGATGTGCAAATTGAAATGGTTTCAGAAAAAATAATTGAAATGGTTAAGAATAAAAAAGCATTCTGAAAGCACATATCTAAGCACAAAATGTCCTCAGTGTGGAAATAATGTATATGATCTGCGGTAGGCAAAGATAGGAGCTTCCTCTACTGAAGCCCATGTAGAACTGCTATTTCACGGATTAGAGGGTAAATCTTTGGAGAAAAGAACACCAAAGAGCTACTCCCTGTGGAGCTGAGACTGGAAAAAGGACAAAATTTTCCATCTCATAAATTTAATGGATGGCACATATTCTTTAATACTCTCATACATAATGCCAGCTTCACAGGGCCAGTTCGAATTACGTTTTACGATCCCGATTTTCCGGAGTACTTCCGTCCCTCAGCAGAGAGCATAACTGAAAAAGGGACATATTTGATTTTCATAAAGATCATTAAGGGAAATCTCAGCAATGGGTCATGATATGATGTCATGCTAAAGTCCTGATTTCGGTCAGCATACCATGACATTTCTGTGGTCTTGAGATTAAATTGGCGTTAAGACTATCATTGAGTGCTACACTGGCCACGTTATCTAATGCAAACAGGTGCGGCATCAACCATGATTGAACAAAGAGGGTCATTTAGATTCCTTTGCCTTGTTATCATCCGCTAAATTCAACAATGCAGATTTTGAGTTGTGATCAAAATCAAGGCAATACAAATGAAAAAAAAAAGATCATGAATCCCTTCAGTGTGTTATCTGTAAGGGATAATTACACCAGCACAAAACAGAAACCAACTGCTTTTTTGTCTCTTGTTAATGCTGTAATGCCTCACTTAATGTGCAGTGTGTGAACAGGGCCCTTTAAATTAACTGGAGTCTAGAGGCAAGCCACACATGCTAACAACAGTGATAAGTGACCTTTTCATGGAAGTATAATTAAACACGACTACTCTCTAACTGCCTTTAATATTATGTGGCTCCACTGAATCGTTCAGCTTGGACAATAATTGCCATCATAAATAACTCTATGATAGGGGACAACATGAACTCTTTAGATAGAATGACCCATTGACATTGCAGAACGCATAAAATGAATTCAACTGGCTTGCGAGCCGCACCAACAGTAAAAGGGCATCACAATTTATGCTGTCACCAAAGCATGTGTGACAGGTGTGCCACGCTTGTGAGGAAGAGGTTTTGTTGTTTTCCTAAATATAGCGTGAACGCGTCTGGTTTATTTCTGACTTAACTCTATCCCTTAATTGTTTTTGTAAGTCGACCTGCAGCTGGGAGACTCATCTGTTGGCACTGTAAATTGGGATGGGAGGTTACTAACCTGCAATCCAATCGCAAGGATAATTGGACTGCGCACAATCCAATCCAGCCTCTAAACTGCTGTAATCCACTCAACCTGCCTGTCACGCAAACAAAAGGGACACCTCGGCCTGAGTCGGTGAGTACCACCACAGAGGACCTTGAGATTCTACCAGGTGCCCGTGGTGTCCGTTCTCGTTTAATCCACACCCAAGCAGAGAATTTAAGCAGGGTTGAAAGGATTTGAGAGGACTGCAAATTAGCAACAGCTACAATGTCAAAATCGGGATTTCATCTAATTCCCCAGCAACCTGTCGGAGGGGTAAAAGACACGCCGATGCGCCCTTGCCGTTTTGTGGGACTGTGGTGGCGAATGGAGCCATCGCTTACTCGGGACTCATGCTCATCTGCGGTGCTCGTGCAGGCAAAAGGCCGGATCCGTGACCTGAGAGGAAACTGTTGTGACAACTTCTAATTGGAAGCGATTTAATCAAGCAGCATGGGCCTAAGCCTCCCCTGTTAGAAAACCTCCCCTCCGAAGCGTGTGCGGTGGGAATGAGGAGATACGGTTATGGGCACTACTTCTTTCCCCTGTTTTTTTTTTTTTTTGTTGCTTTTGCTAATGGATGCTCTCCTTAATCACCTGAGGTAGGTTTAATTCCATAACAGGACAGCAGGGCAGTTTCACTTTCAAGGTTCCACCTGAAACCGGACACGTTTTGGAAGCGTGGCGCGATAAACGGTTGGAAACGTGGCGCAATAAAGGAGTCTCGAGGGGCAGAGAAGGCATTAATATGTGACAGAGAGAGAAAAAGGGATAGAGAGGGAGAGAGAAAGAGAGAGAGAGAGAGAGAGAGAGAGATGATGATCTTAACATCTGGGAATGAAAATGTGTTACCCATTATGAGGATGGGGAGAGTTGAAGCGACAATTTATTACAGCCCGACTCAGAATGGATTAAAAAAAAATTTTCACAGGAATAATGAGCCGAGAGAGTGAAGATTTTTAAAAACAAGAGAAGGCAAGAGAAAAAGAATGAAATGATTAAGAGCAGAGTCCTTTCAGAGGCTCGGCAGTCCTGCCATCCATTTTGTATTTATTTGAAACCGTACTGGATGCGTCAGACCTTTGCCTGCCAGCCCTGTCAAGCCACTTAACCCTCCTCCCCCAGTGTGTCAGAGTGAAACTCAAGTCACTGCACATTGCCTTTGTTCAGGAAGCATGGTAGGATCAGGCTGGGCCAGAAAAACACAAGGAAATCATTTCGCGCGATGCCTGCAGCTGTGAATGGGCCTTGTGAAATGTACCGTGGGAGGGCGGAGTGAGGCGAGACCACACCGGACCCCTTCAGCTCTTTCCTTTTTTTTTATTTTGCCTTTAAACATCCCTGACACATGAGGCAGCACCCCCATCTGTACCCCCCCAACAGAAGGATCTGCTGTTACGATCTGTTTTTCAGACACAAAGGCCCCCACTCGTACCCTGTCAGAATTTTTTTTTGTCAGTGAAAGGAAGTTCTTCCTTAACTCTAATTTCCCCCCAATCGTTTTCCCATAAGACACTCCTACAACCTGTTCTCATTTACTGTCATAATGTATTCAGGTATCACTTCACTGCACAAAAATCCAAGGCAGAGAATGCAGTCCTACCTAAAGAAAGTGTTTCCAGACAGCCCGTGGTTCATTAGATACTGCCAAAGCACTGAAGAAAAAAAGGGGAAAAAAAACAAGAGTGCGGTAATTATTGCTCGTTTCATTCAATCCATTGCCGAGCAGTATATAGCATTGCTCTATGGGAACTATCTAATTCAAACCTGCACATAACTCTGCCGAAAATCAATACTAAATAGTCCAGTGGAGACGGGCATCTTACGTGAAGCACTGACTGTAAAACAGACAGAGAAGATAGACGATACTCTCCCAGGTACCCAGCAGCTATAATATCCATCCTTGGCGGTTCGCTTGACATTTACTTGCCCTGCTTCCCATTTCTTCTTTCCTAACTGCTACGCTCCAACTCTCTGGGGTTTGCCGACCGGGTGAACAGATAACAAACCTGTCAAGACGGGTTTAGCTGGGGAATAAATCCGGCACTGGGCGGGAAATGATGTGTTCAGAGGGAAAAATGCGCGGGACGACATGAGCCAGCCCCCCTGTGAGACCCCGGCCAGGAGACGGCTGAAATGTTACGCCGCGCGCTAAATGGACGTCGCGATGGCTGATTAGATCCTATCGCCCACGTTTCAAGTGACTGCCTTTTTCATTTCGCTTCCTTTCCGAGGAGGCCGCGTCAAAGGGGGGCTGACAAAGGCTCTTTCGGCCATCCAGTCAGCTCAAGGTTGGGGGCTGGGGGGGTAACGGGAGGCGAGGACAGAGGCAGGTCCCTGGGAGCTGCGATAACATTCACGGTCAAGCTTTGCGGGGAGTCCGGAAATGTCAGCGCATGCCTGCCATAGGTCATTCTGCCCACGAGGAGCAGGGAGAGAGAGCCCGCCCACCACCATCTTTGAGGAGCGCCATACAAACAGCTTTTACATTTCAGTCCATCTCCTCCTCACATGGCCCACAGCTCCATCGTCCACACAGTGCACAACCAGAATGTGTATCTGAACAGAGCTGGAGCAATGGTGTATTGGGTCTGTTGACCATTTTTCAGTAGCACTCTCCTCAATTAATTTTCACTGCTGGGTGAGGAGAAGGAGCAGGAGAGGAAACAATTCTGTCCTGGGACAGAACCATGGAGTGGTAATGATCTAGAATACAGCTGTATTTCTATTCCATCCACACCTGCACCAGCCAGACTACTGCAACACTGAATAGCAAACGACGCTAATGGAAGTTGCACAGCATAAGGACATACGTTTTTTTCATCACTAATTTAATCTGTGAGTAAATTTCTCCTTCAGTTTTACTTCTACCCAGCTGACCACAGTGTACACTGGAAATTCAGTGGAGCTGGTATTAAAAGTATCAAATGGGCAAGCGACCATGTTAAAGCTTATATAGGATAGGTTACGCTCCAGTGAAATGCAATGGCAGCTGCAGCAGGTACATGGAGATCACCTCTATCCTAAGACAGCACATCCTGATGACTGGAGTTGTAAATCTCCCATCCTCAAATTGGGACTTTAAGTAGGTGGCACAGGTGAGTATGGTAATCTGGACCATTGAGATGGCGACACAGCAGGTGATGGTTGGGTGTCTAAAACCATTTCCACCAGGACGCCAGCCTTTTCACAGGGCAATGACAGTCTTGTGGAATAATATGCCCATGCTTAAATGCTTAAAGGGTGTCAAGACCAACATGATCAAGTCACAAGCACCAGAAATCCTGCTCTCCATGAAGTCAGGCAATTGCTCTTCATTTTTTTCAAAGCTTTGACAAATAAAAGCACAGTATACATTTTAATTCTGTATTCACTAATATCTGACAAGACTGCTCCTAAACTCTGGCAGTACTTACTCTGAGTAATACTTACCTGCCAGCTGGTCATTTTTGATTTTGATTGAAATCAGCTGAACAGGCATTACAAAATATGTATATCTTTATTAAAAAAAAAATATATATATCACAATAAAGACTATCACCCATCCCATGTGAGGCAGGCAGGTGATTATACACTTCCTGTGATATACTTTCTGTCTGTTTTCCTAAAACTCCTTTGACCTTTCCTGCTGTGACCTTGTAGTGGGCCAGAGGCCTCTATGCTCCTTCCCAGCCCAACAGCTCATGCACAAAATGGGCTATTAAAAGAACATTTGAAAGTCAGATAAACATTTTCTTTACAACTGATTTGAGTGTGCCATTTACTTCACTTTTGCAATGCTGTGAAAGCACATTTAGCAAGGGGATTCAGCTATTACAAGAACATCAATTATTCATGGAGTCAACACAAGCGAACATGAGTGTATTACACAAAAAAAATAATGGCACTTGGCGTGCCCCAATTCTAACTCACTTTGATTCCATAAATGTGTGAGAAAGGTGACTTAAATGACCTCCATTTTTAAGAGAACGTTTTTAAGCATTTTAGACAACCCAAGCTGGTGTCCTCATTTGAAATGGGAAGTCCTGATAGCACTAAAATTTTCACATCAATTACCTGCGGCATTGAGGCCTTTCTTCTGGTACTTCAGGGGTTGAGACCCCTTTAAAACACCAAAAATGTCATTAATCCAGCTACAAAATACCTCCTCTAAGACACAGCTTTACATGAAGCACTTTTACAGGCGTTAAAAAACACATAATATAATAAATTCACAATAACTAGAGTGAAACAATAGTTGATTATGTATTTCAAGGACACAATGCTCTGAAAAGGACAAAAAACTGGACAAACTGGCAAGGTAAGGACTAACAGGTCTCTTCAAACGAGCAAAAGTGGTCTCTCTAATACATAACAGCATTTATTAAAAACTACATGCATGGACCTCATCTGTGCTTTGGGAAAATCACAGTTTGAAACAATGAATACCTTTTAAGCTTTTATCTGAAACTGGAACTGCCATTAAAACAAATTTAATTCAAAGCAGCAGGAAAATTCTAATATGTGAGGGGGGTCGAATGAGCATGCAGCATATTTTTTTGTTCCTGTATTTCAAACAGCCGTTATGCTAACAGGAAAAAAAAGGACTGTGTTCTCATTTTCTGTCTGAAAGCCCCATCAGGGCCACTGAAACTTGCTTGATTTCCCCAGTCCAATTATATCTCTGTGCACAATCCTTCCAGAATAGCACACAACGCCAAGGGACGCTGTCTGCCTAAGCGCAGCGTGCTTAATGGAGTCCCAGAAGTTGTCTCCATTTCATTGCTCCTAACTAATGGGCTGTGATATTTTTCCAAACAGACTGCTGCTCTGCCCCCTAAAACCTCATCTAGTCAGCACTGAGGAGGACATCTCCCCCCCCTTCCTTTCTCACACGTACCCACAGCAGGGCCTGCCTATCTCCCTTTGCTGCATGCCCATCTCCTCCCTGCCTCCCTCACTGCCATTGTCGCCCTCCTCATTAGCTATTTGTGGAAGGAGGGTGATTATGGTGGGCCCGTGTGATGTCAGCTCTCTGTGTGATACCCTTTGCTGTGCCACCTCCAGGCCCTAAACAGGCGTCTGGGAGGCCGCTCGCCGAACGCCCTGGAGACACCATCGCTGCAGGAGACAGCGCTGAAGGATGCCTTTTATTGCCACTCCCCCTCCAGAGTGGCGGCTTACATCAGGACAGCTCGCCGAATAGAAGGAGAGCAGAAATAAATCCAGCCCAATGGCTCCCCTTTCTGCAATATCATTGGCAGTGAGCATCCTCGTGGTGACCAGATGGTGTATGGCAGCCCAGTGGTATAATCTATTCATTACTGGTGTGCGTGTGTGTGTGTGTGTGTGTGTGTGTGTGTGTGCGTGCATGCATGCATGTGTGTGTGTGTGTGCATGCACATGTGCGTGTGCACCGAGTGGAGTAAACGTGGGGAGGTTTTTATTATTGCAATAAATCCAGGTGCCTTGCAGGTACAGTTTTGGCATTTGTGGGCATTAATAACTTCAAGGCCTAAAATTTTATTTCTTGTTATGAAATATTAATTATATGGTTGAAATTAATTTTTGAACTGACTTCCACATGAAACTGCCACTTACAGATTTCAGACAGAACTAAAGAGTTGAAAAACTGCAACTGATTCTGTGAGAGGTTCAAAGTCTGAAGACATTCAAAGCTGGATTAGAAATTTCAGTACTGTTTAAATTTAGAAAAAAAAAATCTAATTAAATTATACGAACTGCAATAAAGTGAAATAATGTCTTGAAAGAGTCATTTTACATGAAAAAGTATCCAAGTTAATCAGAGCTCTCCTTTTCAGTAAAATCCAGCAACTGAATCAAAGTCAGTTTCATCAATAGAAAGCTAAATTATCTGCTTTTAAGGGGCATGTGCAGAGGTTAATTATTTTCCTAATCACATCTAGAAACGTCAAACATTTGTTTTTTTTTTTTCCTAATTGACAAGAAAATTAACAGTGACCTACATTAACCACCAAGGTTTGCTTTCATATCCATTGTACAACACTTAGGAGAGGCTTTATGTGCATTTTGTATAAAAGCAATTAAGGTCTGTTGTTACTCTAGTACCTTTTAAGCCATTTAATTCAGCAGTATAAATTAATCACACGTAAAAGGCAAAACTACAATTATCCACTGTGTCCACAACTTTGGCTCACCACTTGAGACTGAAAGCATAGAAATGAATGTATTCTAGCCGGTTCTGGACAACGGAACGCCGGTCTAATCCTGATTCTAAAAGTCTGTGGTTTCTGGTAATGGTGACATTAACACGGGTTGCGCTCCTGGAGATGTGACTGGGCCCCCCCAAATCCACGGCATCTGCTACCAATCATTGTCACACCTTGGCTTAGAGCGTGTCTTGCTGCCATTAATACATTTGTTCTCATTTGGTAGGAGATAAGAGAGTAATTGGATGAGGCCTGGAATCAGATGTTGTCCTTGGCTTGGCTAATTCCACTCTTCCTGACCTGCTCTATCCCCCAGCGAAGGCCAGGGAGAGGTTAATCTGCTCCAATCACCACCGAGTGTCCATCGGCAAATGGTCCCCTCCCACCCGACACTGTGCCCTTGCAGCACTGGGACAGGGGGCAGGCTTCAGGGGGCAGGACTCCTTTAAACGGATTAACGCCAATAATATAATTGGTTTAAGGAGCATTGCACAAACATGACCCACAAATATCAACAATGAATGTCATAAAGACAACACATATACAGTAAAAAAAAGTATTATCAGGGAGGATTTTCTATAGCATTTCACTGTTATTTTGGTATGGCACATGACTAGGACACCCTGTACTGTATATAGACATGAGCAGAAAACTTAAAAGTTAAAGTAATTATGACAATGGAACATGGCACACAAGACTAATACATATATTTAACATTTAAAACAGAGATTCGTACAACAGGCTCTCTGGGTGCCTTCAAGAAAAAGCTGAAGACTCATCTTTTCAAGCTGTATCTCTAGTCTACCTTCCTCTCTATCTACCCTATCTATCCCTATTTTCTATTAAAAAAGCACTCTACACAAGTTTAGCATTTAACTCAGTATCCTACTTACCTCTTGTAATACTTCTCGATAACTACTCTTAGCATAGTGATGCACTTATTTGGAAGTCGCTCTGGGTAAGAGCGTCTGCTAAATGACGTAATGTAATGCAAACATTAACCATTAAAACTAAAACACTATTAAGCAACATCTAACAATAACCGTTATAACCATCGTCTGATCATCTGTCTCCTCGACTGCACAAAGATAAGTACAGAACACTGCAACAGTGTTGCCTGGTTACACGAACAGCCTATATAGTCAGTCTCCTCTGCTATCATTTGAAAACAGAAAACATATTTTCACACAAAACAGAATTATGCCATGACATTCTAACTGCAACTAGTATGGTTTACACACACGTTTTAGGACATCAGTAGTAAGCATAAATGGAAATGGCTGGGATGTGCCATAGACTAAAATGCTATGCCTGTATCCTGTCCAAAAAAACAGCAGGAAAAAAAAACAGATGATAGGGTTTTGGTCATTTTTAACACTTAAAATAAAGGCTAATGCAGGAAAATTACTGTCAGCAAATTAAAGCATTTTTCGATACTTGCCTCATGGTGTTTTGTGTTTGTGTGTGGGTGGAAGGGTGTGGGGGGTTAGGAAAGAACGAGCCATATTTTTTGAGATACGGTGTCATTAAAATTCCACTAAAAATGTGTTTACATCTCTGTTCTTTGCTGCATGGGATAACGTACGAACAAAACTGAGGTTTTGGCAGCACTGAACAGTGGTGATCACATTTTAATTTTAATTTTTATATAAGACAGCTTACTTTCATCATTTGTTAATGCCAAATGACATTCATTCAACTTTGTTGAGCCAAAGATCTAATTTGCTTTTAATAACGTGTTGTTTAATTCTTGCAAAATTTGCATTTCTTTGTAATTTTAAATATATGCCATTGCATATCCTCTTTGAATTTGTGACTTCATACTGGGATGAAAGGGCAGATGACAAAGATAATCATGATGACTTTCTTGTTAAAAGAAATTAATAATCATAATTAAGACAGAGATCAGTGGAAGCACCAGCCATGATCTGGAGTATTCATGCTCTGTCAATTGTTCATCTGGGTGTAGCTCTTAAAGGTAGTTGCTTGTAGTTGGAAGTTTTAAAGGTAGCTGCCAGTGAAGAGCAGTTTTAAAGGTAGTTACCAGTGGACAGAAGTTTATAGGTAGATGCCAGTAACTTGTCCCATCTCTCCATTCCTTCCTAAACCAATGTCATATACTTTTATACAATTTTTACATGTTATCTATTTATACTGTGGGATATTTATTGAGGCAACTGTGGGTTAAGTACATTGCCCAAGGGTACAATGGCAATGCCCCGGCAAAGAATCAAACCAGCAACCTTTTGGTTAAAATCCCTGTTCCTCACACTATGCTGCTTCCCATGTACTGTGTATATACACAGGGATAGAAGTACTTATATCTATCTACACCTGAGCTTATATGCGAGTAATTTGTGGACAGGGATTGATAAGACACATAGGCAGAGCTTCAGCTATGATCGATTTTGTCACAGTGGTAACAGATTCCGTGAAATCAACAGATGCCCATGAAATCCAGGCAATTCCTAGTGCAAGCATAAAATACAAACAAAAAAAGTGGGTAGTGAAAAGCATCAAAAACAGACTTGCTGTTCCCTATTGGTGTGCATTAGCTTTCTGGTAATTGTTGAACTCTACTCGAGTAAAGAAATGCTGGCACCAAGTGGCTAATACTACTGTGAGAAGAGGAATTCATTTTACAGTAAATGATAAACAGGAACGTTTCAAAAAGCACACAACGATTTGCTAAGCATGTTCCTTGTTAAAAAAGTAAGATCAAAACAAAAGCCCACCTCATCCTCTGGCAAGTTTTAGTAACTTGCTGTCATTTTGTGTAAGAGAAACAGATCTTAAAACAGACCAAACACCTTGAAAACACATTAATAGTGAATATTTTTTTTTCAAACAAATGTCTTGACCACAGATGTATATTACAAAGGTGTGGGATTTTATTTCGCAAAATGTCATTTCAGAACAGGGGAAAGGTGTAACTGCACAGTAAGGATAATTTGAAAATGGTGTCAGTGGTAGAATTTTAAATAATCACAGCCAATTCTAAAAACTTCGAATCAATGTCACAAGACTTTATTGTACAGTTTCCTTACGTACTTTAACCTACCCATGATATTTACTAAAAAATATATTGTAGTTCATCTGTCCCTGTTGTGAAATCTTGATTGAACCTCTGCTAATGAGGAGGGCCAAGTATCACAATTACAAATGCTTTCACCTTAAGGATCAACATGCATGGTACATTGCATCATTTACCCTTGCAACAGGATCACAAAAAAGGCAAACACCTATGGATCCCTCCACGCCTGGCCTCAGTCAAGATCATTCCCACCACCGTGCTTCAATGAGGCAGAGGTCAGGGGGTCAAATGACTGGTAATTTCAACAAATGAGCCAAAAATTCATCAGCACAGGCAGACCGTCGAGGAACAATTACGGCAGCTAACTGAAAGAACTCAATACCATGCAAACACATACTGCTGGATTAGAATTTCCTTTTACCACATGGCATTCCTGGAAAACATGACTGAATTATGAATGTGGGGACTTTAAATCAGTTTAATAATATTTAGAGGCTAACTGAAGTGGTGTGATCAGTGGTGGGCCACAAGATGCAACACAGCAAAGTACAGGTGATGAAGCTTTAGTGATTTTTTTGATTAATGCAAAAAGAGAGGTTGAGTACAATTACACCCAGTTAATGTGAAATTCCTGACATTCCATTTAAGACACCAAGAAATTCACCTTTGTTCCTCATTTATTTACAAGTAATAAACCCAAAGATCAGATTTGCCTCAACAAATCATGTGGAGGCTGTAAAGGGCTCAGCCAACAAATGTGATGTCTGCTTCTTGGGAAACATTAATCCTCTTTCTGCATATACTTATTCAATTTCTGGGTCAATATCAATGATGATAAAATGAGCTATACAAGAAAATGTGACCTCTATGTGCAAGATAACAGAGATTACACAGCTTTTCAGAGAAGCAAATGAAAAAAAAAATCAACAGATTTTTTTCCCCAAGATTAATCTCTGACTAATGTATAAAGAATGTTACAAGAGTACTTATTGTTAAAAAAAAACATAAATACAGTTTTAAAATTCAGTGTCAAATATTCATAAAATTATGGGTGCTTCTCAGGTACATGCAAAGCTTTTGACAACTACAACTACAACCCAGAACTCAGATTAAATTCTCTGTTTCTGTATATGAACATAATTGTAGAACAAGGCACTGCCCCGGTAGATGCATTTTATTTTCGCTGTGCTGCTATGATTTTAGTCACTGTAGGATGTGGAAATATTATTCCATTTGCATTTATAAATGTCAGATAATGCTTAAAACTTGGACATCCACAGGCAATGTCACTTTATTGAGTGGGAATGAATTTGACAGCACAAAGAAAGACGTCTGTGCAAAGTCTTTCCTGCGCTGGGAGAAAAAAAACAAAGAGCCCACATCCAAGATTTAGGAATTAGACATTAAATTTGAGCCATGGTGAATATAAGAGGATACTGCCAAGCTCGTTGAGTTCAGGCCCATGTCTCTAATCCTCACTCCAGGAAATTTTTTTAAAAATTACGGAAAAAAATTCATCAGAGTTGAATACATGAATACGAAAGCAAAAACAGTGAGCTCTATCAGTAAAGTAGCATATCTCACAGTGGGGGATGTTGGTAGGTAAGGTGAAGACAGAGGAAGAGGAAGTAGAGAAGGTGTAAAGCTTTGTCATATCGAAATGTGTTACTATTAAGACTCAAAAAGAAAAATAATACTTACAGGCTCAAGACTCAACATGAAAAAAAGTGAATATTTAATGCATCAAACACCAGGGAGAAGCAATCTGTTTAAACCAGGAGCTGGTCAAGACTGCTGAATGTTGACATATGTTATGCATAATATACCCAGTAAATTCTCTAAACATAGCATGATTAAGCTCAAGGCAATATATAGAAAAAACAATTTCAAAATGCAATGAAATCTTTGGAAGACACGAAATAAACAAAACCAGTATGATGCTCAAGAAATGCTCCTGCAGAAGAGCTTGTGTGCCATAAAAAAATACATTCAGCTGCAATTCTGTGGATTCCTGGGGTCTGACATCTAGATTGCCAATGGATAAGTGAGCCTTAAAACCACATCCCCACTGACAAAAATTCATTTCTTATAACTGTCTCTATTTACTGGAATTCTGAATCTTTCCCATGGGGAGAGAACAAATGAAAATGTTATTTCACTACTCATGAACTCATACCTTTCTGTCTGCTTTTCACTGCTGGCAATTTCATTTTCCTTCCAAATTTGACTTAAGCCCATGACTTGGGGGAAATAATGTCTCTAGAATAATCTTCTGAAACTCTAATTCCAAACCTTGTTTTTTGGATGTTGCCTTGAGGTTTAGGAAAATTGCACTGGCTTCTGAAATGTAAGTGATGTGACATCCAAGCCTAACATAATAATCCTGTCAGAGGCGCAGGCCTTAAATAAAAAGAACATGCCCTCCTCGCCAACAGAAAAACAGACTTAACGCAAATTGACAAGCTTGTAAACCAGAGTGTGTCAAAAGAGAACACGAACACAACTCGAAGTGCATGCCATAAATAATATCAGCAAAACGTTTTAATAGCAAGACCCAAAACGCGTGTTGACGTTCGTGGTGCTTTCCGTAACACAATTCATTTATTTTCCGTGCCCAGCTACCAGTGCTGACACATAATAAAAGTGGCATTAGTAGTGATAAAACAAGGTAATAAGGAAATGCATAAGATCAACTCAATCAAACACACTGGACGCTGAGAGCAGAAACAACCCATGTTTTCCTGAGGGTTTGTTAAACCCAAACACACTGTCAAATTCACTCGGCCAGAGTCACATCCAGTTGGATTTTATTTCTCAGAAGCTCAGACTTAGGGGGATGGCAAGCTTCCATTTCACCCTAAGAAGGCATTGATTATACAAGAGGCTTAGCACATTTGGTCTTGTGCTCTCATCTATAAATTTCAGCAGCTCTGAAGAAAATGTCTTCAGCTAGGCCTGAGTACACCCACTTACTATGGATTTATGTTTGCCAACTAATGATTCAGCAGAATCGGTCAATTAATAAATACTTGCATTGACTAAAATTCAATAACTCTGAATAACATATTTCTCTTAGATGATGCAGTGTATAAATACATTTTTTGATAATAAAAAGATATCAGTTGTGCTATTAATATTACCCATTTTAACATTACCACCAGTTTTATACAAAGGTATTAAGAAAAAACATGCCACAGGCTGCTTTGGTAACTCTAAGATTACTGTAAATACCACAACCAACAAAATGTCAAAGGGATATTAACAAGGTTTGGTTGTACATCACTGTATAATCATAATGAACTCCGTCAAATGTGTAAATTAGTTTACCACCAAATACATTTTGAGGCTGCACTTTAAACCATCTTAAGCACCCACTTGGCCTTATAGCCCATAAGCCTAAAGAGCTCAGAGGTTATAATGGTTGGTAATTGGACTGGAGATCTTTAAGGACAATCATACGACTACAGGAGGTGAGACCAAGCCGATGCCCAACTACAGAGGCTCTGTGCTACACAAGAATCATTTTGGGATGATATGTTGAACCATAAGCCCTGACTCACAGCCATTGGTGACCAACCAGAGCACAGACGAATGCTGATGGAACTGGTAAATATAATAAATTTCTAAAAAAGCAATAAATAAAATTCTCAGTCAGTAGTTTAAATGAATTGGTTGACTGACTGCATTGAACCCCATTCTGCTGCCTGTCAATATATAAAGCTCAAAGAACAGTGGCGATCCTGGACACTAATGTGTGGTACCCATCATCAGCATTCACATACAGTATAGTGTATGTACAGTACTCTTTGTGAGTAACCAGTAGTTTCAATACTGATGACCAATCCTGACAGTGTTTGCTGGTTCAGGCTCAAAAACCTCTACAGCTGAAAGCTAATCTGAGTGTGCACCAGAAGCTTGTCAGCTCTGCGGTGTCTAACGGGTTCTCCACGAACATCAGAGAAGCTCCGCTGATTGGGAGACTCCTGTGGGGAGCTGCTGCAGGTGTAGGGGTGGGAGAGAATGAGCTGGAAAGTTAAGACGACTTCATTTGATCAGCGCTAGGAGGGATGAGCGGGTTGTGCGTGTGTGTGTGAGAGAGAGAGTGTGTGTGTGTGTGTGTGTGTGAGAGAGAGAGAGTGTGTGTGTGTGTGTGTGTGGTGTGTGTGTGTGTGTGTGTGTGTGTGTGTGTGGTGGGGATGGATTTATGGACTGGGCTTCCTGTGGAGCCGCTACGCGAGTGTATTCACGTCTCCTTCCCACGTTCCCAGGGACACAGCGCACTCCTAGACCGCATTCGCTTTCGCAACGTCTCTCTGTCCCTGGGAGACGGGATAAATTTGTCATTCTGCGGCGCATTAGGGAAAACATTATTGCTTCACGAGGAAAAGAAAGAGAAGCACATTTCCAATATTTACAGGACTCAAATGAGGGGAAGACGAGGTCATGATGATTTGTTGGCCCAGGAGAAGTAAACGATACCCAGCCATGGGTCGCCAGTAATCATGTTAATAAGAGAGCGCCTGTGTGGAACTCCTGGTGAGCCGGATTGTATTTTCTCTGGCTCACAGCCTGGGACTAAGTGCATCCCCACCAAGGCATTGTGATTGAAGGACATGCTCCAGCTAGGCTTGCCTGCAGGGGGTTGGGGTATGTGTGATGTGGTTTTGCGTGCGCGCATGTGTATGTGTGTGTGTGTCTGTGTGTGTGCGCATGCGTGCTTGTGCGTTTTGGGGAGTCAGGGTGGTCTCTTCTCATTGGCTGATGCAGGATGCTCACTGCAAAGAATGAAATCTCCCTGCTGTCAGATAGCTGGGCTCCCGCATGCGCTCCCATCGCTATGGCAACCACTTCTCTCCTTGTTTTCTGCATCCAATCAGAGTGAAACTTTTGTCAAGATTTCTCTGGGCTCCACGTATTCACCTTACCACCAGGAGCAAGAACGCCACTAAAACGGGGGTGGAACAATGGCGGCTCCACCATGGCACCCAAAGCTGAGGCAGGATGCTGCTGCCGTTTCTCATGCAACATGTAAGCTACAACTCAAGGACAGAAAAAATGGACTGAATAAGTGCACAAACTGGAGACTCACTACTTTCAAATATGGGTAATGGGTCTTGTAATTGTCTATGGGCAAAAATACATCACATACGAGAAAAGTCAGTATGGTGTCTACTCATCATGGTGTGATCTACACCTGGAAAAAATTACAGTTGCGATTCAGACATACAGCTGCTTCTCCTTCACTCAATATCTTCTCCACTCCCAATAATAGCTTTTCATGCAGTCGTACTTTTTCTGATCAAATAAAATCTAATAGTAATACATATTTTCAAAATGCAAAAAAATGCATGGCTGCATCGGTCTATTATTAAATGAGGCACAAAACATAGACATAATCATTATCATATCCATCTGTTTTAACCAAGAAGGTGCTTTGAGGCAGGGTTTCCGCTAGGATTTTTTCTTGCCGGTCTGGTGTCCAGAAAGAATTTATTTAACCGTACAAATTTGAAACTTACCGGTCACGTTTCAGTAACAGTCGATGTTACAAACGCAAATATAATGTACACCTAGGCTGATGAAAGAATGACAATGACCTCAAATCAGTTTGACTATTTAATGAACAGTAATGATTAAGCAAAACGAACAGTAACGATTGAGCAAAACCTCAACATTAGCCGCTAAAATGTAGGCTATTACGAAACATCTGTAACCTATAACATCTGTAGCCTGTTTTAAAAAAAAGGCTAGGCCTACATGGCATCAAATGTAGCCTATAAGCTACCAGGTAACATTTTATTTTCTCCTTTTTTTCATTGCGGCAAAGTCCTCTGCTGCCGACTTGAAATCAAACGTGTCCAATGTGTCTTTGCAGCTTGCAATGCTCATAAGTCGCGTCACTTTCTCCTCCAGATGACTTCGCAGCGCCGTCTTAATTTGATTCTGCAGAGAGAAGCCCCTCTCTGCTGGCATGCTTGACACAGGCAGAACACAGGCAATTTTAGTCAGTGTAGCCCAATCGGGGTACAGCTCGCTGAACTCATAAATAAGCACTTTGAAAGCGTTTTGCGTGAGCATTATTACCGGATATTCTGACCGGCAAGTTTTTAGTTTATCGGTTTTTTATAAATTTTACCAGGTAAAAACTGGTTATTACCGGATAACGGAAACCCTGCTTTGAGGCTACCACAGGTTTCAATGTTATGGTTTTCTAAGCCACGTTACAGTTTTCACGATCAGTTCCATCCAGGAGCATATTAAAACTTTTACCAAAGCGTCCTCCGGTGCCTCTTGAAATTTTCCACCAGGGCAACTCTGAGTCTCTGATGGGCAGTTAACTGTCTGGTAATGACAAGATGACACAGACACGTGGTAATTTAGCTAGACCGCTGTGTCACAAATTGTCACGATCTGTTCTCAACACCTCCGTCTAGTCAGGAGAGACAGTTCCGTGTCCGCTTCACAGACGATGAGGGAATATGTTCGCCGAAAGGGTTTGAACTGAAAAGCTGGAGGAGGTAAATGTCTTTGCACTTCGTTGCGAGGACTGCCCTGTCAGCTCAGTTAAAAGACAATGGAGTTTAAATTCAAATGTCTTTCACAAGGCCTATACCCTGGCTGAGGTGGTATGAAACTAAATCTTTCAGATAATAAAAAATTGTAAAAAAGGAATTTGCAAAAGCAACACTTCAGAACATCTCAATAACAAATATTCTTAAAGTGCCTGTACATGTAAAAGAAATAATCTGCAAATAAAATAACAGCTGAAATGGTGTTTTTGGACTGTTAAAATATTTATTTTAAAATATAGGCAAGCATTCCCTCTAGCTTATCTCCAAGAACTAATTAGGAGCAATCTTAAATCTTTGGCTCCTCTGCTCTAAACCACAATGAGTGTGTATGGGCCACTGTGTGCAGTCCGACTTCAAAGTCCAAGCTTATTTTAAGACAACCCCAGTGTTATCAAACCATATCAAACTTTCAGCGAGACACGTTTAATTGCTGTTGGGAAAGTGATTACAGATGATGACACGCGGCAGGTCCACACAGCTGCTGGTTATGAGCGTGTGAAAATGACCTGCCTCGCAACGCCCTTTGACTGATGGGTGATTTAAAGCACCATTACCAGGCTGCAGAGCAGTCATGAACGTTCGTTTTCAATGCCGCTACTGTATCTTCATAATGTCAGCATTAACTGAGACACAGTAACTGAAACTATGATAATGAGCTAATTAAAGTATAACGTTCTGCCTTCCATATCTAAATGCTACACTCTAATAAGGAGCATTTCAAATTATGGAGAAAAACCCATCTTAGATAATTGATATGAGCAATTACATCTTACATATCAGAGCAAATTGGCTGGCGTATCTTAGCTCGTAGGGGACAATGACCTCATTACCACTGGTGTGTCAAGGAAAAATCAAAGTTGGCATCAACTAGGTAAGACTGACATCAACTGAAGCAGACATATGCAAATTTTACATTTTAATTAAATGGAGTGGGTGAAATACTGCTCAACTTGAACAAACAGTGAGGAAATTCTTATAGTAACCAAAACCAACAACTATGCGCTGAAAAATAAAACACCATCCAAATAATGCGGTTTTCCCGAGCGTCCCTGCAAACAGACTAATAAAAGAACAACAAATATCATATGACTGGAAAACTACTTCAAAAGCAGTAATTGCTAATTTAAATAGCTTTGCCACATGCAAAAAGAATCTGCGGGTACATAGAGATCTAATAATGAAAAGCCACAGATGAGAAGGTTTAGCTGAGAGTGCTGGAGACCCCAGCCTGCACGACACACTGCAGAGGCATGCCCTGTTTCTGCCGAAACCGCGTGGAATGTGCGGGCTTGTTCTGGTCGGCTTTTGGATGTAATTTTCAGCTGTCTCACTTTCTGTGGCTAAGAAGGCTGTCTGCCGTGCAAGCAAATCAAACATTCTGAGGATCCTTCGCTGGAAACGGCAGAGAGAAGCGATAAGCACCCTGCTTTTCGCCCTTCCTCGCAGTCACACGTCTGCGCGCACAGCGCTTCAACGTGTGCGCCCGCGACATATCACTTCCAGTTCGCAACTCGTTGCCAAGTGCGGGTCTCACTTCCCTCTCACCCTCACCACGCATGCAACAGCCAACCAAACTGTCTCTAGAGGCGGGGAAATCTGGAGCGCTGATGCCTCAAAATAAACACATCAGCAGCCAGTGCGATCCCCACGTGAATAAATGATGCATTGTATTGTGACTGATCCCCTGTAGGACAATCTATCTGAAGGAAAGAAAAAAAAAAGCATGAAGCATTACATCGGCCACAACCCAGTGGGACCATGGGTAATGTAACAGCCCTTTCTATGACTAATAGGCAGCTGCATGTTTATCATACTTACAAAGTAGCCTGTGCCCAAGCTCGAAGGAGCGGAGCTCTGGAAAGAAAACACAAGGGAGATGATGGTAAATTACTGGTCATATATATATTATATGTATATATATATATATATATATATTTTTTTTATTTTCCCCATCTTGGTGAATTCATTATCATCTCTCTTCATGTTTCTCATCAACTGGCCCTGCTGCTGACAGGCGGCTCTGACACCAAACACTCCTGGGCCTCTGGCGTGCCTCTCATCAAGCAATGCGGAAAGTAACGTGCTATTTACTGAATTTCAAGCCTATAATTGCCAATTTATTTGACAGGCAGCTGGGTAATGATGGCATTTCACCTCGCTGTAGAGACTAAACAGAAGTGATTCATCCCGGCTTTCCCAATTCACTAAGCCGTGCTGCCCAGGACTCCTGCCACCCAAAGCGCTGGCGCTAACAGGGAGGCACGCCTTGCCATCTTCAAACGATCCCAAAAGGGGGAACCTGTGGCTTTTAAAACAAATAGCGCGCCTGCCAATTTAATCCTGCTCGGCAGAGCAGGCAAGCAGGGACGGGGTAGTGTGCAGAGAAATAAATAGATAAATAAATAAATAGACAATTTGTAAGCTTAACGAGCTGGCTGGAAAAGTAAAATGCGAGGGAGATGGAAGGGGCCGGAACAACACCTTGCGAGCCGCGGGGAAGCAGGAAAGGGTCCTACAAAGGTCTGTCTGTTCGGTGTGTGCGGAGTGCCAAAGGACGAGGGGAGAGGGGAAGGCCTTCAGCAAACATCATTAGCAATCTGCCGGTGTTCTGACAAATGACCGGGTCCGCTCATTTCCCCGGGATCCGCAGGCCCCATTCATCCGTCCATACGCCCTTTCACAGCGTGCGTGTGGGTGCCGGCGTGACAGCGTGCGTGTGTGGGAGACACGCTCTGACCAGCACAAGGCCGGCCCTTGTGGACCGCTTCAGCTCTGGGTAAATAGTCCTTCAAATGCCTTGGACCTGTGCCACAGGTCCCTTCTGTCCAATGTACTGGGTGCAGCTCTGGGTGGCACGCACAACACCAGCACATAAAAGATCTTCTCATTCAAGCACACCCCCAACCCCCCACCAAAAACATCAACAAACCCCTTAACATGCCCTATGAGGGTGGATAATTAAAAGTAAAGAAATCAGAGAAGGCAATTTCTCAAAGCGTTCTGGTCTCAGACTGTATGGTGGTGGACTGGACAAACTCATTTTACCAGACTGTTTAGTGGCGGACTGGACAAACTCATTTTACCAACTGCAGTGTGAATTTGATAAGCAAACAACTTTGCCTGGAGTAAAAAAAATGCACTTTTTGTACTGCTCCTCTCAGAAGGAATTACTGAATGGAAGTATCATACCATTGGCGGCATTGAAAGTTCACTGTCACTTTTTTTTTTTTTTTGGGGCAAGAACAGGGCAGCTGGGACTTCACTCTTGAGCTAAATGGCTGAAAATCCTTTAAATGCATTAGGGCCTCGTTCACTCTGGTGGTTACAGCCCATTACGAAAGCGGCGGCTGGCACATGCTCCGATGTGTAAAGTGGGTTTTTACAGGCCAGCCAAGGGAGTTGTTCTGAGGCACGCTGGGGCCAAGAGTAAGTCTTAAGTATGGCTCTACGGAGCCACGCGGCTCGAAAAGTAGTCCCTGCTTTCAGCAGCTCTCCACACATGCTAAAGTGCTCCAAATGCCTTCCTGTCAGACAGGCTGGCTAATTGTCAAGGCTTTGGGCTCCCTTCCAGGAAAAAGGTGCAGTTGACGAGCATGATGTAAAGAGGTAACAAGGAAGACGTAATGGCAGCGATCATGTTCTGTGCAGATGGGACAACCACTGGCTTTATCTTACAGACACAGCTAATGAGATCAACAAAAGTGAAAAAGGCTGCAAAACAACAGATTCCTTAATTCAAAATCACACTGTAGCATGTTTTTAAAAAAATGGAAAATACAAAATAAGCGGTTATGAACTCAGAACTGACAGTAAAAATACATCAACAGGCAATGAATTATTGTAGGTGGAAAAATGACAGTTGCCTTAAGTGAAAGCTAAAGGGATATGAGCTTAAAAAAAGGGCACAAAAAAGTAACTACTGGTTGCTGTGGTTGGCAGCCTGCTGAGATGTAGGTGTAGGTCTGTATTAATATAAAAGTTAAAACAGAGAAAGTAATGTTTAAGTATGTTATAGAAAATATATGACTGAAACAGAGAGCATTTGCCAGAGAAAAAAAGAGAGTGCCAAAAAATAGTTAAAAACAGCTGCACAAAAAATTGCTATTATTTCGAGATATGCACAGAAATTTACCATGTTCCTATGGCAAAATTAGTCAGTGCTGAAGTGAAAGGTCCATGAAAGGTCCTTAGGGATAATTATTCTGAAATACAACAATGATCTTTCATCTGCGGTTATCTGAGCCACGGCAATTTTCAGCATGACATCAGTCTGATTGTGATTAATGCATATCAAAAGAGCGAGTGATCGTGACTCCGCCTTTCCTCACAGTCAGGTTCAGAAGCCCAGGGCAGGAATGCAGGCCTCTGCCGCACACACAACCACACGGGCCTGGAGCCCCCCTGTCATCCAATGAGAGCTCCTCAACCGTACGCCATTCCACCATTCACCGACTGAGGCACTGATTCAGAGCTATTGCAGTCTTCCTCTTGCTCGGAAGCCGCTGCCCCTGTTGCTCAGGGAAACTTTCAGCCCTTTCAGGTTTGTCTTGGCTGCTGTCTGCGGTGGGTTCATCACAGTGAGGAGCAGCAGGTATCATTTCAATTTCTGATGTCAACATCAAATTACTTATTGCATTTCATGCCTGGCGAAGCGTCCAACAGCGACACGCAGAATCGTCTTGCTTCACTTGCTTCCGTGGTGTTTTTTGGCGAGAATTGGCTTGTCCTCTAGCTGACAGCATTAATTACCTGTGATACTTGATAGTGCCTTTGAAGTTTTAGCACACATACAGAAAGTGTTGGCATCTTAAGGCTCTGACAGGATTCATGCAGCCCAGTGTCCTTGCAAGGCCCCAGCAAGCAAGCAGAAGTGCAGCTCATCCTACATTTAGTTTAAGGCTTGCATTAGCCAGACTTACAGAATAAGAAGTTTTGGAGAAACAGACCTGGATGTATTATGCATGTGCTTAGTATATGATTATCATGGCATGAAAAAGATTGCTGTGTGTTAAGATTTTTCAGTGCACTCAGGCACATTAAACTCAGGCAGTGCACTGTATATCAAAAGTATCATTCTTCAAATAAAAGAGCGTAGACAGCACACGTGGACTACGGAGTAACTGCTGTTTTTGGCAAGGGTCCACTTCAATTAAGAAAAACAGAAAGAGCTCAGGAGGAATGTAAAGAATGTGAATATAAAGAACATAAATTCCAATTATATTCTCCTATAAAAGACACTTTATAAAATTCAATGGTACCATTAAACCATGTATGACAACACATTAATATAAATTGAATCTAATTGTGTGCAATAGCAATGAAAACAGCACCTTACCTTCATATGAAATTTTCAAAAATAAAAAAGCAAATTTGAAATAAATAAACAATATATTTTCAAAGAAAAACACTGAAGAAAAAGCTACTGGACATAAGATTATGCCAGTGCATATGAACATAGAAAAAAAGCAATACAACAGTAACTAGAGGACACATGATAACTGATTTTTATGAAAGAAATAAACTACTCTGAGGCAAATGTTTCCTTAAATGCATTAGTTCCCAAGCTTTATTCCTAAGCACTTAGTCTAGCTCTATGCCTTTGAAGATATGAATGTACAAATAGGTAGGAAACATTTAAACATAAAAAGACCTCTGCATTAAACTGCTCAATGGTGCGCAGTGAGCAATTTCTTACTACCTCACACACTCTGGAAGTACTGTCTGTACTCTAATAAAGTGACCTCATCAATGAATCTCCATACAGAACACAGTGAAGGCAAGTAGGAAACAGAGCTATGGGGAGACCGAACATCACCAGGATCAGAGACATACAAAGGCTAAAAACAGGTGTGAGAGTGCTGCTATGTGCTGTGTGGGTTGTGGTCTTTGGTGGGATACTGATGAATGACTCACATCGCTCAGATGGTCTCTGGAGCTGCTCCGGAAGGATGGCTTGGACTCCCCACTGACACTCTCGCTGTCACTGTCCTTGCAGTTGTTCTGTCCTGGCTTCAGCTGAAAAAAAAAGCAACAATCAAAATCATGTCTTAAAGCACACTTAACAAACAGATCTCAATTAAGCTATAGTAAAAATAAAGGCACCTACAGGTATTTACAGATTATGGAGACCACCAATTAAATGATTTCATAATTCATAATAATTTCATTATTATTTTTTTTACAGATAAAAAAATCTGAAAAATGTTATTGTTGCTGGAATTATCATAATATTGTAATTAATATTATTTTGTTAGTGATTCAGTCCACATAACTACAAATATCCCTGTTTTTCTAATGTATATAACAATGTTCATAATCTACATGTGTTCAGAAACAAACTGGAAATGGAAATGGAATGGAAATGGGAAGGTTTCAATTTGTTTAACTACAGGATCATCTTCTAATAACTAGATTATTAATAAGACTAAAATATGGAGTGCCACAAGGCTCTCTCCTTGGGCCTATGCTGATGGCTTTACATCTCCATGAAGCTAGACAAGGCCTTGCCAGAAAAGAACCTAACTGTGGCCTATGTCTTTTCAATTTATGAACTTGGATAAACTTAATACTGCTCAGCTATGAAACAATTTGAAACCATGATTACTACTGCTCTTCATCAAAAAGGTAATTAGTCCTCAATACTGTATAAACTATTCAGTAATTATGCATTTAAATATTTTTTTAGTTTACTGCATATGTTCATCTTGTTGTACAGCACATTAGGATGCAAACATTTCATGCAAGGTATTATATATGAAAAATTCAAAGACCTGAAAAACATTAAGCTGAAGGACTTACAGGTATGCATTGACACTGAACATTAGATTTCTAAGTAGTTCATATTGGCAGCTATTTTTTTCTTTCTCTGTTCAATGGCCTTTTGAAGAATGACATAGTCTTGCTATCTCAACTGATGTTTACTCTGTTATAAAGTGGAGGCACCAGTGACTCCCTGAACAAAAGCTCAGCAAGGCATTTTTATGAAGATGTAAGAACAGGACTTTTAAAGACTGAGGCTCGCCAGAACACGCCACTGCAAAGGTAGGCTCCATTTTCTTTTTTCCAAAGAGGTGCTGTTTTAATTAACAAAAACGCCAGTGGTTCCAATCAATTAAACTCACTCTCCTGTGACGTTACATTACACTGCATGAAGTACCAAGAGCCCTGTAATAGCTTTCACACCAAGACAATGAAACAGTCCTTTTAGCTTCACTTCCATGTTCATAATTACATTAAATAATTAATGAATCAAGCACAGACACAAGAAACTGCAGTGACAACTGGGATTACAAGGGCCACCTTGAATAGCAGACCCCTGAGAATAACTCAGAAGAAAAGAAGACAGACAGAATCCATATGCATTCCCCATAATGTGAGCAGAAGTGAGACGGAGTATCTTTGGGTACCCCTCACTGGCCTGAAATGGCAAGCTTACTACACGGTAGGAAATGCCTCACTACATGTAAGAAACAGAACCCCCCATTCCCCCTTCCCCCCTCCCCCAGAGGACACCTAAACTACAGCAGCGTTTTCCACCAGACGCGCCACCGAGACAACAGGAGCTCAGCAGGTGTCATTTTGCAGACACCGTTTACAAAAAGAGCGGGGAGGATGTCATCCAAACATCTGAGCCCCCAAAGTCTGGAGAACAATGTCGGGCTCCTGGGACCCCACAGCCATCCAAGTTGGGATTTATGTCCTTAGAAGCTTCCTCAGTGCGGCTTCCAGTCAGCCAGCCCTGCCAAGTCTCCCAGGCTTCATTTCAAAGCACATAAAACTGCTTTATAGGGAAAATGGAGCAAAAGTAGTAAATGGGCGCAACGCCATCTTAATAGAAAAAGCAGAGTATGCCATAACACACAGGGGGATTGTTTACCAGGATGGGCTGTCTCTCCTGGCTAGGCATCCGTGCAGGTTTCTCTTTTATAGGTCGCGGTAAAAAAGAGGGCATGAAAATATACCCATTTACTGGCACTGGCTGTCAATTACCAAGGAGGGGGGTGAGTGAGGGGGACGAGGAGAATGGGGGATAAAGGACCCTTGAGTAAAACACGTAATTAAAATGAAAACAGCCCTTTTCTGTAGCCATTAGTGGTGTGAAAGGATACCTTCCCTTGGAGAACTCCATGCGGGTGAAAGGCGGTGGGCTTTTTTCTGTCGCCCGAGTGCTAACCGTGATAAGACAGGCAGCGCACTTGGAGCTGGTGATGAGTTGCAGACGGGAAAAGAAAGCAGGCCACACAAGACAGGGCTCCAGGGAACACAAGGAGCCACAGAGATATGGGGGGGTCTCCACAGTGCGGCCTGTCTCTCCGATAGCACTAATTACTTCAAACAAATTTCCTTTAACGCAAATGAAAGAGACAACACTTTTTTCCCTCTCTCATACAGACCTTCCTCCCGAAGGAATTTTTGATACTTTTTAAAGAAAACATATGCAAAGTACCGCATACATATTCAGCGAAAAAAATAACACGCCCTTGCACATGCCGAAACATTTAATTAAGGCCAGAAAGGAATGAAGTCGTGGCAAGTGTGAGAGAGAAAAGTGGTGGTGTTTGCTTCCTGATCTGCTGGTTGTTCATCAAATTCTGTTGACCTATAATCTTCATTAACAAAATTAAGGTCCTTCTTGACAGTGCTCTACATCACACACAGGCTTATATAACGCCCAAGGTTAACCTTCAGTAAAACTGCTCAGAGTCCTCTGGCTAACTGTAGACCCACATATCATCTTGCCAACAGCAGCCTGACCTGAACCTGCATTGTCACAGCTGGTTATTAATATGAAGAAGGGGTCAACCAAGTCACTGCATCCACACAGCAGACAAAAACATGGAAGAATAAGAAGAAAGAACACTACTGTTCACACCCTTGGGTCACACTTCTGCTGGGTCAGTAATCACCAATGAATTAGTTCAGCCGGGCCCAGTAATTTGACCCATACCACAACCACTACTGTCCTGTTCTCCTCCTACCTCATTCTGGGGTTAAACTGCACACCACCACTAGGGGGCGTGTGTACATGTAAACACTCTGAAGTAATGGCTTGGAATAGATGGGTTGCCTTGCGTAACTGACACCCACACCCAGAGATGAAGGCATTGCATTTGTGAAGCTCAAACAAAAGTGATGAGAGAAGCTTTGTTATACAGCATGCTTGACTTTGCCTTGTCCGTGCCATTGGCTGAAGAGATCGCGGGCCCCTCTCGAACTGAGATTAAATGACACAATGATGCATACAATAAACTGGTACATTTTCCTGAAAGTGTGTAACTCAGAACAGAAAAAAAAACAAGGGCATAAGCCTGCCTCTCTTATCAGTGTGGTGCCAAAGTCCAGCATGAACGCAAAAGTTTAATCAAATAGACACGGGTAAATGCAAAGTGCATGAAACATGTACCTACAACAACCCCAAATTCAATAAACAGAGGATCAAGTTCCGGTAGTATTGCATTACCAGGCACCATTATAGAGTGATTTGCGAATGCATCCCTTGGCTCATTCATTTCATTCTTTAAGGCTTCATAAATTGCTTTTGAGATTTTCCTTTTTCAAAGGTAGAGATCCCTGCACTGCGGCGTGTTGGAATCGTTTTAACGTGGTGATTAATGCGTGTATTAAACACAGGGAAGAAATACCAGTGGTCGCAATAAATTACCATCATCAAAAGTTCTGCATAGATTTAATCATCTCGCTCTGTTAATAAATCTGACAAATAAACTGGCCACTCTATAAACCAGTCACTCGCATATAATTTTAGCAGTAAAATACATCAAGAGCATTCATTACTTGAAGTAGCCATTTCACATTTGATCGATGATTTGTCTTTTTATGACCTACCAATCTGTAGTTCCATTAGACACAAACAGTAGCGGAGAGATAGTAATGACACATTTCTTATATATAAACACAATTTTCTTTCCAATATCTGATGTTTTTGTTTGTCACTTGGTGACAAGCTATTTAGTCTGCAGTCTAGACACTAAACAGATAAAGTCCACCTTGTACATGAGCTACGTTTTGTTTTTGTTTTGGATAAGCAGCAAGGACAGTTGTTGCACAGCCAAAAGAAGTGTTCTCACATTTTCTGGAATATGACTCCAGCACCTCTTGATAGGGTCCCATATTCAGAAAAGATGATAGAACTAACTGAACTAGGTTATGAAAAGACTATGGAAGCACCAATACATATTAACTTGTTCATTAGCATCAATTAATAATAAGCATTCACCATTCATAAAAATGTGTTGGTTAAATTACATCAGTAATTATCACTATAACATTTTGGGATGATTATCATAAAATCAAAATTTCCTACATGCTTGCTGTCATGACCTTTGGACACCTATAACTGCCATAAATGTTCTATACACTAGCTTCAACAAAGCTGCGGTTTAGGTTGTAAGTCTACACATTCAGAAAATTGGAGTGTAGCACGTATCTGTTGTGTACTAGCGCACCTGTGAATTGGTTCACATGAGAGGTCATACAGAAATTAATTAACAGCATTTTTTGCAGATTAAAACACAAGGATAAACTGTGAAGTGATGTTACCCACAAAACTATGGCAAAGATCCTATGTAAAGGAAGATAACAAACAGATGGTTTTAATATTCTGGAGGCTAATTTCTCAACAATTAAAAACACAGCAAGACATTAACATCTAATGAAACATTTAAACTAATAGTAAGTGCATCTGCCATTAATTTCCACACAGTAAGGTCTTGTTTTCCCTCAATCTGTTCTGCGTTAGGCAGAACTTTTTCCCCCCATCCTGGATTTATTGAAGTATAGAATTAACAACTGTTTTCAATCAGCAGTCAGCATGATTCTCTGGCAGCGAACACCCAAAAACCTCCACACTATTAAAGATTAATTTATGCTGCCATCTCTTTGATGTGAAAAAGTAATAAAATGAGCCCCATTCCCCCTATCTAAATAGCCAATGAAAGCGGTGTTATTTTAACCCTATGCTTGTTCAAGTGCTGAAACAGCCAAGCAGCTACTTATCACTTATCTGAGACTGGACCAATTGAGAATGTGAATTGGTTTCTGATGGTGTGGAGAAGAGCCAAGCGCAACAGCGACTTCTCTTTGAGTTTTACACACCACTGTAATGTTTTCCATCACTTGCACAAATCCAGTTTCAACCGGGTAGTAAAACCCAGGAGTGGCATTTTAACTCATGGCAGCCCCTAAAATGTGCTGAATTGGACATCAGAAGAAAACAATCTTCCATATCTGGATTTGATTCGATCGAACACCTTAGTCAAACCAACATGGCTCTTAGGCCTCAGATCCCCTGTATGAACTAAATGTGTTCTACAGCCTTGGTTTCCAGCACAGCATGCCATTTTTGTTGTATGTATATAGTTGTATGTATGTATATAGTATATTTGTAGTATGTATATGTACATGTTTGTTTCATGTATATGACTGCATTGCTGCAGTCCAAGAATGAGGCCTTTCTGCTACAGTCTAAAGCCTCAATAAATCTTTCAACGTAGCAAAAAAAAAAAAAAAAAAAAAAAAAACCCCAAAAAAAACCCAGAATTACAGTGCCATAATAACAGCAGCCTCAACACCCGTATTCCTTGAGGACGCTTGAAATGGTTGCAATTAAATCACACTTTGTGGGCGCCATTCATAACTATAAAATCGCTCTGATCAGAGCAGTGAATAATTGAGGAGCTAAATGAGCATCAATGAGCACTGCCATGTGGGTAACAGCAGGGCAGACATCTTATTCAGCTGAAGTCTCAGATGACAACCTGGGAGACAAACAGGACTGCTCAATCATTCAAGGTCTTCTCTTTTAATGGCATCACAGAAGAAGGAAAAAACACTGAGGATGCATTCTGTACATATTTATGTGGATATTAATACCATCCTTTGAAGGTTTACAGACTTATTAACACATGTTGTCGGACATTATCTCCACTCACATGTTGAACAGTACTGTTGATGGAACAGTTTTAAGAATATTGCCCATTACCTGTGGGGATCAGCTTCGTTCTTATGTATGTTACATACGTTAACTACCATGAGCTTTTTAACAGAACTCAATAAAAGAGCTCCCTTCCTGGGAAAAGAGACAGAGACCATATCCAATGCTAGCCACTGGGACTCCACTCTGTGAGCTCCTGGTTTCCCTTAGTTACGCACAACGGCAGCAGCTGTGGAGCTGTACGCTAATAAACTTGGAACAATCTAACAGCTTTTATTGTTCTGCTGTGATGTTTTAGAACAGTGAACCTGTCCTCCCAGGATCCAGGAGTCCCACCAGGGCTGCAATGAAAGAAGATCTCATTTACCTAAAAGCGCTTATAAATTTTTAATTTGCTTTAACAAGTAAATTAACAAGTCCCTCATTCAGGGAAGTTTTATGGCTGCTCGCCACAGAGGGAGGACCATGAAAGTTTTATAGATAATCCACTGCTAGAGCGGCTGCTTATAATAAATTGTCTATTTCCTGCTCCACTGTCAAATCCCTTGGTTTCCAGCAACTACCCTTTAAATAACTCCTCTCTGCCACCTTCACAGGTCTATATATAAGGACTATTAAAATGGAGTGCTTCGGCATTCCTGGCAGACGGTTTAATCCCGTTAACATGTACTTCTGAGAAAACCCCTGGGTCCGTGCGACCTGTTTCAATCAACCTCTTTAGGCTGTTTCCTACAAGAACATCACAAGATTCCTCCAATAAACAGTATTATTATAATTAACATTTACATCATGCTCACAGTATTTAAAAGCAGGACACAAAGTAACCAACATAGCAAAAAAACAGCCAAACAAGTGCAAATCATCACCCATGTCACAAACAGGATCACTATGTTTTCCAAGCATAAAATATTCACTTTATACCACTATAATTTCTCAGAGGGGAGCACATTTCTGTCTCCAAGAGACTCCATTTCCCAACAGGCCCTGCAGTAGTTCCCCATGCGGAGCCGGGGCTGCCTGATCGCGTGCGCCCTCCCTGCTCCAGATGCCAGCGGCTGGAAACAGTCGAGCGCTGCTAACGTGTAGCGCAGTCTTGGAAAACGTTGCGTGAAACGGGAGGCAGGAGCAGTCGCAGCCCGTAAGGGACCGCAGAGCCCTTCCGTCATCTTTTAGACAGCGGCAAAGCCTCGTGTCACAAAGGCAACTCATGTGGCCCGCCACTGACCCTCTGTCTGCTCTGAGGCCAGGGCTTATTAAATATCACAGACAAGTGCTCCGCATTGTCCCTGGATGCATAGTAGCAGGCTGTCACTGAGGATCAGGGCCAGGGAGGACAGCCATGGCACAGCAGGCCTGCTCATTTATTTATTTACCGGGGATGTTTGTGTGATGAGAGCCTGTAAGCTGAGACGGAAACACTTTAGAAATGACATCACGTGTGACATTTACAAAAGCGCCCATCCTTTTTCATTTTCCGATACGTTACAAAATGCCAAATGCTTTCACTCTGGGCTCGGCTTAGGACGTCCAAGCTCAACGGAGCCTCTGCTCTCAATGTCACAAATGATTTGGGAATATTGCTGTTCACCTCAGTTTCATCATGTCAGCCTCGCTTCTCTTTTCTCCAACGCGACTATCTTGGAAATGTCCTATTTAGCCCCGTTTTCCTCTGCTGTTATGCTCAAGTGAAGCTGTAACCTCTAATGACCTTGTCCCGCAATATTGCCATCATCAAGGCGACCCACTGACTTAATGTCTCTGACTAGCTTAAACAAGTGAAGAAGATTAACTGTGCAATATGGTCCGTGTAGGAATATGATGCAAACACATGAAACAAGCTGCAGATGGCCTACCATGCAACTCTGTAGCTGTCTGTGTGTGCATTACAGTCATGTTTGTGTAGGACCCACTGAAACGTTCTCAACTGAGCTGGCAGTTTGAGGACGTGCAGGACAAGAGGAGAGATATGCAGAGACAACATAGTGCTGTGATATGTATATGTATATATATTTAACAAACATATTAAAACCAATACAATTTTATGATTACTCAGTGGCTTTGGATTGATACTGACAATGAACCATGCCTCATGTCATATAATGCACGTAGTGTATTGATACATGCGGCCAAGTCCCACAGTTAATACTGAACAAAACTGCGGTGGTAACAGAGCAAATGGAGTGAACCAAAAGCCTGATTCTCTGAAACTGTGGTTGTACACCGCATGGCAGTTGCAACAGCGCCCCCACAGCCACGGACCTCCCATAGCGGGGCGAGAGATGAAACCCAAAAAAACTCAACCAATTAGAGTGGTGAGGCGCGGTGCGGCACAGAAGAGGGGGCGAGAGCGGGAACGGGAACGCTTCCACGGCTGCAGCTGTGAGCAGGCATTAAAAACCTGAAACCCGTTCAGCTGCTCTGCCTCATGCTTATCACCACATAACTATTCATCAAAGAAATTTGTGTGCAATTAATTACATTATTCCCATGTCCCTGCCACAAAGTCGTTATTCCAATATCAGCTTTCAGTAGCGGTCTCTTAAGCTGGAGACGGCGTGCCAAGTCACATCTCCAGAGCCGGCCTGTCTCAATGAAACCACGCTCCTCTCTGCTCGCTAGGGCTATCACTTCTCTTTTTTATTGCCATTTATTTTCCTCCAGGAATACACTGCCAGTATATTGGCAGGACTTCCAGTATATGGAGGCAATGAAATTTAGCGCAGACACTTAACACCAGGTCAAGCCTTGTGCGCGGCTCATGTGAGGCTGTAATATGATAAACAAATGCTTCCAGTTGGAGGGTTTTTATGTTACAGAAATAGTGCAGGCTTCGCTGCGGCGAATGGGGAGGAGGATGCACCGCAGTCCTCGCGGAACGCGCCGCCAAAGAGAACCTTGCAAATGGCGGAGCGACAGCGCTGGCGATTAAAGGGAGTGGATTTAAATAGGTCAGCGCTGCACCATTATCCTGGGCCCCGAAGCATAGATAATCACAATCTGTATGTAATGCAGTAAATAAACCGCTAAATGTCTAATAGAGATTAATCTAAAGCGATTCCACTCAAACCTTTTAGAGGAAGCACAAATAAATGCACGCAATTTGCACTAATTTGCAGCCCCTAAACAACCGCCGAAGCCAAATTAATTGCATTATGGTATGACCAGAGTGGATTAGGGTTTCTAATAGGCGCTTGGATAAAAATGCTTTTGGACAAGGGTATTGAAGGTCAGATTCAGAGGGAATGGGAAAAGCTCCAGCACGTTCATTCAAACATAATATTTTTTTCTTTCACTATCATGTGTATTTTTCAAGCAATTAACTAACTTTAAATGAAATCCTTACACGTTTGTCCCACACATTGTAAATCGCCTCCTACACTGATGTAATTAGCTCCTGGAAATCATTAGTTGGGTTCTTTTCTCGGTGCCCTGAGTCCTTAGCAAGCCAGCCAAGAGTCTTTTGCTGTGCGAAAGCCAGCCGTAAGCTGATCTCCTTTTCAGCAGGTATAGCTGACCCTCAGGAACAGGATCTTCAGCCATCTAATGCCATGTTTTGGCTGGCCAAGTGCAAACTAATGAGACTGTGTTTCACCCAACCCATGTTTGGCTCCCAGTACTGTAGGGATTAGAGAGACCAGAAGAGAAAAAAAAACCTGCTTTCACTCATTCCCCGTTGGCTGGCTAGCTGGCGGTCTAACGTTTCTCCCGTTGCTAATCCTTGTTGTAAACTTCCTAATTTAACCACCTCATACATGTGCTTGTGTACAATACACAACCTATGAAATAGAAGAGGCACACATGCCTCAGTATTTATCTGTGGGGGATTAACATGGTTATCTTTCTTTTGTTTATGTCGGTAACTGAACATGCATAACCTTTTCCTTGGTGCCATAAGCTCCTCGCTAACAAATTCCCAGGGTCACCCCACGAGAAAAAAAAGAACACCATTTGGATGGACATAACACCCGATTCTGCAAGTGAATTACTTGGCATGTATTTGGACGTCAGACTGAAAACCTTCCCACATGGCTTGCCATCAAAAATGGACTTTCCCCATCTTTCCCCAGAAAACAGGAAAATTAATTTCAGACTCCAGTTAAATACACATATGTTATTATAATCACAATGTACACTTTTTATTGACACACTATTCATTTAATTGGCAGGTACTTCCATACCTTTTGTTTTTTTGCAGTGCCACCCTGACAAACACTGACACTACTGAAAGTACTCAGACTCCTTCAGAGAAGAGTCTCAAAGTGCTCTTTAAAGTGACAGGCTCACACAGCAAGCATCACAGAGAGGGGTGATTGAATTCACCCAATCTGTTAACACAGCACCTTGTGGACCGGTCTTTGGCAGGGTGGCAGCATGGCACTGTAGTTAGGGAACATGAAGGCAGACAGTTGGAATGCCTGGTGGGGCACTGCTGTTACAACGTTGAACAATGTAGCCAACCTCATTTGCTTCAGAAAATACTTGGTTGTATGAACTGAATTTTGTTAATTTCAAAACTATATCACCCTGGAAAACCACAATAATGGTATAAATAAATAAGCTGACATGTTAGGGTCTGTAATACTACTTGACAAAGTTTCAAATCCACTACATCAGAGCAAAAAGCTCCTTGCCACACCCCATGCACAAATGACCCGAAAGCAGCATATACTGTTACCAAATCACTCGCAATGTAATCCCCGTTTGTGTAGTGATGAAAAACTAAAACGCCCTCAAGTGTAAATGAGTTTTAAACTGTGCCGCTCTCTCTGCGGTCACAGAGGGTTGGGGGGTTGAGGGAAGGAAGCAAGACACTCCACTGCGAAGAGACTCTTAGGATGTGAAGCAGGATGGCGTGTTGGAGGTCCTCCTCTCATGTGGGGCCTGCAGTTTAGAATGCACGGCAGTCCGTCTACTTTCCAAACGGTCACTGGGGCCTCCTCTGAATTAAGCAGCCATGTGCCACCTTCACACCTCCCCATGGAGAGCTGCAGCCCGTGCGCCATGCTGAAATAAGCTACATCGCCGCTATACCATTTGTTGACTCCGTGAGTGCTAACAAAAGCCAACGCTGCTTACTGCGACTGGTCAAAATTTCCCCACAGTTCCGCCAGGGGGGTCAAACGCAATACCGAAACAACATGATAAGGAGCACTTCACTAAAGCAAAGCACCTGTTCCAGATGAAACCACACTCTATAAAAGCGGAAATTGTTAATTGCATTTGATTCACTCCCAATACATTATTCAAAAGACAGAGATGAATTACATCAGGTGTTGGACTGCTGTGAGTAGAACACCCTTCTTTGTGAGTCTTCACAAAGAAGGACGGTTTAAATAATGCACAAGTAACTGCATTCTTCAGATATACAAAAGGGATTCAAGTAAAGGTTTTTAAATTGTCATGGAAAACACGATGCCAACTTGTGGAAAACAAGGATCAAAACCTAAGTAATAAAAAAACAGCCGCTTAATGTCCCTTAACTCAGATCACAGTGGGCAAACCAACCTGAGAGATGTGCCTCACGTTGGCAGCAGCAGGAAGGTGTGATGTATCAGTAATGAACTTGGCAGGAGAAAACAGTCCACCCCTTCAGTCCATGAAAACACAGAGGCCCTGATCTACACACTACACTGAGTGCCTGAGCTCCTGTATCTCTCCTCCATCTCTATCGCTCCATGGAACAGTTGCAGAAAAGTGTTCACATTGGTACCAGAATCCTGAATGTGGCCATTCATCATTTAGAGAGCACCTCATTTCTGACCTGCCGATTACAATGCAACAGTAATTGAGTAAACCTGCTTTGAAATGATGTCTTTCATGCTAAGAAAACCAAAATGCTTTTCATGGGCCGTTTAATTTTTGCCATTCTACAACAGGTAGTCAGGCAGGAATTTCATGGGCAGTTGAGTGAACATGAACATGTGGGAAAAACATGTCACCAGCTGTCCCCAAAGAATGATCAGAATTCCAGAAAGACACCTAACCAACATAAGACTGAAAATGCTGCCCTAACCACATCCATTCTGCCATTATGATTTACACGGATACTGGAAATAGCTACCTGCCATCCACGATTTGTCAGATACTACCCTGGTGAGGCAGATTTTCAGAAATAGCTCCCCACCTGTGTCCGGCCAAATTATAACTCACAGGGGAGTTATAACATTTCCCTGACAAAAGGAGTTCTGCACCAGTAAGCACAAAAGGGACAATTTAAGCCCTTAACAGTCTTATTTATGTGGAGAATTGTGGGAGTTTGAAATCGGGCGTTTTAAAGAATGTGTTACAGAACTGTTTGCGTGTTTGGCAAGGCATGCAAGAGAGTTACCCTCTATCACCCCGCCCCCACCAAACTTAACAGAGAATGCCCTCACATTGTTTTTGTTTTGGGCTAGACTTCCTTCTGCATGTGATGGACTTCCTTCAATCCATAAATCACACTCTTGCTCCTTTTCATCTTCCCTCTGCCCTTGTTTTGTTTTGCTGTTATCGCGTCTTTGTTAGAGTGATACCCACAAAGTACTGCCAGACAATGCAGGCCTTCTCCTTCTCTGGTCCACAAGGCTCTTTTCGCTGCTCTTGGGGCTACAAATGTCAACCACAGGAAGGCAATTATGGGAGTAAAATTACTTCCTTGCCGTTATCACTGTGCTCTCTCGGCTCAGGGAATGGTTAAAAGCCGCCATGTAATGGGCACAGTTAGAGTTTTCTCCTGGGCCAGAGCCAAGGCCGCTAACCTTGCTATTAAAGGCCCAACAAGCTTTGTCAATGCAATCTGCTGAATGCCTTGAGTGACAAGCGATCGATATTCTCCACTCTCTCGGGTCATCACCGGTGACAGAGGCCTAAGTAATAATACAGCCCTGGCTGCCTTTTCCAACTTAAATGCTTCCCCTGCCACAATATTTCTTTTTTGTCTCAGGGCTGCGAGCTAAATTTCTTGCCGATCGAAAGTGGAAGATGGGGAGGGTAGCGGGTCTGAGGAATTGCAATGTGTCTGAATTGATGCTGGCCGGGGCAAAAGCTCAGCAGACTGGAGAAACTGGCTCAGATAAATCGAAAATGACTGGCTGCCGAGTTGTAATCTGCCAGCGCCGAGCCCCCCTGTAGCAACAAGCCTAATGAAAAAGCATGCTGACAGGCAGGAGAGATGGAGGGCCCCGCGGAAGATTGTGGCGAGGAGAAATTTATGTTTGCTCTCGTGCGTGGAGGTGTCGGCAAGCCGGGGAGAAATGTGTCTCGCGGCTGCGCGCTGTAAATAATGCACGACAGAAACTCCCCCACCCCTGCGCCCCCGCCGCTCCTGTTATCATTTTTAATCAGCCCCGGTGTAAACGGAAACAGTTGGCCGTGTTGCGTGGCGCGCCGAGCACCGTCAATTAAACTTCAATTGTGTTATTAATACGTGCGTGTACGTGAGTGCGCGCGGCCCCGTTACCGTGGGGAGGCCGCCTCGGCAACAGCCACTCTCCAGCCCCCTCACAACGGCGGCTGGGCTGTCTCAGGGCCTGCAGGTGAATCGCATTCCATCAAAATCCTACACAAGAGCTCCACCTACTGCAAGTGCCTCCTACACCGTACCGTCCTTTGTTTGGATGCAACATTTCGCTCTGCGTGTGGGAAAGAAAACCCTGTTCCTGACAGACAAATCAGCCTCATCTGATTCTGGATATAAATAATCCATACATACATAAATAATAAAAACATTTTATGGCAAACACTTTTTCTTTAAACATTACAGCTTAAATAAAGCATCTTGCAATAAAAAAAGAAGATAGACACACCTATCTACCTAAACTGCAGTTTTGCCTGCATGAGTGTATGCATATATCTATATATCTCTAGTATGTGCAGGTGTGAGATGTCATGCCCGGTTTGCTGCCTGTGTAACTCTAACTATCCTCTCAGTGTTCTGAAAGCAAGACTTCAGCAAGTGGACCAGGAATTCAAAATGGCTAAGAAAAAAAAGTGCTGTTCGTATTTTAACTTTTCTTTCCAACTCGGCAGGCAGGGGAAAAACAGATAAGTTCTGACATCCTTAAAGCTATCGGCACTGGGAGGATTGCAGCGTATTTTCAAGGTGCCTGTCTCCAGATCTGACGCCTGTAGCCAGGGAGTGAGGCGGTGGAGCAGAGAATAGGTGGTGCTCAGAGCTACAGTACGCCGCTCTGAATACACAGCACTTCTCCTCAAACTGAAACGCAAGGTCACTCTAGTACAAAAGCTACACACTACAGATAGCTCTCTTTGTTAGCCAGGTCTCAATAATTCTTTTTTCTCCCCATAAAATAATATAGGAAGCAGTCCATAAAACCACTCTGAGGGAGGCAACATTGCATGTAGTTGTTGACAAGGTTGCCCATTAAACCAAACACTGTTTACACGAAAACTTCAGATAAACCCCGTACTTTATCAAATAACACACTGTAGGATGCTTGATGAATGCACACAGGAAAAAAAATCCCACTATTCTGAATTTTTCATGCAATTTATTGAGAAAAGCTTAAATCCTGAGAACACTTATTTGTCGAGCCATTGTGTTTTTCAGACTGAACGCACGATGAGGTATGTAAGTGAAGATGAATCCACAAAGGCAATGTCCCTTTTCATTTTCAAATCTGAAGCTTCCTGGGGGATTGTCATGGAGAAAGCTATCTCCCTCACAGCATGGAGGCCGTTTCAGAGCCCGTCCCTCAGTGACCACACTTCCTGCCGTCCCACTGAGCTATTGAGAAATTCATAGCTGATATTGAATCATTTGTCTCCCTTGCTCTTTGGTTGCTTAGTGCTGCACTTTAAAGAAAATAGGAGGAGAGGAGTTTTTTGGTGGGGTGTGAGGTGTGGGGTGGGGTAGTGGGACAATGTAAATTATTTTTGTAACCTGCAGCACAGCAATTTGTTCAAACAGCACAAATGAATAAAACACCAATCTAAAGGCAGCCTCCACTGGGTTTGAGATTTGCCTGTGGCTTTGACTTGCTTGGGAAAATTAGGTTTTTTGTAGTTTTGGTTTCTTCTCATTCCAACTCATAACTTTTTTTTTGTTTTGCACAATTCCGCAGTGCTGGGTGCTGGGAGGGAAGCAGTTAGGTAGGGCTGGATGTACAAACAGTCTCATAACACACAAATCGCCACCAGGAACAATAATTTCAAATCAAATCAGTGCTCAAAAAATAAAATGCTATAATAAGACCGAAATAAGACCCTTAATCCAGACGGAGGGGGAAAAAAAATGTGTTTTTCATTATGAAATTCTCAATAAGCCTTTTATCTCAAACGTGTCCATTACTGCCGGGAGTCAATGTTTTCCTCCTGTTTTTAATCCATCTGAACTGGCCGTCTGTCTCTAAGAGGAGCCTTGAACAAACACTCCATAAGCCAGAGATCACGGGGCCTTATCAGCGCAAATGTGTTATTGCTGGCAAATCTGCACACATTTCTCAGCTTGAATCAATAGGGTGGCCATAAATCCAGAGTGTGGGGGCCAGCATCTTGTAATAACTCCTCATTTCAGCTAATGAGCAGAAAAAACAAAAGATAACCTTCATCTCCAGAGCTTGTCCGGCTGGCCGCTTGATAAGATTAGCTCTGTCGCCAACACAAGCGCCTGCTATCAGTGGAGAAATGACCAGTTGTTTGGGAAGCAGGCTTGTTCATACACACTCACCTGTGTGTCACACACACTCCTCCGCCTCTTATCATCTCTAATCCCCTCACCCGCTTTACATCTATGAGGGTATTTGCTGATAAGAGCCCCAGGAAGATAACATTCTGCAACCTTTATCTTGAACTGGTTAATGGCGTCCGCAAACGCTGTACACGGTTAAATAAATAACTCCGCCTATGGTGTTTTTTTTTTGGGCCCTCAAGTATCTCAATCAACAAAACATTAAATTGTGAAGCACAAAGAGAGATGTTATTTTCGTTGAGGGAGCAGTCCAAACAAGCCTATGAGTGCACCGACACTGTTTACATGCTCGGCAGATGGCCTTATACAACTTGTGTTTCATATAGTACCCATGCATATAGATGGATATTTACCGAGGCAGATCAGGCTAAGTACCCTGGCTCAAGGGTAAAACAGCAGTTTCCCATGTGGGATTCAACCCTGCAATCTGTTTACCATTAATTCCGTATGCAACGCCACTTCCGTTTAGTAGAAAATACTGTTTCTAGCAATGTATCATAAAGCCGGTATACTTGAAATATAACTATTTAATGTAGTGGCACTCCATTAAATGACAGAAAAGACAGGATATGAAAAGGAGGCGAGGGTTTTTTTTTCCTGCAGAACAAGTGGTACTGAAGGACATGTGAGGACAGCCTGTGTGTTCTTCTGCTTCGACTGTGGCCTTTAACTACCACTACAGGTCTATTCTCTGAAAAAATGAAATCAGCATTTTACTTATAACAATGTTTTAGCATGTATGTGTAATCAGAACCTCAAAGACCCATATTTTTGCACAAAAAAAATGTGTTTAGTTGAATGTATCAAGCACACATCAATCAGCGCCACTTGGTACTTGGTACATCTGACCAAACACAGTACTTCCCCTGGGTCTCATTTTCACACAGAGCCACCCTACGCTCCCTCTAATACCCAAATCAGTGCTCTTGAGCACACGCAGCCCTCACTGTTTGACTTTGAGGCAACAAGAGGAGGAAGCAAATTTACAAGGCATGTTATTTAATGGTTTCATCAATTATTGAACACTTCCACGCATAGCTGATGCCAGCACTACACATAACTTCAGCTGCGAGGCCTTCGCACCGGAGGAAAATGAAAGCAACTGTTTTACCAATTATGGAGACGTGCACGGAATACAGATGAGCAGCAAACAAGGTTTACGCTCACGCATATGTGCAAGTAGAAGAGGAAGAAGACAAAGACGGAGGAGATGCAAACTGCAGAAGAAGGGAGTGACAGGGGACCTGGGGAGTGATGCTTTTTACTTACTGTCAGCTCTAGAGTGAGAGAGAGAAGGAGAGAGAGAGAGAGAGAGAGGAGAGAGAGAGAGACAGCTACAAGACAATGTAAAACAAGCCTCTGTGGGCAGAGCATTAAGAGCATCGTTCATTAAGCATTCGGCTCAGCTATTCTATCGGCCCCATAATTACTTCATTGTTGTCAGGATATGCGTGCACACACATATGTCTACACTGTGTATACATACAAAGGCACGCACACACACAGGCCTGAATGTAGTGTTGTGGGACCAAGGTGGTAGAACCAAGCAAACATCTCATGGGGGAATTCCTGCGGGTAAAATTATAAGCGCGCGGGTAAATAATTAAAAACCCCCGGAACAAATGCCCTGGCAGACTCTGGCAGGTGCCCGTGTCTTTCATGTCTGCGTGCAAATTCTCCCACCCCGCTGAATGTGGATTTATAACGGCCTTCTCTGCGGGAGTTACGGCTCCCACGGCCCTCTGCTGCTGAGAGCAATGCTTCCTCTGCCTTCCGCAAGCGCCCCCTCCGTCAGCGGCTCCCGGGCCCCGGAACAGAGCTCCAGCCGAAGAGGCTGTTACCTTGCTGCTGCTGACCTGCAGATGGTGCTACATGACAATTCTTCACAGAGAGGGAAGGAGCGAGCGGTCCCCCCAGCACACTGTGACAGGTATACTGGTGTCACCCGGGTCTCAGTCAGACGCGAGCAGAGGGCTTTGGAGCTCAGTCAGGCCACAGCAGTTTGGACATGTGCCTGTTTGGCATTTTGACTGGTTTTACTCTAAATGCGTAATATTTTTCTAAAGCAAATGCCCCTTTGGGTTTATGTAAAGATAAATGATTCTGCACTGATATAACACAAAATGCTCACAGTCCCATTCACTACCTGTGACCAAATGTAAAAATTCTGACAATGTAAATGCAGTTCCAATCAATCACATGCAAAATGTGTGACAGCATTTTGACTCTGAAACCGACACAAAAAACTGTACAACTACAAAAATACCAAAGTGATTATCAACATGATATGATAGCTTCTTTCACACATGTGGGGGGACGTGGGGGTGGGTGAAGCCTTGCTCTGTTGCTCCAATATGAGCCCACTGCTCACCTCTCTGTGCGCGGAGCATGCTCAGTGCGACTCCAGAGCTGGCCTGGAGGGCCATGCCTGAGACTGACACTGCGCTACAGTCTGAGTGTGTGTGGTGAGAGATGCCAGGGCTGAGCTAACCTGAGGCCCACTCACTGTCATTCATCCTGAGGTCAGGGAGGGCAGCTTGGGTGAGAGGACTGACCCCGCCTTTAAGAAACACTCAGGCGTCTGGAACAGGAGCTGGAGGCAGAATCATTGTTGCGTTTTCACAAGACACATTAACCACAAAGAGCTTGAGCTGAGAGGTAATAGAAGTGTAATATATCAGGGGGCTGGTGGTTAGCCCTTTCCCTTCCTGTGTTGTGTTCTCTTTTACAGTCAGCTTGGATTAATAATGAAAAGGTCACCAGGCGGCACAGGGGCAGGCCCTCGCGAGGCCTCATCCTAGACTTCCTGCTCAGTCCTGCGTACATCAGCAGAGCTTTGATTGGGCCCACGGGCCTTTCGGGAGCGCAAAGTGACTTTTCTATTTTTAATCCATGAAACCTGGAGTGCGTTGAATTATTCATTGTCTGCGCCTGTGCTTGAGGCCCTGAAATGGAGCTCCCCGTCGTTTGGGACGCCGGCTCCGGAGGCGGTATCAAGGCGGTCCAGGGGGGCCAAGCGAGGTGACGGAGACGGCGTCATTTTCCCCCCGTCTCTGCCCCTGCGTGCACCCATCCCAGTGATACGGTGCCTCTTGCTGCTGGCACGGGGGCGGGCAGGAAGGGACACAAACACGCTGCGTACGTCACGGCATCAGAGCGGGCAGATGTCCCTCTTGGCGTAAATATCTCTCTGAAAACGGGGAGGAGGGAGCACAGAAGGGCCGCTATGACGTGTCCTCGCCCTCGGCGGTGACGCAGTCTGTCATTCTCAAGGACGCTTCACCGCCGGGCCCCCGGACGCTCCCTTCACCGCGCCCAGCCACGGCATCAACTTCCGCTGCTTCACAGGAGAAGCAATGACCACGTGCTCATAAGGAGAGGGGCCACGAAATTAAGGAGGGGGGTGTCCCATGCCACCCCGATCATCTAGCAACACCAAGTCTCTGAGCCTCGGTCCGGCCTCCTTCCCCATGTACACCCACAAACACTCCCCCTTTCCCAAAAGCCCTGAAACGAAAACACCTTCTGTTAGCTATCTATTATTAGACACCCTGTGCACCATCATCATCCAGCCTGCCAGAAAGCCATTCATCAGGAACATGAAAAGACCTCTGCAAAGAGGGATTTCAGCATGTAATCAAATGAAGCATTAATCAATATTAGCTTGATCCCTCTGTATTTAACTTTTTACAACATGTATGCTAATAGTGATCTATTCTGCTGTCATTAAAAAAATGAGTTGAAAATGCAGTTAGATTTGTTTTCATACTGTTGTTGCAGATATGACATTCCATTACTTCTAAATTGCAGTACAGAGATTATTTCCTTACACTCCAGTGCCTGTGGCGTAAATCAGAACTGGGACTTAAAACAACAAAGAAAACTTTGTTTTCTAATTGCAACCCATTCAAGGTCCCTAACAGTCAAATTCACATTCCTTAGATCTAAAAATACTGTACTGTATTGCATTAGTTCTTCCTCACCAAGCTTTTAAAAATGGCCTGAAAGCATTAACTCACTGAGCAGCAATATCTTCTCCTACACTAATTTCCTGGGCTTGAACAAAGGGCCTTGGCTTAGTGGCACAAACAATGCCAGCCCTGTTCCTCACTGGAGCATACACAATCCAATCCACTGAAACCCATAACTGAATCACACCCTCCATTTGAACAGGAAACGACACGGTCGGCTTGCTCGCATAAATATTGTGCGCGAGTGTGTGTCAACAGTTCAGGGAGCCCAGAGCAAACAGGTGAGTGTGGGTGTCTATACCTGTGCCTGCGGCTCTGTCTGACTCATGGAGAAATATGGGCCTGATCAAGGTGCTGGTGAGAAAGAACAGCGTATGGGAAGCAGGCCATAATCTTAGCACTAATGTGATGGCGGGTGGCGACAAGCAGAGCACTAACCCAGATCGTTACAACCCCTGACCACCCCTTCCCATTCCGCATTGGGAAATTCACTTTGAGCCTTTGGTTCATCAAAGCCTTCAGACTACCTGTCATCATTTAAACTAATTCTCAGAGCACAAAATGAAGACACTGGCCGTTGGGATCAGCACCTGCATTAACAACACTTGTTCAACGTCTTTACTCTGAATTTTGAAGCTCTTGAATTGTTTACTCTAGTACTTGGTTTGGGAAGGAGTCCTGAGATAGAAGGTTAGGTACTAGGTTACCTCAGACAGCCTTAGCTGTCTGTTGAGGCTCTATTAGGTATTAGCTCAACAAATCATTCTGAACACAAAAAAATGGATCAATTTAACGTTCATTTAAATTATTGACAAACATAAAGGACTCCTTGAATATTCCTTGTGAATGCAATGTTAACATCCCAGGGTTCAGTGAATCTGCGCCTTCCCCGTCTCCATCTCTCTGTAGCTGCAGGCTAATTGCACCGATTTTAGATAATTGTTATTAAAAACAGAACAGCAGCAACACTTTTAAAAATGAATCCCCAAGGAAGGCCCTATTATACTGGGAGCTCCCGCGCAACATAATGACTTCAGTCAAGCCCCGGCAAATTTGCCTCTTTTGTTTCCTTCTGCATCGTTTGAGCACATATAATAGAGAGCACATACACACATACACTGCTAGAGCATTCCAGAGTGAATGAGAGCGCCAACTATTCCTTTCATCTTTGTTTCTCCTCAATGCTTTGTCTGTTTCTCTCTATCTCTCTCTCTCACACACACACACACACACACACACACACACACACACACACGTGCACTTACTGGAGACTCTCAGACCTAAATGCACTGTAACCACTCTGTCCTGTGTTCTGAATAACAAATTTTAAGCAACTGCTGTATTTTATTCTTACACATCTTTACTAATAGTTCGAATTTTTTTCAGGACAAAGTCAATGATAGAGCACACTTCCATTACCTTGGAACTGTGACCACCTCCAGATTTGTGTTGATGGGTGTCAGATCACACCCAACATGCTAAATGAACCTGACTCTCAAAATAATATTGGCAAAAGCATGTTACGATCAACAAGATTGCTTTGCAAAATGTATCTGACCAAGGTGGAAACCCAACAGCATCAGTATATCCCAGGTAAATAACATTCAAAAGAGTCACTCTGAACTTCATCTACATTATCAAGCTACAACAATTTGCCAATTAACAGTTAACGAGTGTATTTACGAAGGGGTGATACATTTATCACAGTACAAACGAGGTGAAATCTGATGAGAGCCAGAGCCGCTCCTCCATAAAGCCAAGCCACAGGGCTCCCGCGCGTCTCTCCTCTCTTTATGGATTTTCCGCTTCCGGCTCTTACCGAATTCCAGCTCATTTACCCTCAGACAAATGCGTCGTCCCTTTGCGAATGTACCCCCTGAGCGTGCACTTCATTAGATCGCCGTTAAACAGGTACATATGCAAAGGACAGGAGGAGCACGTCGGAGGATCGGGTCCTCCACTGCGGAAAGGTAACAGTGATTAAGCCCTGTGATTAATTTAGTTGTAAGTGAATCAATTCCAATTACCAGCCGGGCTCATTTCCATGCCACTAGCACAATGCAGCCCGCCCCGTCCTACGAGGTGGCGCGTCTAACCGGGGTGGACAAATTACAAGCGTGCCTTCATTAGTCTGCGAAACCTGGGCTGTGGCCTGGAGCACTGAGGACAGGTAATGATCAATACTGGGTCCCCGGGGCCAGCAGCCCTCCACGGGCAGAGACTGTGTAATCACATGGAGGTGATGTTTCTGTTTGTGAGTGCTGATGACAAGCACACACACACACACACACACACACACGCACGCACACACACACACACACACACACACGCACGCACACAAATTTGCATTTACCTTTTGTAACTCTGCAAACTGTACAATCCACAGCAACCAACAAAGCAGAAAAGTGCATCTAACATTGCCACATGAACACAAATCACACAGATCTGTGGTTACTACTGCCATATATATTTTAATATAAATGTTTTATATTCAACACTCAGACATAAACAGTAACAAGTAAAAAAAAAAAAAAAAAAAAAAATCTACTTGGCTTGCCTTTTGCATGCCTCCAATGATCTGCTATGTTATGGAAGTGAACAACACATTCAGATCAACTTTCAGGCAATACAATGGCAAAATCAACACAGTTGCACAGGAATGTACTTGAACTGAGTTCTACTAAAATGCATCCTGTCCTTGACTTTGGAAATCAGGCAAATGTTAAAAAGTTTTCAATTACTTGTACAATACTTTTGGTAATTCCAGCAATGGGTTAACACCATAAGAATAAAAAAGAATAAAGAAAAAGTTATTATTTAAAACTATAACTACAAATAAAAGAAATTGATAGAAAGTTTTTACTTGTTTCTGGCTGCATGAATGGGGTAACCTTCAGTATATGGACAACCCACCAAAGAGAGATTTATTAATTGCATTATGGAGGTAGTAGGATCATTTTCAGGGGCATTTTGTGGCATCAAAGCCTTATTCACACAGAGCTAGAGTATCATTCAGAACTCGGGGAAGGAAAAATGGATTGGTTACTTTAATAGCTGATCTTAGGTGCCATATAAAATGTGAACATTAAATGAATCAAAGCAAGCATGCCCAGTGTGTTCGTGAATAAATGAGGCAGGTCACTTACGAACGCTAATAACTAATGTCTGAGGTGTAAATCCTGCTTGTGCTTTTTGGCACTAAAATACCTCTGCAAATACAGTGCAGTTATTACAGCAGAGTTGGTGTACACCAACAGGGGAGGTAAACATCTATTCCTTTTCTAGTATGAACTATCAATAATATATGAATAATGCCTTGCTACTGAGCTAGGAGTGAGTATTGTTAAAAATACTTTCGGGCAAGGGAGTTGCACAGGATAAATGCACATGCTTCTGCCTGGCCCTCCTGGGCTTAATGTGAACCTACCATTGCTGTATACCTGGGGCTGGCCAAAGTAATATCCACCCAGGTTAATTTGCTGTGCAAACGCCTCTCGCCGCCTCAGGTACAGCTAACCTACAATGGTGAGGCCGTGGCTTTAGTTGGGTCAGGAATAAAGCCAACACACACAGAGGAGCAGTCCTTGCCGAGAAGCAGAATCAGTCTTTGAGAGTGTCAAACACTCATTTGCATACACCTGGATTTGCATTTGCACGCCCTGCAGGTAGATCCCGCTTGACGCAGTCCATTTACAGGCACAGCTGGATCCTCGCTGTTAATCATGCACCTCTCCCACCTCACACTCCCTGCTCCTCTTTAAGGAAAAGCAGGGCCTGTAGCCCAGATGGAAATTAAGCAACATCCACAGAGCGCAAGCGCCCGTAGGCAGAGGGTCACCATCACTTTGCTGCCCCGGCCATGTATTATGGATAAGTACATGTAAATACAGTTTTTTTTTCCCATACACGCATAAGTAATTATTCAGAGTTTCTGGTCTGGGCACATTCACAATTAATAAAACATGCGGTACAGATAAAATCTGACACCCGCTCCTCTGTCTCTGATCTGCAGAGACGCATTTAATCAAAACTCTTAACCTTGTTTTATTTTTGTACTTCTCGGGTCTAATCCCGGGGATGTGCTGAATAATGGATACGTGGCTGCAATCAGACACAGAGCTGGGGAGATTATGTCACTGAGCTCATAGATGGAGCACGCTCCCATCACATCCTGCACTTGCCTCTCCCTTTTCCCCCCAGAGATATAAATGGGTCTGTTACTTTCAATAAAGACTTGAAAAATGGAGAAATATCTGCAACGCTGCACCTACAGCCATGTTGCAGGAGGATGTCGAATCCTCCATGGCATGATTATTCCTTAAGTTTCTTTTACACTACGAGCCAGGATGACATTACACCACCCATGTAGATAAACTACAGTAAATCTCCCCTTAAACACACATCCCCACACACACACACACACACACACACACACACACACACACACACACACACACACACACTCAGACACTTGTGTATGCTTGCATGAACATTCAGTCAAGCACACATGCCCAAATGCACACACATAAGCACACTCTCTCTCTCTCCTCTCTCCCTCTTTCCCTCCTTCTCTCCATCTTTCCCTTGCCTCCTCCCATAGTCTCACCCAAGCACAAAGGGAGACAGACAGCCAGGGCCCGGAAAGTGACAGGTCTGCCTTGTCAAGTCCCTGTTCCATGCTTCCATCTGAGGCTGGCTGTCAATCCCTGTTGCCGAGAGACTGCTGAAATGACAGCTTCTTCCGTTCCCTTGTCTGCGGGAGCAACGAGGTGACCTTTCACTGGAGACACAGTCACCACCCCTCTCCCTCCCATCATGCACAGAGAGAGAGAGAGAAAAAAACTTTTTACTCTGGTTTCAAGTGACCATAATCATTGTGTATTAGCAGCTCTCCCTTGTGACGTCAGAGAACAGAAGTAACATATTTAAGGGATTAAGTAATTAGAGGCAGTGCAGAGTTACACACTGGAAATACAGGGAGCGCCAGCATCTCTCTGTCGTGGAAAAACAGCTTTTAAGCCACCCAAAAATGTGCTCAATGAACGTGGCCAGGCCCTTAAGCATTGCTGTCTGGTTTAGAACAAGAGGCTTGGTTTTCTGTCAGAGATCTGTGAGAAGTCCTTCGAGACTAACTGAATGTCCTGGGAATGCACTGTGCACAATTAGCATAACTTGGGCACAAAAAATATGTACTGTAATATTATGAAAGGTTATTGAAGAATATGTACTTCAACAGGGTCAGCAGAGATTTAAACTAATTAAAATATTTCTGCAAAAAAATGACTGAACTAAGTGGCAGATATAACGAGATCCATTTATTGCTTTTGGTCCTTCAGATCAACCAACATTAAGCCGACGGCTTTTGATTCACTGCTAATAACAAAAATGAGAAGCAAGCCCTGAATCCCTGCAGATGGTAAACTTCTATTAATATCAGCCCATGTTGGGCAGCCCTTCAGGGCTGTGGTCAATTATTTGAGTGGAGTAATTGGGAGAGCGTGACTTGTGTCAGAGTGTCAGGGGGGCTGAATGCGGGTCTGAACCCTGAATAAACAAAATTGCTGTAATTTGGTTTGCCATCAAGCGGGGGGAAAGACACGCTGTTGGTCTGCTTGGAAAGAAAACATGCAAACGACGGCAAATGCGGGCCGCCGAAACAGAACGGAACGTGAAAAATATCCAGACATCTGCACAATTAAAGGACTTGGAAGCAGTTCACTTTGTGGGGATGGGGGGGATTGGGGGTGTAAAAAAAATAAATAAATAAAAAATAAACACCACTGCAGATTGTTCTTCCTTCTGTGTGCTACGGGGACCGTTTCAGATGCACAGTAGCGTCAACAAAAATATGCAAATGTGAGCGCGGGGCAGCATCTGGATATTGCGAGACATCACAACACGGATGGTCCGCTTCCTCTGCTCCGAAAAAAGAGAGGAAAGCTGTTTCCTGTCATTTCCCATCTTGTCAGTCTATGTTCTGACATCTTGCAGCTTCTCCACCAGCTGTTTTCTCTCGCGCTGACAGATGGCTCACCCTCTTTGATATATGCGTTTTTTTCCACTCTTGTACTTTGAGGAAAGTTCAGAGCTGGGTACCCCTGTATGACCCCCCCCAATCATATTCTATTGCTTCAGTGCTGAGGCCATTCAGGATACAATGAATTACGGGGAACGCTTAGGAACGCGCTGTCTGTTAGGGCCGCAGCGGATTTGAACGGCCCCTTTCCGCAAAGCTCAGGCCTTCTCCTCACAAACTGCAAGAGCTCCCTCAGAGTGCGTGTGAACACGAAGCCCCCCGCTTCCCTGCCAAGCCTCGTCCGAGGGCGGAAAAAAAGGGAGGGATTATTCTTAAGACAATTCCACCAAAGCCTCACTTCGCCAGACAATTATACAAGCTTTAATTCAAACAAAAAACGATTGTCCGCCTGTCAAACCCCCCACCGTCCCCATCTCGCCCCCTCTCCCCCAAGACGGAGCATGTGATCCGCTGCCGCACAATCTCAGGCATTCCCACAGCTCTGATTCCCTGCCAGAATGTGATAGGTGACCCTGCGCTTGGAGCCCTGATAACAGAGGCCTCATTGAATGGGCAGGTATGGGGCTGGCCCGCAGTGGGTCAGAAGCCACCAAAACTATGGGAACCATCCAAGTGACCAGTCATCCAGGGGAAACCGGAGCCCAGCTCTGTGCGAGAAGCCGTCTTCTTGCCGATGGCCTCTGCATTCCGATGGGAATTTCAGGATAATGAGCACTGCCCCCCCACACACACACTCACTTGAAAAAGGCTGAACGGTGCTCATTGCAGCTGCTAGCACCGGCTGTAATTGCGGTGGGCACAAAAATGTTTAATATCGGGTTTGTGTGAAAGCCGTATCTCACCGGGCGCACAGGGCTGAATGAAAGCATTGTCCCACAGACACAAGAGTACAAACAGAGTCCTATCTGGCTTCATGAATAAATGAAACCCAGTGTAAAATATTCATACTACTTTTGACAGTGAATGGGTTCAGTGCACAGTACAAAAAAAAAAAAAAAACTAAATGTAAAATTGGTTGAACAGAGACTTCGGAAGGCTGAGAGGGTTGTTTCAGGTTGGCTGAACCCAGAACAGTCTGACTCACTCTCTGTCCCTCCCCTGGTGGTAGCTGAGCCCACACGCTCATTACGCCGCCATTGCTCACTGATCCAGATTCAGACCAGCGGCCGCAGAGGGAGAGAGCTGGCACTGCGCTGCAGGCGCGGTGGCCGTGTTTACAATACGGCACATTAACACAGACGTCACAAACGGAAAGCGATACCTCAAAAGGTCTCTCCTTTCAAAGCACCTTCATTTAGAAACTGCTGTTTCAAAAATAGTTATTCCTCAATAATTATTCCAACCTTAGAAGGCAACACAGACAGTAAGGGCTGTAGGAAGTGACACTAAGGGAACAAAATGAGTAATGCATTAGGTGTGTTTGTATCATCCACAGTAAACCCCATGATGTTACTCTTTGGGAAAAAAAGAAATTAATTCATTTACCACAGGTGGGAAAAAAAAAAAGCAAATATGTCTCAAATTCCAAAGCAATCATTATTGACATGATTTTATGTAATGGGCAACAACAAAGTAAAACCATCTGCCTGTGTTGTAGCTGTTATGCCTAAGTGTAGCCTTTTTGTAGCCTGTAGCCTCAGACTACTTGAGGACATAACAAGATACTGAGAATGAAATCATGCTCTACAGTGTGACACTGGCAGTCTACACTAAAGTGCCACAGAAGTCTTAAGATATGACTTCTAGTCTATGTCTCTGCATTCCAGATGATATTTTTGTTAAGAAAATCAAATCAGTAATGACCAACCACGACACAACACGCATAAAATGAAAAAGCTAATTAATTCAAAATTAAGTTATGACAAATTTTAAATCACTGATGAAATCCTTAAAGATTTCCAGGAGTACTGAGATAACTAGGCGCATTAGCCAGCCACCTCGCTGTCCAAAAACCAACAATGAAAAAAATCATTACCCAAAGGAAAACAATGTATGTGCTATACAGCCATTACATTGTGCCGGGACGGTTTTCCTAGTACAGCAGAAATCTTCCCAAAAAAGCTGCTACATCCAGCTGTCTGTGCACCTTGGACCATCACATGAAAGCAGCTTCGGTCTAGCACCTTCTCCTCCCCTAATGGGTCACATTGACTACAACATGTTCAAAATAAGCTCTAAATAGTCCCAGAAATAAAAGAGCCACACCGAGAGTATAAAATAATGGCTAGAGAGACTCCAGCCATTAATGGCGAAAGCTACCAAAAGGCCTTGCAGTTGTGCATGTTTTATCTCTTAACTGCTATAGGTGTGGGGTCTGGGAAGACTATGCTGACAGAAATAGGCTTTGATAGAAAATGACTCCAAGTGGTGACAAACGCTCTCACACATTCACAGCTCAGCTTTCAAGATCTGTCAGCTGGAAACCTTTGCATCACTTGCAAAAAAAAAAAAAAAAAAAAAAAAGTGAACAAAAATGGCCGAATGGCCAGTATGTAAGCGCCTAAGAACTCAGGTAAGCATTTTCCCTTCTCTGAGCCATGCCTCTCTATTATCTTCAGGGGTGTATCGCGGGTCTTTGTTTCACAGATGTTTTTCGGGACGTACACCGTTTTCTCTTTGCACGAGGCCTTTTAGCATCTGGAGTTTTGGATTTGTCAGTAATCCCCTCAAATGCCGCAGAACACTGTTCAAGAATTGAAATGCGTCTAAAGCACATTTTGTAAAGCGGTGTGCTTGTCTGTAGCCAGGGTCAGAAGCTCTGTAAGCTTCTTACCACTTCAGCTTTAAGCATAAATAAATTAAGCTGGCTTCAGCTAAAGACCTCCAATAAACTCTCATTAAATTCTGCCAAGAGTAGAGCGGGGGAAAAAAATCCAAAACGTTTTTCGGCCAAAAGGCTCACATAGCGCCAACCAGATAACTTCCATGCATGGGGCTTTTTTGTTCCTGTTGTCTCTACAATAAGCAGGCCCTTGTGTTCATTCTCAGTAGGGTGGGAAAATATCACCAAATTGTAGTGAGCTGTTAAAATGCTGTTTAGAACACAAACTGGCTGGGGGTGGTTTGTGCAGCTCATGACAACGAGAAGACTGAAGTTGCAGATGCCAGCAGCTATGGTCTGACTGCCTGTAACACAAGACGCTCTTATCTTCTGTTTCCAGGAGCCGGCAGATATTGTTTCCTGATCAGTGCAGCTCTCTGTGTGCGATTTCTGTGTACAGTACGCCTCCGAACAGCACAGACAACAAAGGGCCAGAAGAGGCACGGCTCCTCTTCAAAGAGGGAGACGTGCTGGGGAGACCACCCGCTGGGTCTTGCCCACTCCCACTCAGCGGTTGCCATTTGCATTATATAATATCCCTCTCTTCAGAGAACTCAGACTCTTTTCACCATTTAGCCAGAACAGCAGGTGTCTTAGTATGGTAAGAACAGGGAGTGGGGGGCAGGGAGCTAATTACCGATGTTATTCCTAAATTCAGTTAAAATGTTTTCAGGTAACTGCGCTTTGCTATTTTCTTTCCAATGATCATGATCATGGAAGCAATTATGATGGGAGAAAGATGTTACAAGTGTCTTTACAGTGCCCAGGGTGGGGTGAAAAAAAATCTCTCAGTCAGTTATAATCTCCTCCTCCTCCAAAAAAAAAATCATAATTTAACATAATGCTCTCTCATTACCATTCCAAGTCCATTTTTGTTTGAAAGCTGCCATCTGGATGTTAAAATGGAAAGGATTAACACGGAATCGAAGGCTCACGATGTCCTGGCGCACAAATGGCCCTTCGTAAATTGAATTATCACAGCGTGAGTATCGCCAGTGCTCACCTCCTGAGTGTGCCGGCACCTGGGTGGCTAAACCTGTGTGGCAGCGATCGCCCCTGCATGCAGCCAAAGCTAAAAGACGGATTAAAAGCTAACAGTGCCTCATCTTATTTTGAACAATTCCCTTCACAGCTCATCATTACGAAACCACACCTTTACATGTAATAAAATTGCTGCGGGTTTTAAAAAAAGTATCCATCAGACACCAGTCATTAATTTTGCATTTCAAAAACGGTACGGACAGTACACACCAAGTTCAAGAATAGAAGTCCACATGAAGAAGTGATTTTCCTTTTCAGAAAGGGGGGGGGTGGAGTTATGTATGCAGGGGACAGCATGCTTGCGTGGCTCTGCTGTGGGGCAGCTGCCGAGGCGGCGGGGGGTAATTCCCACTTCCCCAGCCCAGTCTCCCCAGCCAAGAGGTGAACTGGAGCGTGCTTATCTCAACAGCTCACGTCAAAGCCGGGGAAATGAAACGGCCCTCTGTCAAAGCGCCGGTGCTGAACCCGCAGTTTAAGGTCACTTCCTTTTTACATAGCGCTGAGAGCCATTCTGTCAATCAAACCTCGGCACGGCGCTGCCCCCCACCCTGCCGCTCATCATGCCATCCTTTAGGGACGTCACAAGAACAAAATCAATTTTCATGCGAATCGCGGCGGTGTCGGGGGGTGGGGTGGGGGGTATGGAGCGCCGAAGATTTTATTAATATTGGCTGCTCCGGGATTGCAAAATCATGCACAAGATGGGCAGTGGAAGGCTGGGCGCCCAAGGAAACAATTAAATAATTCATACCAAGGTAAGGAAATGCTGGTTTCTGCCAGCTGTAATCATTCAAATGCGATCAAATCAGCTTCTCAACAACTGTCAGGGGCCTTGGGGGAGACAAGCCGCATGATGACATCATGGATATCTTTGATCTAATTTACTTTCACAGCATCATTTAAATTTCTCTTATCACAGCATTGCATTATTTTTTCATCTCACCTGTCTTTCCCCAATTCTCTTAGCAGTGAAATGATTTTTTTTTTTTGCCCTAATTTTTTGCAGTATATATATAGAGAAGGTGAGTTAAACATTAGCTTGCCAGCATATTACTTCTAATTAACATTTTCCCTCAATAAGAATGGATCTATAGTCTGGTTGTCATGGTACCTTAGCACATAATCTTATTGCACATAAAACCTCTCACATTAGCCATACTGACTCTGGTCACAAGGGTGCCTGAATGTGCAGGCACCCCTGTGTCCTATAAGAACTCACAGCGCCATTTAACAGAATGATCCGCTTTGCTGGTCCAAGACAAGATGGCGGATCGGAAAAAGAGAAAATGAATTACAGCCCCTGAAACAGTCACTTCTTAGTGACGACACTTAATTCTCCCACACTCCAATTTGTCCTCCAATTTGAACAGCTCCGTGTCACAGCGGGCCACCGTTACAAATTTCTAAGGGTTTCCATCATTTTAATTGGTCACCAAAACAGGCAGAAGGACAAGGTGCAACTCTTGTTTGTGGCTCTGTGGAAACGCTCGGCTTCAGAAACTCTGAAGCTGCACCTCAGCATGACGTCTAGATACATTTGGAAAAGTGGGAGGGCCCCTGGGTTCGTGACCTGCGAAATACCCAGACACACGGGGGTGGTTGGAAGGAGGCAGTGATACTGCAGTCTCTCAGCACAGCAGGCAGAGTGACAGCGCGCTCCACTTGGGCTTCATTCTCGGTTTTCACAGGGTAACACCATCCACACCCCGGCGACACCTCTCCAAGCTGTCACAGCAGATACAGGCTGAAGGGGGTAGATGGAGGAGGGGAGGAGAGTACTGTATCAGGCTGCATTAAAACTTAAATCACCTGTCACCAGAGCTGAAAAAAGGCCAGGCCCTGCAGCACGACGAATCGGGGTGAAAGTAAGCTCTGCCTCGCGTGTGTCAGACAAGGGGGGGAAAGTGAAACTCCTGGCCGAAACTGGAGAGGAGAGGCAACCAGACAGTAAGGGCTATACAGAGTTTCAGACAGGATTTCACAAAGCCACCGGACAAGGTGTCCCGGTAACTGGGTGATGTAAGTGCATCTGAGGAAATTAAAAAAACTCCAAAAACGAAGAACTGCAGTGAAATAGCACATTTTCACATTATGATAAAACTAGACAACATAATAACTGTAAAATCATGCAAGAAAACACGCTTAGGAAATAAGAGGCAGAGTGAAATTCCGATATGATTAAGGATGCACTGATGAGTATGAGTCACACCGATTCCCCATCTGGTTTCAATGGCGATGGAAAAAGAACTGCAAGGGCTACACACAACGAAGCCTGCGCATACTTCACCACTAATACCTGAGTGGCTTCTCTGATCAAATGCACAGGTTAGGGTGACAGACCCCTGTTTCTCGCACCAATCCTGTTGCTTGCCTTCCCCAAGGGAGCCTTCTCTGGTTCATTTTTTTCCACTAACCACTATGCTGATTCTACACTACTCCTGCTGTCTGCGTTGTTTGAGGTGGTCAAAGCACTGAGACACGTTGAAGGTGATCTGGAGAGCGCTTGGAGGCTGGGCACTTATTACTGTCGGCAGCTTAAACAAGAATCTGCCAGGCAGCGAGCACACCGCCATCTGCTCAATGCCCTGTGCTGGGACAAAGCCGTGTCAGTGCACTGGTCAGACACTTGGTCATTGTTGTGTTTTTTTTTGCTGTTGTTGTCCTGTTCGTGCCCGCCTCTTTCCGGCCTTTGGTTATGACACCCGACCTCTCGGTGTCCGCACCCGGGGCTTACGGCTCGCAGGCTCTGAATTAGAGATGAGGGCCGGGGGAGGTTGTGCAAGATGCACTATATCATCGCCCTGCACTGGGTAGAGTGCACAGTGAGAGAGGGGCTGCAGGACTCCAGGTGACAGCTCTGACCGAGATAGAGGACTCTTCTGCCAGGCAACCAACAGGACAGCTCAAGGGGCACCTCAGTTCCCCTCCACTATGCCGAAAAGGGAGGAACAGAGGGAGAACAAACCCAGGTCACACCTGGGACAGAAGGAGGAGAGACCCAGGACAGGCCCAGGACGTAGGCTGCACAGATGCAGGACAGATGGAGGAAAAACCCAGGGCAGACCGGGGGCAGACCCAGGACAGTGAGAGCACAGCTCCTCACCGAGGTCCAGCACTGAACTGGCCTGATGTGAACCCTGTCCAGCTGTCCTAACTGGCAGGCCCAGGATGGATAACTACCGGACACGCACATGGTGTCATTAATAAACAATAGCATGGCACTATCACAGACACAATAGACAAGGGTGTGCAGTTGTGCAAATCCCTTAAATAAGGTAACAAAGAGCAAACAAAATTGCATGCATAACATTCAAAAAAGGGTAACATCAACATCCACAACTGACGGATTTAGCAGTAAAGACAATTAACTGAAATGAATTCATTACAACACTGGTTTATCATTCAAGAAATGAATTCTACATATATTATGAAAAGGCAAAGTATGCATTAATACAATATCGAATAAAAATAGACTGGCTGTAAACACAGTACATCTCTGCATCAAACTGCTGCTTTTAATGATAATATCCTTCCATGTATATCCCATTTAAACCGTCTTTAGTCTCCCTGGTGGTCAACACAAGACAGTCAGCTTTTTTTTTTTTTTTCATGAGGTTTAAGTCACGCTCCTGAGAAAAGGCAGACCACTCCAAGACCGTTGAATAAGAGGGGAAAGAAAAAAGACATAACAAATGGAAGTACTGACTTACCTTCTCGTTATACTTAAACTTGACATAGAACCAGCTTGACTTGATCATCCTGTCACCTTTTTCACCCCTTACGGTCAACAGCGGGAGCTCTGGCTTTCGCAGGGCTTTCTGAGGGAAACGCACCGCACAGAACGGTACACGGCAGATGGCATAAACGCTTTAGTGTCTTCTAATGCTGTAGCTTCCTTTCACTCTCTTTAACCTCGTTGCGAGCTCTCTGTTCTCCCTCTCTCTCTCTCTCTCTCTCTCTCTCACGGGTGTGCTGTGTGGCGCAGAGAGCTTGGCAGGCTGACAGAAGAATTCCTCAAATGGGCTTCAGCTGCGTTCATCACAAATGGCACATGTCAGTAAGCCAGGAGGCTGGCTTCGGAGTTGGCTGCATCCCAGACGACCAGCCTCCTCTCTCCCTTGCCCTCCCCACACGGTCTCTCTCCTCGGGCTCGCTCCCCCTCTCTGTCTCTCTCTCTCCTCAGTCTCTCTGCTCCTCTGTCTTACTGTTTCTCTCTTTCTCCGTCTCTCTCTCTCTCCCTCTCTGTGTCTCACTCTCCTCGGTGTTTCCTCCTCTCCGTCACTCTCTCTCCCCCTCTGTCTCTCTCTCACCTCGGTCTCTCTCCCCCGCCTTGTCTCTCTGCCCCTCTGCCTTACTGTTTCTCTCCTCCTCTTTCTTGCTGTCTGTTTCTCTTACCTGTTTCTCTTCTTCCCAGTCTCTCTCCCTCTTAATCTCTCAGTCTCTCTCCCACACTGCTTCTCTCCTTCGCATGTCTGTCTCTCTGTTTCTCTCCCTCACCGTCTCCCTCCCTCTTGTACACTCTGCACCGCTAAGTCTGTCTCTCAATCTCTGTCTCTCTCTCCCTCTCTCTCTCTCTATCTCCCGCTCAGCCTTCTTCTCAGTCTCTCTGGCCTCCAGTGCCTTGAATAATACATTCCGGCTCTTTCCCAGCAGATGCACATTAACACCTGGCTAAACATTATCCTGACAACACATTGCACATTTCCATTTTGCACCGCTTGCTCTTCAACTCTTGCACTCCCCCAGATCCCATCACTCCCCCACTTCAGAGGGTTCACAGGCTCGCACCAGTGGCAGGTGGTACTGCTGCTGTTAACACCACCACCGACAGGGTATCAAAGCCATACTGACACACACCCCAGCCATGTCTTGGATTACTCACTGGTTCTGTGAAGGACAGGTCAAGGGTGTGGCCATGTTTTTTTTTTTATTGTAGCATACACTTCACCCTCAAATACATTATCTGTTTCTTATAAAGTCTATACTAAAAATCCATCTGCTCTTGAGTAAGGTATAGGTATTTTTGTCTTGACTGAATTAGCCTTGCCATTGCATAGCATGAATGGAGTTGAAGCCTGGGAGTGGACTCATGGGAGTAACTGTCATCAAGGAAAAGCAGAAATGGCTCTAACTGCTCTGCATAGCGAGAGCCTGTGTAAACATTTAATGCAATGGCTGCCCATCAAAGCAACATGTCTGGCCATCTGCAGAGATGCTCTCTGTGAAGACAACGGAGATACAAATGGCGCAAAGTGGACTGGAGGCTGCAGTAAGCGACAGCCACCCTGGGTCTTTGCATACATTCTGCAAATCTAACTGGCACATACGGTGTCTGAGATTTCTCTCTCTCTCAGACACACACACAAACACACACACATACATAGACTGAGTATATAACTGCCACTTGTGACTTCCGAGGTAACTCATGTGAACTACAATCAGCTTCAATCCCCACAGGGAGGTGCCCAAATTTGGTTGCCTAAGGACAGGCATGGAGGAAAGAATGCAACTACTCTGACAGTGTTTCTAGGAACAAATACAACAAAACCAATGCCTACTGCACACAGTGGTGTGAGTAAGCTGGTACTCTCTGGCATGCAGAACGGAATAGGACATTGGTGGTCAGTATGGTGTACCGTATACACAGTTAATTGCTGTTACAAAGTTTATATAACTTTTTAAAATATATACTTACATTTTCTAGAGAATGGAGCTAACTTTATTCATTATTCACACTTTTGTATTTTAATGTGCTGTTTTATGCAAGACCCTTGTGAGGCTGAACCAGCAAAGACATTTATAGTTAATCTCCTAAGTAATCGGCGGTGGTCAGACTATGGTGACTGTCCATACTGGTCTCCCATCTGATCACTCACTCCTGACTAGTTCACATGGGTGCTATGGGACAATTATCTTGAAATTTTGCATGCTTAGTTACTTACCCACAGTATTTGAATTCATGCTGCAGAATGTTGCTCATTCAATTTTTTTTTTTTTTAAATTTGAGAAAACGGGGTCATTAACCTGGTGCAGTAAGAACAAAAATCTACTTGCACCATTGACCATAAACAATAGCTGAAGTAATGTGATGTTTTAAAAACACTGTTATTCAGAAATAATGGGATACAATGAATTACCAACAATTCATTAAGATCTAATTGGTGCTGAGTTGAATGACCATCTTTGCACTTTTAAATATTTAGTTTGCTGCAGGCAGTGGGGAAATGATTGGCATTACTGAGGAGACAATGCTTATAGAGGGAAAATCTATAAGCTAAGGAACATTACTGGTAACGGTGTATCAGGAAAAGCAGAAAAAGACATTATTACCAGACTAAGCTCTCAGAAGACCTTCATTACTTTTCTGTTTGGCCCTGCAGGAAGGAATTGAGAGTATATCTAATGCAATTCTACTCATGCTTGCAAACCAGTGACATGAAATACCATTAAGACACCAAAAAACACAGCAGTATGAGAGGCCCCTTGAGACATAATTCATACTCGGTCTCACACACAGCATCATAATCTCACATACACCACTATACTCTTACACAAACACTACTATACCCTCTTACACGCACTATCATACTCTCTTTTATTTACTATCATACTCTCATACGTACACCATTATACTCTTACACAAACACTACTATACCCTCTTACATGCACTACCATACTCTCATACGTACACCACTATACTCTTACACAAACACTACTATACCCTTACATGCACAATCATACTTTCTTTTATTTACTATCATACTCTCATACACACAGCACTGTTATCTCTTGCACAGAGAACTATAGCTACTTATACACACAGTATATGCTTGCATGATAGTCTGTGTAACAGAGGATAATAATATATGTATGTAAATATGGTTGTATATGTAAAGGAAGTTAGTAGTGTATGTGAAACAAAGGTCTAATATATGTATGAGAGAATAATATTATATTTGAAACAGAATGATAGTGAATGTAAGACAGAATGATAGGATATGTGAATGAGAATAGTTGTTTGTGTGAGAGAGTTCGATCGAAACGGAAGTGAGTTTGATTGAAACGGAAATAGTAGCCTTAATGTGAACCAAGTGATACGACCTCGATATCAAACTCCACAGTATTTCGGTGGATGGGCTTCAAAGTCAAGGAAGAGGTGAGTTCACTGAATAAGGTTGAATCATATTTATTTTGCCGAGGATCTGGTTTTTATTTAAGCCCCCGCTTAGCCGCTTAGGGGGCTTCCTTGACTTTGAAGCCCATCCACCGAAATACTGTTGAGTTTGATATCGAGGGCGCATCACTTGGTTCATATTAAGGCTAGCTCCAGACGGAACTGGCGCTAACTGATAACGTTAAACCTGATGATCCAGCTCTGAAGATCCGCCGCATTTCCTTCTCAATGGCCGCATTAGAAGAGGCCCCTGTAGATGGCTGTCAGGGGTGTACTGGGAAAGAAATTCAGCCCTGGACTTATCCGCCTGGGGCGGGGTGGTGCTCGGGAATTAAAGTATATTTTGCTACGATTCTCAAGTTCTGTCTACAACTGAGACTACCTCTTAATTAGTTAATGTGCATGGACTTTGCAAACGGTTATATTCATCTGAATATACAACACACAGCAAGTTTTATATAATCGCCTATCATATGCAGCTAGCTACCTAGGAACAACTTGGACATCAGCGGTCCTGAAGTTCCCTTTAACCCGCTAGGTAGCCAGCTAGTTAGCTTGCCTTGATAACGGCACACAGCTAACATTGAAAACTTGTCTCATTTTATTTGGTGTTAATTAAAAAATAACAGTGGTGACTGCATTATTTTACTTAGGTTAGACGAGCGCATTGTTGGTAAGTTTACGCAACTAATCTGTTTGAACTAATCGTGACGTAACTTTGTCAAAGTAAAGGATTACAAACGAACGTGTGTCGTTGAAAACTGCTCTGCAACATGCCTTAACAGCAAAAGCATTCATGAAATTATGGTATCTTGTTATTGAAATAAACGTTCATTTCTCAGTCCTCCCATGACTGAACCATTTCATTAGATGATGGGCACACAGAGAGGGCCGGTAAAAAACTTTATGGATTTTCTTATGGTCCACCGGCCCACTGGGATTTGTCCTGGTATACCCGATGGCCAGTACACCACTGATGGCTGTCGACTTTGATCCAACGTTTCTGACGTTGTGACAACGGTTGGAGAGTTTAAAATGTTTAAAGAGGCCCATGGCTTCATTGAGTCGCTCACAGTCCACCGTCTTCTCATATCAATCATGATTTGGAAGGCGGGCCATGTCCATGAAATCCCGCTTCTTCTATAACCAATCAGGAACTGAAAATTTAGTACTATTTCCGTTTCAATCAAAATCACTTCCGTTTCGATCGAACTCTCTCACACAAACAACTATTCTCATTCACATATCCTATCATTCTGTCTTACATTCACTATCATTCTGTTTCAAATATAATTCTCTCACACATATATTAGACCTTTGTTTCACATACACTACTAACTTCCTTTACATATACAACCATACTTACTATACTATTATCCTCTGTTACACAGACTATCATGCAAGCATATACTGTGTGTATAAGTAGCTATAGTTCTCTGTGCAAGAGAGAACGGTGCTGTGTGTATGAGAGTATGATAGTAAATAAAAGAGAGTATGATTGTGCATGTAAGAGGGTATAGTAGTGTTTGTGTAAGAGTATAATGGTGTACGTATGAGAGTATGATAGTAAATAAAAGAGAGTATGATAGTGTTTGTGTAAGAGTATAGTGGTGTAAATAAGAGAGTATGATAGTGCATGTACGAGGGTATAGTAGTGTTTGTGTAAGAGTATAGTGGTGTATGTGTGAGATTATGATGCTGTGTGTGAGACCGAGTATGAATTATGTCTCAAGGGGCCTCTCATACAGCAGAGACCTAACAGAGAGGAAAACAGAATCAGAATCAATTGAGAATGAATGTGTAGCAAGTGTTTTTTGTTTGCTTGGACAGCAATTCTTTCCTTCTTTGCTATCTTATGCTCAATCAGTCCCTGACTGACTGTCATCTTTTCTTTCCTGGCGAGTTGAAAATATCCAAGAACAATGACAGATGTATGAAGCAAACTCTGCAGGGAAATCCAAGGTCAACTTTACTGAATGTTTATTTCTACACACACACACACACATATAAATATATATATATAAATATATATAAATATATATATATATATATATATATATATATATATATATATATATATATACACACACACACACACACACACACACACACACACACACACACACATACACAAAAGATATAAATAAACATTGGTGTTGACTATGGGACCACTGGGCTGTTGAAGTCCCAAGTTGGCCCAAAGTGCAATTACAATGCAAGACTGTACAGAGTGTGTGCAGCAGTATGATGCTAAGTGACAGCTGGCTTGCTCACTTCCAACATGTGCATACACACACACACACACACACACACACACACACACATGTGTGGGTGTGCAAGCACACACAAGCATACACACACACACACACACACTCCATTCACCCTGCAGCCAGCTCTGTGCCTGAATTATGGAAAATCAGTATGCATTCTACAGACCCTCTCTACACATTAAGGCAGAACACACAGATCCGCGGCTTAGTTTTAGGCACCCCTGCAGAAACAAAATAAATGGAAGCGCAATCAGAGCTGAAAGGGGCTCTGTGTGCTGAGAAGGAACTGAAGGACCCCAGCCTGATTTGAGAGGCCTCTCTAAAGCCAGAGGAGTGTGTTCTGCACACTGCATACAGCGCTGCGCGTGCGGCGCCAGGCTCAAGATGGCCGCTGCGAGCCACCGGGAAGGAGCATCTCGCCGCAGCTGACAGCCTCTCACAGACAGCCATTCACATGCTGATGAACACAACCGTCAGGGAGCCGCTGAGCTCAGGCTGAGCCTCGCCAATCGCCTGGCTGAGGGCGCAGTCCCCCAAAAAGAACGATATAGGGTAAATTATCAAAGATCACCATCACCTTTAATATGTGGGCACAACAATTAGACACAGCACACAGTAAAATTTAATTTCAGGCATACAATCCTTGTTGGAGCAGCAGTAAGCTGGGATGGATTCCGCACGAACACCCTTGTCTTTGTGCCCCCAACAGAAAACCGTCATGTGATTCGATAGGACAAGAACTCCTTCGCCACCACCTCCAATTTGCTTGTCACAGCAGGGCAGAACACAGGGCCTCCTTTCAAGCTTGACTGCTCCCAGTTTGCAGTGCATGGCGGAGCCCGTCGCTGTAAACAGAGAGGGGGATCCTGTAGGCTTTGGGAGGGCACCCCCCCCCTCCCCTTCCCGGGCCTGTGCTGCTGGCACCCTGCTCCCCGACGCTGCAGCCCGGCTCTCTGCCGCTCCCCCGTGCTCCCGGGCCCTCTGCTACGGGGAGCTGAGCCTGTTTGCAATTTTCCGCTGAAGAGCCGGAGTACGGCGGAGCAGAAAAACCCTCATGCAAACTTAGCCTTCACTTCCTAAACGCTTTTAGCGCTTCCTTTAATCTCCTAAGCTCCGGGGGCTCAGGCGGCTCTCGCCATCGGATGTACGGCGCTTACATAATCAAACGGAAAAGGAGGGAGGGGGGCCGGGGGGGAGCAGAGGAACAAATCAGGGATTTCTTCAAACGCATTACTGACATTCGCCACATTACAGATTCCCTTTTAACTCCCGGGCTTTACCTGTCTGAAGATACTTAAGACGATACGCTGTGTATTAAGAGGCCAGGGGAAATGGGGGTCAGATCACAGCATAATGCAGACTGAACGTGCATGCGAAGCGAGCTCCAGCCATGATTTCCAATTCTGCTTAATATTCCTGCACGCATGGGGGAAAGCGTGGAAGGAGTGCTGTATTCCCCCCTCAGGAGATGACTTGGATCGTTACAGAAAATCTACTTCCTGCCAGGGACTCGGTGAAACAAAGATATATGGGCCCTCCGCACATGAGTATTAATGCAGACGGCCTAATGGCACATTTATGTTGTGTCAGAGATTTGGTGGAGTCTGAGCTTGTCGTGAACCTACACTCACACGCGTGTGAGTGTCAAAATATTCCAATAAATGTGACACACCGACACAAGATTACGGGCTGTGTCACACTGACGTCTGTTTTCATTGACGTCTCAATGCAAACCACATACCAAGAAACATATGAGGTAGCCTGGCAGAAAGATTGCTCGGCTAATTCCAGCACCATAAGAGATTTCCCCTGGAATGGCGTCTCAGGAAAAAGAAAAAAAAACAAAACAAATTAAATTCGGATAAGGGGTGAGATAGGCTCATGTAAAAAGGCCAGAGGTATGCCAATGGAGGAGAAAGTCTCAGAAACAGGCCAGACAATGTAAACCATCTCGGCTGTTATATCCGGTTTCCTAATATTTCTCATCAAGTTAATGGCAAAATCAATGACCCAGTGAGAGGCAGTCGATAAAGAACTGCTGAAAAGCGGAAAAGGCAATCTTGTGTGTGAACGCGGCCCGGCCGCTCCACGCACAGACAGGCACTGAGGACGCTCCCTGAGCCAGAGATTGTATCCGGCCTCACGCTGGCCCCTGGGAAAGCTGAACCGGCTCCGGTGGCGGTACCCGTTGGTTTAATGGGCGGATGCTGTTGCCGGGGGGGAGCTACGCTGTGTCAGCGATGATCCACACCGACCGCTGGGCTCCGCTGGGAAGGCAAATGTACCGAAAGCGATGAGTTGGGGGCTGCCCTCCGCGGGCGGAGGAACGCTCAGCCCCCGGGATGGGCCTGTCAGGAACGCTCCATCTCAGCCCGGCCCCTCAACGGGTGAGATTCACACTCCACGTCCTCCGCATCCGAAAATGTCCCTCAGCCCGGTGTGCCCCTCAGATGGCCTGATGAGTACAGCACTCAGTGTGAGGCTGCATGGATACATGCTCGTACGCCAGGCTCAAAATCCAGAAATCTTCAAGCAGAGAATCTTCAACTAATAGACTGGTGCCTAGGATATTTGTCTCAACCAAACTGAATGAATAAGACCCCTCTTGGGCTGGCGAGGAGGACATATGGGTTTTCCGACATGTCCAATTTGAATTGTGTAAATCTTTGCGCATTATAATTTAACAACAGAACCCCTGAGCTGTCTTCTTGTACATTTATACTTTTGTATTTCTTAAGGTCCGTACAATGAGGTCCCTGACTTCTTTATCATTTGCTACAACTGCATTTAAGCCCTACCTAAAATAAAGGATTCAGAAACTTGACAGGCCTAACTGTAATTTCTTTCAAGCTCTGACAGAAAACAAGAGACAAAGCTGTAGCAGAGTATTGTAGTTAGCAAGCTCAACAAGCTGTGAAACACTGATTGTAACCTACTGATTGACTCTGATTGTAACCTACTGAATGCACACATTCAGGCGGATCAGTCTGCTGTAATTAACAGCTTCTACATTATTTTAGAGCGACCATTCTTTTCACTGTTCCAAAATCCCATGTAGCGTAATTAAAAGCTTCGTACTTGGTGTGTATGTTAGCACAGTATGAGAAATGAGTTGGCTGGCAGCTCCTTCTGCATGACTTCTGTAGGATTTCATGGCTCTTAAACCAAAGTGCAGCAGTGACAATATGGCACGGTAAATGCTACACTGCCGTCCCACTGCTGGTTAAGGAGTGGTTAAGGAGCAGGACTCGTAACCGAAAGGTTGCCGGTTTGATTCCCCACTGGGACACTGCTGCTGTACCCTTGGGCAAGGCACTGGATCCGCAACTGCCTCAGTATATATCCAGCTGTATAAATGTATAACATCATAAAGAACTGTAACCTATGTAAGTCGCTCTGGGTAAGAGCGTCTACTAAATAATGTAATGTAATGTAATGACAATACACTGTGTACGAAGATCAGTTTCTTTGATGGTTGCCCATAAGTACTGAGAGCACATGGTTTGAGTAAAAGATGGACTTGCCCACATGGTCAGTTGTGGTCATTCCAGCAAGCAATGTTGGCTGCTTTGATGTTAAAAAAACAGGCAAAATCTGCAGACCTGTTTCTAAATACTGTCACAAAAATTGGGCTGGAGTGAGAGGTGAAGATGCCTGAGAAGTGGCACAAAGTGTTTCGGTAAAGTATTCCCCCAGCCAGAACGGACATCCAGAAAATTCATCCAATGAGGCATCAAGGAAACAGCATTTTTGACAGACCCAACCTGCAGCCGCCCTTTGAAAATGAGTGTTCCCAGAAAGAGCAGCCAGGGACATGCAGAGGAGCTCCACCTCGCAAGGGCTCTCAGCCGCAGGGAGCCGTGCCAACCCATGATGCTCCAGCCTCGGGTTCCTGAGGCGGCGCTGCGCACCCGGCTTCGCACGCACACCCACGTCCGCCGCGCATGCCCCTCTCACCCGTGGCAGCTGTGTGCCTTCAGTGAGAAATGGATCAAATAAAAGTAGGAAAAAAGATAAATGCGGCCTAATTGCTTGCAGATGAGGGTGAAGAGCGGTTCACGCAGGAAGTGGAACAGAACCGGCCCTGACACGGAGAGGGAGCCAGGCCCTTTGCGTGTCCGCGGCAGGTTTGGAAAGGAGAGCTCACAAATCATTACCAGAAGTGGAATTTACCCAGCAATCGAGAGAGAGAGAGAGAGAGAGAGAGAGAGAGAGAGAGAGAGAGAGAGAGAGAGAGAGAGAGAGAGAGCGGTGCCATACGTTACTGCAAACACTTCGCTTCAGGAGAAGAGAGGAGGCCATTCTTACAAGTGTGGCGCAGGCACGGCACAACACTCTGTTAGATTTTAGGTTTCACTCGCTGGAAGACTATGTAATGACCAAGCTTCGCTTTCCCTCCTGACCCCATCCGCATTCGGCACTTCCCCGTTCATTACCCTACAGAGCTCTTCAAAAGAAGCCCAGGCCCTGCAGCACACAATTTCCCTGCATATGGATTGGGCAAAAGTGCCTTTTTTTCCCCTTCCCCTTTACCAAGTCCCAAAGTTACCACACAGCAAAGTTTCCTGAAATTGCACAGCTCGAGGTTCACAGTCCAGGGAAATGAATTAAGATGACAGTGGTGCGGGGTGGGGGGTCAGCAGTCCCTCTTGTTTTTCCCCCCCTCCGCTGGTTTCCATGGCCTGCCGCTGTGGTGTGAGCACACAGGGTGATAAATCAGAGTGGCCACACTGACAGCTAATCCCCTCAGCACACATGTTAAAAGTCAATGGTGACAGCGGCAGTAAGTCGAGTTCTGCATTTTCTCTTTTTCTTTTTTTTTTTTTGCAATTTTAGCCTCTGTGTTTATGCTTAGGCAACAAGGAGAATGATTTCCCTCCACGGGATTACAAGAGGGAACAGCCTTCAAATGCCTCAATTTGCACCCATCGATGCTGCCTGTGGTGAGGGGAAATTTGAGGGACGGAGCCAGAGGCTACTGTGAAGGCCCCTCTGCCCCTCACCTGTAATCAGTGCCCCATCAGAGAAGAAAGACTGGGCGTTTATGTGCGGCCTGTCAATAGCTGTGAGCTGTTAAGATAAATACCTGACAGCTGATGTCCTCGCGAGGTCGCACTCCCATCCCCTGAGCAGGGAAGTGGTTTTAGGGGGGATCCATGGTGTGTTATGTGAGGCATGCCTGGAACTTTCTGGTATAAATCAGCTTGGAAAAAAAAGAACACCCTGCAGCCCTTGGGCCCTGGGCTGGGAAATCAGGGGAAGTAAATTACAATCCATCCTCATTTGCCGCCTCGGCCAGGGAGGGTGAGGGGGTGGCGGGTGGGGTCAATCAGCGCAGTCACAACATCGGCGAAGGAGGGAGAGAGCGGTCTTCCCCAGGCCTCCGAGAGGCATTAATCAGTGGCCGCTGGAGGTCAGGCTGCAGTCGATCCGCTCGCGGCTGGAGCAGGGTGTACAGCACGTTACAGAGAGCACGCGATGACTGCAGTGAGCCCCTCCTCCACAGGCCCCGCCGACACAACGACATGCCCCACAGCTAATGGGGGCCCAGGTAAAGCCACCTGCAGATGCGCGATAACACCCAAGCGCCCTGTGAAAAAGGCCCGAGTCAGATAACGCGCACCATATGTCTGCTGTAGTCCGAGTCCGTTAATCCAGCGCTGACTGATTGAAATTAAATTCGGAGTAGGAGTCATGAAAACTAGGTTAGCACTGGAAAACAGCGGCACGGCTCTCTCGCGGGGTATCTGTGAGAGCACTCTGCCGGATCATATACCTGCGCTGCCCAATATCCCTTTTTTAATAAAATGTGTCATTATTGGACTGTGCTGAAACTCTGTTCAAACACAAAACATGCGCATGGATCCGTTCTGTGAAATCACAACTGATTTCAGAGGCAGGAAAGGAGAAATTAAAGGCATGTTTGTTTTCCTGGCTCGCATGACTATAATCCTGTTACCATTGTGAGGATGGGTAATTCTACAAATAAAAGCAAAAAAACCTGGATATAGAGTGAGTCATTCGCTAATTTGCAAATACTGGCTCCAGTCTTTTCGAAAATGAAATAGATGGAAGGAGAAAACAAGACGATCTTTATTCAATAACAGAGCAAGAGATCTTTTGCCGGGGCGTGCGCACACTTTTCTTGGAACCAGCGCGGCGGAGTGCTGTGGGATTCGGCAAGCACAATGGACCTGTTGGGAAATGCTGAACCTGGGAGCCAAGAACAAAATTTCTGAGCCTAACAAAAAAAAATAAATTGGCGTCTTGAGAGCGTCTGAGTCCAAACAAGTGGAAATGTCAGAAGCAGAGAAACTGTTTGCAAGCGAGCGCCTGCGCTCTTAAAACACGCTCAACTGCACCACATCCAGTCTCGGCGCTTTATTAGAGGATCCGATTCACAACTGCGGGCCAGGATGTCTGGTTTCCAAGACAGAAGGCTGGACTCTGCTGTCAGGTCAGATGATGTTATTTACGGTCCGTGTTCATTCTCTGATTTAAGAGGTGTGGAAAGATCAGGGCACACAGAGGAGCTGCCTCATTTTACCCTCATCCATAACAGGAAAAACAGCACTTCTGTAGAACCAAATGTTTCATTCCTGCTTCACAGAGAGCAAGCTGACAGCTTATAATGTAATGCAGACAACAGCTTCACCAATGTAAACCTTTCCTGTTGTGACGTATAGGGCAGCCTCCAGTGAATGGGACATTTCAAAGATTTGCTAACATCAGACTAAAATAAATTCTAACTGAGCATAGGTAAAATTAATTCTTCCGAAATCTAGTCATCAAATTAGCTATCAATACCCACAAACCTTCCAAAAAACAACTGCTGAAGTATATAAACAGTTCATGTTCAGTACACATCAATTAAGATATCACAAATCAATTAAGATGACTGGATCAAATCAATGCATGGCCTGTCTATGTACAAACCACTGCACTCCTATCTTCTGGGTCTCTTAACTTCATATCATCAGTTTATATTCTCAAGCCCTACGGATTTCTACCGGTGAAAATTAATTGTGTTTCATATTTGGAATTTTTCAAACGCTTCTAAAGGATGCCAATAGAGTTCCAGTTACTCAGAGAACAACACACAGGCCATCCAGAGGGAGCAGGCCGGTGCTGATGGGTTCACAGCAAATGGCAGAATGACGCGCCGAATGTCAGGACGGTTCATTTCTCTTTTGCAGCTCTGCGAGTTCCCCCGTCAGGGTAAATGCTCCCTGGACGTACGGCTGGCCTGAGAAGGAAGCGCAACATCGAGTGTGCTGGAGGTCAAACTCAGAGAAAATGAGAACAGAACAAAAATACAAACTGCAGCGTTAAAGAAAAACACTCCTGGCTTGAATTTTACTCTCTTTGGAAATGTACAGTATGTGCAATGTTTCAGTCAGGGAAATGTACCACACTTTGTCTGAAAACATCTCTGCAAGGGATTGATTGCAGATACACTGAGGACTTGAGCAGAGCAGTAATGTGAAATGCTCAGTAATGATACCAAACTCAACTGTCAAATTTTCCAGCAAGCAAGGGTCACGTATAGGTTTTAAATCCAATATGTCCTCCGGCCCATTAGCAAACTCCACACCTAGGACCTTACAAAGCTGCAGCCTAACACGCGAGGTGAGACATGAGGAATACATCCCATAACGCGGTTCCTTAGCAACGCAGAGCCTCTGACGTTTGGACTCTCTGTTCTTAAAGGGTGCAGAGTGGTATTGATTGTAACCCCTGAACTACACGTGTAACATTGATGAGGTGGATACAGGAGGAGGCCCCAGGCAGCACGGGGGGAGTACCTGGGGCCGAAATGAAAGAGGGCGAGAGCTGTTACACGTGCCCCCAACACGCCCGCATCTGATATTTACCACATCACATGCCGCTCAGCCCCCTTCTTCTCCCCCACTGCATTCTCCTGCACCATTTTACTCTTCCATCGGTAACCGTGTAGCCTGGAGCCATGTCTTACTTCTCCAGGCATCAGCATCGAAATCGACTGCCTGCACAGCATTTCTTTTATCTTCTCTTTTCTTAAGAGGTCAAAACGGTAACTACAGCAGAAAGAAAGCTACTTGCACTCTGTGATTCTGCAGCTCACACGCTTACAGAAAAACCCCCATGCACAACAAAGTGTTCAGTGGGGGGTCCTCGCATGGGTCTCGAGTGAGCCTGTTATCAAAATTCACAGCATGGGAGAGGTGGGCAGGTGACCCCAGGGTTAACCTGGGCTCCGGGCTCATCTCGCCCAACCGTCTGCGCAGCCACAAGGCCTTCTGGGAGTGACTTCAAGATGGACCTGGAGAGTCCATCCAAACCTGACATGTGGGGTGGGTACTAAACCTCATCTGAAACCAGCAGGTGGCAGAGGGACACACTGTCACTGCTGCCTGTGTATGAGGCAGTAGGGGAATACTATATGCCCTTCAATTACAACCCAGCACTGCAAAAACAGCCACTCACAAGCCACGGAACTAATGACCATTTATGGCTCAGAAACCTGAAGCCAAACACTCCAAGGCTATAGGGTATGAGTGACAGCAAAACCATTTTAGATGTGTGATAGGTCGTTATCTATTTTTTAATGCCTAATAAACATCTCCAGTCCCCAATTTCCATATATCAGTCTTATTATGTGCAGTACTAATTTTTTTTATCATCTTCCTTAAATATGGAGCTTACATAATCGTGTAGCTGTATCCAAACAGTTACATTAGAAATTAAAAGCTAATAACAAGAGGTTACTCATTTCAATGGCATCATTAACATTAGCCCGACGCTACTGCGCCCAGATGCATCACAGTAAATTAGCTGTTAATCGGAGAGCAACTGTACAAGAGAAACACAAGCTAAAAGAGAGTGCACCATTAGGACTCGCACTGTACAGCATCTTGCATCATTACTGCGAGCCTAGTAATTAAACAGCCTCGCGTTACAGCTGATTTATACTGACGTGACACTTTGATCTGCCACCTGTCACATGCACTAACAGGAGCGCATTCCATGCGGTGAGTTCATAACATGCGGTCTGCTGTCCTTTCGAACCACTTCTACACTTCAGAACTTCACTACCATTTAATTAACGCTTTTGTCCTTATCTGACCTATTCAGGTTTTATATCTGCTTGCAGACCGCAGATGTGCCGCAATATTATGTTATTGTAGTATCATATCATTTCCTGCTGTTCTGGAATACTAAAAGCCCTGCAGATGTTCCCCACCAACCCCCAGTACCTGCTTTCAATGGTGATTGTGTGGTTAACATGTTAACAAGCAAGAGCACATTCTGGTACACAGCCTCCCACTCTGATAGCTGTCTGGAATTTCCTTTGATGATATTCCCCTCGCTCGACTGCAGAGGGAGCCAAAACACCATTGAAACAACAAACTGGCGCCCCTGACACATTTCAAACCAGTGGGCTCACGGTTTGTTTGTGTTCGATGCAGTTAATGGTTTAACATACTACCGTTTTGCTTGTTTTACAAACCAGCAAGTTTTCAAACAAGATAATCCAATTTTCCAAGAAGGTTTCTGGTCGTTGTTTTTTATACAATGAAGCGAAGCGTAACAATTTCTCAGCACAGCCGCTCCCTCTTCTGCCTTGCCTTTGAAAAAGCACAAAATTCAATGAAAAAAATTTCTTTGATGAGCTGACCTTTACTCGTGATCTTGCCAAATAAAAAAGGAAACAGTTCACATATTGGCAGCTTGAACACAAACGCGGGAGGCTCAATTAAAGCTGATACACTGCAATTCCCACGACAGACGCACTGAAATAAAGACAAATCAATACTGGGCTCTCTGCGTGGCAACAGCTGAGGAACTGGAACCACCGCTGGTGAAGGGGAGGGGAAGGGGGAGGGGTGGGGGGTGGGGGATGAGGGTGATGCTTGACAATCACAGTGATCTCATTTGTACAAACTCATCCACATAAGATGGCTCATGGAATCCCATGGGACCTCCACTGAGGTGGAACATTAATGCAGAGGCTCCACCCCCACATCCCCCCACCCCGGGTCCCATTGAGCGAGATCAGCAGATTGGGACTGGGGCAGTAATGCTGCCAGTAGCCTCCTGAGAGACCTGGAGCTCGGCCCGAGCCCGGCTCCGCCCTCCCCTGGCCGCAATGCCATGGCCCTTGCCCAGAGTCAGCCCACTGCCTGCCCGCCCCTACAGCCACCAGCAAGTAACCTTCCCCTCCCTAACTAAAACTGAGTGTCCCTCAATGTGAGGAACAATGTTGGGTCACCCTATTGATTTTCCATTTTGTTTTGAATGCTATTACACAATGTGGTCTTCAGTCCCAGTCGTGGAACTGTCAGTCATTGTTCTTTTCCATGTCACCACAAATCATCCAAATGATAGCGTTGTTTAAGAGCTCTAAGGTGACTGATGCTGGAATGGTGTTCAGGTTACTGGGATTCAAATGCTTTCTGCCTTTTTGCTTTTATTTTCACTTACTAAGTGCATGCATCTATGACTCGCTGAGACAGCCAATGATGAGAGCAGACAGCATGAGGAGAAGACAAGCATCCATTACCGCTGAGCCAGAAACATAATTCATTAGAATTATACATCATTTCCTTTAATTACAGATAACGACTCAACCAAATTACGGAGGGCAATTCGATAAAATCACAAAGTGGTCTGGTCTTAGCTTACAGCAAGTGGTACTTTTCCAGACATTTACACAACATTTTCTATTCATTTCTGTGTGGAAAAAAAAAAACAGAAAATGCTGTATTTGGCTATATCAGCATTTTAATGGCAATGTGCCGAATAGATTTCAGACGTCAGTCACGTTAGTAGTCAAAAAAGAAGTAAGAGGTTAAAATGCAAGCAGTGAACGGGTGGCCCCATTTGTCCAGGAAAAAGTGTGATTTAGGGTGATTCGGAAGACAGCCTGGGCAGTAGTGCTCCAGGATTGGGCTTGGAGGCTACTAGTATAAATAAACAGAAAACAGCTGAGCAGAAGGGTAACGGCGGTCACGTGTCCTGTTTTAAATTCAACCACAGCTCACCTGATATACATTTAATCCCAGCGTCCCTGACTGCGAGGGAAGCAACCAAACAAAAGGCCTGCCTCAAAGAAATGGTTTTCCCTGAGCAGCGCTGTCCTTCCTATAGAGGAGGGAATTTATGTTTTTCAATGCGGTTTGGACTGGCTATGAAATATCTCCCATCTGTTCTTTTCATAAAACCGCCCCTCACTGCGCGAGTGTCTGCTGTTTGAGAGCTCCCTCAGATTGACGATTCGAGTTTTTCTGCATTCTCTCGCCCCCAACCCCCCCGGCCTCTACTGTAAAAAAAAAAAAAAAAAAACCCTCTGCAAGGTTGGTTAATCAATACAACGCTTTATCAACATACCTCAGAGCTCACAGCGCTGTGCTGCACGGGAAAAGGTGGGTGTTTACAAGATTTAGCCAAAGGTCAGAGGGCATTAACTTTGAGCGCAACCTCTGTGGACAGAAGCAAAACAGTAGCCACAGGTAAGGCGGGAGGCTAAGCGCCACCGTGACTCATTACAGTGCTAAAGAGCAGAGAGGCGTGGGCGGCAAGGGCAGAGCGGAGACCACTGGGACTGGGACGCCAGGCCGCCACGCTTTCCAGCAAGCCTCCCGCTATCAGGCCCACTGAGCTTTTCCCAGATCACTTTCCCTCTAATTGAGTTCAAAATTAATTTCTTAAAATTCAAGAGGAGAAAATTAATCCGCAGAAATCAATCATGAGTGATAATTGTGCATTATTCTCTAAAGATTCGGGAAAAGAGCAGAGCAAGTGCATCAGGAAAAGTAAAACATTATTATAGGTAGCGTTTGAAATGTGTACATTGTACTTCTTACATGATATTGTTAATTTCTTTATTTTCTTGTCTGAGTGATCTATTTGCCAAACTACTACTTAAGGTGACAAAAACATGCTGCGTACAAATAAAAGTTGAACTTTATATTCCAGAATTCGCTGTATATACAAGATATACAGAATGCCAGAGAAATAGTGACTGTACTGCATTCTGTTTCATTTACTAATTACTTCACAAGATTTTATAATCAGCCCTTCAGCCAACCACTTCTGAAATGAACATGTTGCCAACTGCTGATTCAAAGGCAACATTATACTAAAATCTGACAGCAGCTGTAACTACCACATATTTGTGGCTCTTTTGAAATCATGCGAATGACTCTTCTTTGTGTCTCCAAACAAGACAGTTACAGGAGCATTTTGGCCTTAAAAAAAAGACAAATCCTGATGAAAACAGCCCTTGTGCCTTCTGTTGAGTTTATGGATATTCTCTGAACCCAAGCCCCGCCCCTCCAACCAAACATGCAGTATTCAGCATTTTAATCTGCACAAAGATATCCTCTGTGCTGTGGACATAATGCAGAACTACAGACTTCACACGATGTCCAAATATACCAAATGCCGTGGAAAATAAACTCATTTGGAATCAGTCAGCGGGAACAGACAGCAGCCACCCCGAAAGCAACAACGCTGTGACACTGCCAGCAATCCAAGAGACACACTCAGGTCAGCCACCTCTCCTTTCACACTGGTGTGTGCTAAGCATGACCTGTGACAACCTAGCTCCTGTCTGCCGCAGGTCACAGATCGAAAAGGTAATACAGAGGGTGAAATCTGGGAGAGCGTGACACTGTTATGAGGAATCCTGAAGCATTAAAACCAAGCCGCTGCATTTGCTGAGGTGTTGTTTTTCAGCGTCACGCTGCAGCATAAGACCTGAGCCACACACGGCTGAAGCAGAAATAGAGAGCCTTTCACAGAGTTACTATGCATCACTCAGCTCCATGCGGAGTCATTAAGTTATGGAAGAGGGATTCTGGACATGCAGGTCACAGTGCAGCACTGGCAAATTCAAAAATATATACTGCAGAGGTATAAAATATAAATATTTTATAGCAAGTTTGATTCTAAATTAACCCACTTTGCACTTTTGACCAATATATGTTCTAAACTGATTCACATGGTTGTTGCCCATGAGCATACTATCCGTTTTTTGTGCATTGTGGGGAAAAACAATTCCAGCCAATATCAGTGGCATTATAAATATAATATATAATATAGAATAATATAAATAAACAGTATTTGTTCTCACTGATCAACACTTTTGTCCTAGGCAAGCCTTCACAAGGTAGCCAACATCAACTGAAACCAGATTTGCTTAGAGGTAGGAGTTCTGCTTTGAATCTATGCAAACAACATCTTGCATAAGAATGAGAGTAAAGAAAATATTACTGAAGATTAGTTTGGTTGGGGTGAAATTCCCCTTAAATGTCCTAACACTTCCTAACACTGAGCACTGGCAGCACCAGCAACACTGCAAACACAGCCATTTCTCTTGACAAACTAAAAAAGTCAAGCCTGTACAGTAACAAAAAGTATGTGGGTAAATAAACAGCAGTGGAGTGAATCTTCCCCCCCAGTAATAATACATGATAGTCACACAGTGACTGGAGTGTTCAAACAGGGTTTTGAAATTTAATCAACCTTTGCGGCAACGTGATCTGCTGTCGACTGATATACAGTAGTGACAAAGGATTACATTACAGGCAATTAGCTAAGAACTGATGCATTCTGTGGGTAGTTATGAGGAATCCTTATCTAAATCACCAACTGCTATTGTCAATTTAATGCCACTAGAGCTTTTCATTACTATTAGGGAATAATCAGAAATAAGGTACAGATCATTGTATCCTTGAAATGGCTGTAAGTGAGAAGTGATAAGACCACTCCACTCGGTAAGCACCAACGAGCAGCTGCAACAAAGCGGCCATTTTCCTGAGAGGCTGACCCTTCCATTGGGCAGCCTCTCAACCCTGAGTGTCCCGCATCCTTTGTTTGGCAACATTTGCACTTGGAGATGTCTGCTGGACATCCGGCACCAGGCCGTGGGGTGGGAGGAGGTCAGCTGGTCACATTTTGGCACTTCAGTGCATGGGAAGGACATGTATGGAAGATACAGTTTGCAAACTGGATTTTGGGTGACAATACTACAACGTGTCCTCCTGACACACAAGTGCATTAATAATTCAGTCTGATCGCTTGAATGAGGCATCTGCCTCACAGAGAAGCAGCTTCATAATGGGCGTTATTACACAACCACACAGTGCTCCGCTTTGGCAAGTCGGCTTGAACACAAAGCCCTCCCTACGCTGAGGAACACACCGTTTTTGTTTTCAATTTTTTCTGCCTGACTCATCACCTGGGAACTTTCCAGAAACGATACAGTATCTGGATGCAATTCAAATCTTGCGAGAACCAATCATCTGAGAAGTTATTCAACATTTTCACTGCAGGATATTGCTTTAGAAATGGTGATAATGCCTCAATATGAACACTCCTTCAAGTAATATTCTCCATCATTAGGTTTTTCACAGTAGCAATAATGGCGACAATACTGACAAATATGAGCTCTATATTCTAACAATAGATGATTGGTGTCAATTGCCAATTCAGGGTTTTCCCTGCCTTTCTCTGTGTCTGGTGACCCGCATAAGACATTCTTTTGAAACTGCCTGCTGGGAAACTGGCCAAAAGTGCCACGTAGACACTCATAATTTGATCATTACTTGAAGTTTACATTTACATCTGGTACAAGATGTCTATATGCAGTACATTTGTCTGAATGGGTGAGCTGAGGTGACTCTCCTCCATGCACAGGTCATATTTATGCATCTAGCTGTATGTAAGCCAGTAACTGATGCATCATACATGTATAGATTCCACTTTAGGACATCTCCATACCTCACTTGGTTTCACTGTCAGGTGTCACTCACTTTTCTCTTATACACCACTTAATGTTGTTATCAGGTGGCACCCATGTACCTTCTAGTCTAGTACCACTCAAATTCAATGTCTGGTCATAGCTTACTAGTTTTCTAGCTGTCTAATCAGCAACTCTCAGTTTATGTATACTGGTTACAACACACCTGGTATCCCTAGCTAGCTACTTCTGAAATATTGCAAGCTCTTACAAACAGACTGTAACACTTACAGTATGCAACTACCTGAGTGTAGAGAATGAATACTACTTACAACATTAAACAAAAGCATTAAGCACTGATTGAGAATTAGGATTCCTAATATTCTTGTCACATAAAATAATGAATAGCATCAGTGTTAATGTGATACAATATTTGTATAGCCCTTCTCTACATCCAATAAAGAAACAGTCAAATCAGCATGTCTGTGAAGGCAATTAGCACCTCGCTCACAAAGTAATCACCATCTCCAATTTCCACACTTGAAATAAACGTATGACCAAGACCCTCCCCCTCTCCTTTACTAACGGGGTTCCTGATTGTTTTGTGTTCACAAAATGTTTGTGGTTCGCATACACAAGGTTTCCGGCTTTACTTGCCAAACAAGGGCACCATAAATTGACTGATGCGACATCTGCACGCAGTGTATCCCTCTGTCACAAAAAACAGACAATGACACGCGTGCCACACTGTCTCTCCGATGCACTATCATTGATGCAAGCTTTCTTCCTATTGGGCGTGCTAAAACAGCAACAGTTGAAATTCAGAGCACAGGAAATTCAAGTGATCTTCTGTGGTTTATTGAGGAACAGCAAGAAAATGAAGGCAGCAGCGGTTTCTGCACAGGCAGCTTGTGGGCACTGTATGCACTAGAGCGCATGTTACTGGAATGTCTGCAATTCACCAACTCCATTAACACTGTACAATTACCACCTCTGAGACAGTATGAAAGCTGGCTTCAAAAAAAAAAAAAAAAAGCTTTGTGCCAAGTACAAGTAGATCCTTTTTTGCAGAACCACTCACTAGTGCAGCAAAGACAGCAACACAGCTTTACAATCTGTTTAATAACTGCCAAATAGTGTTTATGTAAATTTTAAAGGAAAAACAAATTAATCCCAATAAATACTTGTGATGCACAGATTTTGTCCTGCTGTTTTCATAAGTTTTTTTAATGTGATTCTCCTGATTTTAATGTCATGAAATTGAAATGTCAATTGTCTACATATTAGCAGATGCATGAATCAACTGGAAACCTTTCCTTTAAAAAATCTGCTAATGGTAGTGCCACATCAGATGAACCCTGAAAAATTCACCATCTTTTCCAGCAATATACCCAAATAAGAGGTGAAGGCTGCTTATTCAAGGCAAATAACTATAGATATCCCCCAAGTGCTACTGCATTCAGACAGCATTGAATCTGAATATATTACATCAATGTTTTTCCCACATCTAAAAGGATTCAAGACAGACCTTCATAACCTTCAATTTTGACATAATTACCTTTTAAGTCATGTGTTGTATATTCATTTAAATGGTCCTTAAAGAGTCCTGCTGGTCCTTGGCAAATGCTTTGTATTAAAAAAAAGTTCAACTCAACAAGCTGAAGCTGTTCAGCCAGCAACATCATCAGAAAAACAGCAATGAGAAAACAGAAGGGGCATTGAGGTAGCCAAGCTGATTAGCTATAGTTGAGCTGCAGTTTCCTAATGACGAGAGTTTTTTTTTTTTTTTAAACAGACAAACCATTAGGAAAGAGGGCAAGTTGTTCAGAATCACAATGGCATAAAAAACCATGAGTAGCTACCACTGTGCATGCAGCGCAGAGAATGATTTGCATTGTCTTCCTCAAGCATAATCCCTAGGGCACAACGTAAAACAGCAAAGTGGAAATTACAGGCTAGACACTGTTAAGGGCCATGAGAACATAGCAGCTTGTGTGTGGTCAGTGGAGACGGAGATGAATTTGCAGGTAATTTGGAAACTATAGCTGAGTGGACAACTTAATGAATGGGGTTGGGAAACTGCAACAGAAGCAAGGCCAACCCCGCCCGCGGAGGCTACGTCAAAGTTACTGAACAAATTCCGCTCTCCGGGAGGTGACACATGAACCGATCAGGGTCTCCCTCAACCTGAAAAAGATAGCCTCCCTCTTTCACTATCAATCCATTCAATGATCAAGATTTCATTCACCACATTGATTTCTGGATCTAGGCTGACAAGAGAGATGCTTTATTGAGTTGATGGGGAATATATTATGCCTTTGTTTAGACCCTTGATCCATAAGCTGCTGAAAAATGGCGGGTAAGTCATCTCAGGAGGGGGGTCAGTACAGCAGACTAAAACGCAAACCTCCCGATGGGTGCAAAATTGGAGGACTGCATCTCTTTATTAGGCTATCGACCAATATCTCCTCAGAAGGTAAAAGGCAGGGGTTCCCTCACAATAACAACACCTCTCCTTTGAGATGGGCAAAGCAGTTTGTTCCTTTTTTTTTTCTTATTTGAAGCAACGCAACAATCTCCTTGCATTCCTTCTATATTTAGAAACCTAAGTGGTACTCCGCTAGCCTGAGAGAGGCCTGAAGCAACAGAGAGCCCGCGGCTCGGCGGAGAGGCCCTCCTTCCAAGGCACACTGCTAGAATGGAACAAACGACTGGATCTCTCTGCACAGCTGGGCCGGATCAAGGAGGCCCAGCCTCGCCATGTAAAGCGTGCCAATTGCACATTTTTATTTCTATAAGGAAATACAGCCTTCAAAGGGCGATTCCCTGTAAATCACATTGTACACACGGATTAAGGTTTTAGCCCGGCGTCTTCGGTGCGGTTGTTTCCAGACTTTTAAATTAAATTACTGTCTGCTACACGCTTTGCACTGGCCGAAAATGCTTGAACGTGGTCATACACAATTTGTAAGATCCTACCAGACAAAGCGATTACCCTGAAGGCAGCCTGGCTTTGCCAAAACAATGCCCCGCAAGCTCAGAGACCTGGTGCGCTGAATGTGAAACGACAGCAAGCAGAGCTGCAAACTGGATTAAAACAAAGAGTGCCTGAAACGTGAGGTCAACCCTAACGGGTTTCACTGGGGGGGTACTTCGTACTCTCATAAACGCTTAAGAACCTCCTCAACACATGTTTCCTGACTGTGGAGACAGACAAGCGCCATAAAACATTCCACCCCCCCCCGCAGGATCCTGAATGCCACCGTTTATTTATCCTTGGCCTGTGAAGCGCCACAATCTATTCCAGGATATGCTTAATTGATATTTACAGAGCGATGGAATCTCAGGTCAGTTGGCTGCATCAAAGACTGGGGTCACGGCAATTATACACCTTATTAAAGCCTATTACTCAACCAGGAGCGCCGGCACATTAGGTGCAGCGTATTGATGGCTGCTGCCCAGGTGGTCCATTACAGGCGAAACCCCATCTAGTAAAATGTAAGTGGGATTTCCAAATTAACTGCTAATAAACAAATGATCACAAAACGCTCTGTAATTTAATCCAGGGGGTCATTCTTTCCTTCCTTTTTTTTGTGTGAGTGAACCAGAGCAGACAGAGGAGGCGGCAGTGGGGGGGTAGGGGTTGGGGGGGGGGGGAGATCAGTTATCAAAGTGCAGGCAGTCTGGTCGAGGGTGTTGATCTGTATCTGGCTGCCTCGGCCTGCTCTCTGCTCAGGCGGTGCTAATGAAAAGGTCACTGGCTATGGCAGGGGCAGCCACATCCATAAAGGTGACAGCGTCGATGAGTTACACTTTAATCAACTCCGCCGTGGAGAGCCGGCTCCCCCGGAAAGCCTTTCACAGGTCTGACATTCCGAGGAACACTTCGCAACCAGACAGAGGTTAGTGCGGTATGGAAAAACCAGTTACAAATTAGGCAAAAAATGGAAAAAAACCTCAACAAAACAAATGTATCGGTTAATACCTTATCAGTTAATATCATAAGTATATATCATAAGTAAATATCATCATCCCAGTGTTTCCCAACCTTACTCCTGGCGGCATACTGTCCTGCATATCTCCTATCTGTCCTTGCTGCTTGATTACATCAGGTGTGCTCAGCTAATCAAAAGTGCCACTGATGAGTTCAGTCAGGTAGGTAGAGCAAGGATAGATAGAAGATATGCAGGACAGTGTGCCTCCAGGAGTAGGGTTGGGAAACACTGTCACAACCATTAAGAGCTATGCACAGGGTGAACTATGAGTAAATACCATCACTGCTAATAACTGAACCAGTTACAGACAGTTACAGACAACTGAAGACCTTCTCAGCCCATACCATATCATTTAATATTGTAGCCGTTTCTACCGTATCAGCTAAACAATATGGAAAAAAGTGAAAAACTATCAGTTATGACCATATCCACTTAATTCTATAGCTGTTAATATCATATCAGCTACGTGCTACGCCCAAAGTGAAAAAATGTAAAGGTTAATACTACTACTATTGGTTAAACAGTGGGCCCAAAGTGGAAAAACCTGTATTCGTTCATACCATGTCTCTTAAGCGCTGGTCGAAACACAGACAGGTGTTGGAGCCGTTTCCTCCGCTTAGCGCACCATCAGCACCTCCGGTCGGCGGCGGAGTGACTGACAACCTCTCATGCTCTGGCACAAGTGGCGCGGAGAGGATCAACCTCGAGCAGCGAGACTCGGTTACAAGGTCAGCACTTAATTTCTGCAAATTGACTGTCAGTCGGTGGCCGCTAACGGGCGGCGTGACAAGCGGAGTGGAGCCGTATACGCCTGAGCTGACAGTTGGGTTTGCTGCCGAGTAAGGCCGACTCCGCTCCCGGGCCCTCCGGTTAACGAGCTCCTCCATGTGACTAAATCGCACCTCCTGACAGGCAAAGGCACTTTAATGTGAAAGGAGTTTGAAATGACTTACATTAACAATCGTGTGAGTCTGAGCCTTCTCCAGCTTTAAAGAAACTCCTACACTTCAAAGGAGTGTATCTCACAGAACCCACAAAAAAAAGAAATTAAAACAGCTATTTGCGAAGACATGACGGCCTAGACTTGTCAAATGTCATCAAGCTTTGTCAGAAGGATGGAGACACAGACTGCTGCTGGCTACCAGAATGTACTGGTTCTCAACGCAATCCCACAGTGCATTGTTCACAGACCTATTCAATGTCAATGTTTGAGCAAACCAGTAAAAAACACCAAAGTGAAAGCTGGTCACTGAAGCTAAAAACTGAGGCTGAGCTATGGAACAGTAAATGTGAATAAGTGATGAAACCCACTCAACTGGGGAAAAAAAAACACAAAAAAACATTAATTTATTGAAGTCTTCAATTTTTCATTTCAGAACCATGAGGATAAAAATCAGCGCCCTTTTCAGCATCCATTTAAACATATAAAGATTGACCATGTTATCCTCTGAAGAATTTGTACCGATCTCAAGCCTAAAATAGGCTTACCGATAACTGCCTTCTTTTTCAGTCTCCTGTCTGTAATGAAAATGTCTGCACCGGTTGATTTCTCCTGTTTTGCTACCAAGAGCAGCACTCAAGTGTGAGTGAGCAATTCCACAATGAGATCCAGGTGACTCCGGTGCCGTTACTGCCATTACGGCATTGTGCTGTGTAAACCTCAAGATCCATCTCTCACGGCGGAGATTTACCGCGAGCCGTCAGAAGTCCATTACTCTCCACGGGAGGCCTACCGGCGGGATGCAGCACATCGCACAGAGCCATTTACATCCAGACACGTTCCGCCGAACACTGGCGCTCTCCTTCCTGAAACACCGAGGACGGCCCTCAGACACCGCGGTTACAAATTGAAACAGTTGTACACCAGCGGACAGCCTTCACAAGGCCTCTACAGCTGACAGCTTTTAGAGACAGAGCTGAGACCTGTGAATCCGGAGCTGTCAAAACACTGTCAAGTCAGTTACAGGCCTCTGTATGGGGGGAAATAAAGGCAGTGTCGCTCATTGCTCAAGAGAGACAGGCATCTCTTACATCTCGGCGTGCGGCGACCATCGTGTACCGAGCGGGCTTTGAAAAGCCTAAGTGGCGGGGCGAGGACTCGCACCCGAGAATGACAGGAAGGGAAAACCGCCCCCGCAGGTGGGGTGGACGCGGTCCCTCCAGCAGCGCCGCTCCTGTCGCGGGATGTACGCCTTGCCGCTGTCGCGGGGAGAACACGGCTCGCAGCGGCGCTACCTCCAGAGGCCGGCTGTTCCGCTCCGCCTCGCTCGGGGCACAGATGGGCTGCTCCGCGGGTCGCCCCGGCCCCAAAGAGCACGACGCCAGCCACTCTGGCAGCGCCGCTGTCAGTCAAGCACCTGCATCCACACGCTCCGACTACCCCGCCCTCGCACCACCGGCCACTACCACCACAGTGATGCAGGCACACATGCACAAATACATATACATAAATATATTTACACATACACACATACATTATATATACATACACACATAAATATATAAACATGGACACTCATGCACATGCAAATAAACCAACAGGTCACATCCACAGGTTGTTAGTACTAAAGCTGGGACAGAGGGGAGGACACTGGCCAACCACATACCCTGAGATAAGAGGAACATCAAATGCAGGGCGAGAGCTCATTTTCTTTTAACACACATACAAAAAAAAAAAAATCAAACCTCAGCGATGTGGGCAAACTGCCATTTAGAGCGGAGCCCTCATTCTTGAGAACTGCTCCTATCGACAACAACAATAACAGCAATAAAGCTCCTGAATGACAAGGCAAACAAACTGAGCGGTTTATTCAGCTGCTGCTGAGTAACAATGTGCTGGAGAGCTTTAATTCCATGCAAATATTCAGCTGTTTTCCAGAGCCTGTGGAGCTCCTACTCTCCTGGCGTGGAGAGCTGCCGAGTATTTGTTCACCCTGAACTCTTAATCTCTAGTGTCTTAAGTATATGCATGCAAAGGATTACAAATTCAAATGACAGCCAGCCATAATTGAACACCTATTTCTTCACCTTCATAAGTTTTCCTATTAATTAATTGTTAATAGATTCCTACAGATTATAATTCAAATTGAAAATTCAGGCTGCAGACTATCTGGTTCCCTCAGCAGTGACAAAAGCTTGTTTCAAGTGCATTGGCTGTATTATCTCTGTTCTTTATCTACTATGGGTTTGGCTTTGACTCCCTCTCCTTCTGGAGGTCATCAGAATCAACTCCCTTCTCTCCATTATGTTGCTGTTTATCAAGCTGTGGATACTTCCTATTCTGCAACATGCCAACGAATGCTGTGTCTGGGCTACACCTTTGACACAAACAGACCTTTAACTTTGAGCCTGTCCAATTCTACATCTTTTTTTGGGAACTCCAAAGAGCAACAGAAACATGCATACTAATCACTCAGCAGAGTGTGTGCGTGAGAAACAGAGATAAAACCCTTGATGAGGAAGCTGTAACTCATGGTAACCCTCAATAAATCCAGCTGCTGCTGTAGGCTCACGTTTCTACTGCACCATGAGCATCTTCCTTATCACTTACGAGGAGGTGTTTGAAAATATAAGTGTACATTTTCCCAGGAGCTTACAATCTCTCTGGGTTCAGAACACTGGGTCAACAGCAGAGATAAAAGAAAAGAAACATTTTCCACAGTCTGTGCGGATCTTGATAAAATTGCACAGCACTTTAATTTACTCTGAGAAGGAGCGTTTCGCTGCATGTCCTGTTAGCACACCTGATAATTACTACACTCTCCTGACTCCTGAGGAATAAAACCTCGAAATGAGCCCGCTCCATTTAAGGAAAAGTAGAAATTTAGAGCATTTCTATGAAAATTCAGATGTTTTTGAAATTCAAATGTCACCAAGGTAATGCTTGTATTCAGTGTTGACAGAGCTTTACAGTGTTCAAGTGGGAGCAAAAATACCAACAGCCAAAATTATTTCTCCAGTATACAGTATATATACACACATGCAGACATACACAGAGGAACAACAGTGATCGAGTTGAAGCTCACTGATAGAGGGACACTTAACAGGAACTGAATCAACACCTCTGTCACTCAGTCTTAACAAAAACTTTGCAATGTGATATTTATGGTAGGACTGCCATTTGGAAACCACCTGTAATCATGGCCAATATGCAACAACACATAAGACAAAACCTGGACTTCTGAGCTGTGGAAGAAAGTAATATGGTCAGATGAGTCATCTTTTACTCTTTTTCCTATGATCTACACAGGTACAGAAGTGACCTTGACAGCATATATCTGTAAAGAAATGCAAAAAAAATGATGAAAGGGTCATGTCAGACAGATTGCTGATTTGACATGGTGTGACCCGTGCGGCAAAAAGACTGCAAAACAAAGTGTTTTTTTTTTTCTTTTCAGAACATTAAACAGGCCTCATGACAACCGTCAGCATAGACCTGTACATTCTTCCTGCTTCGAAGGTGTCACAGCTGTGATGTATTCCATTACACATATCAAACAAACATGTGAAATGTTTGTTTGATACGTTAAATCAAAGGTAGCGGGGAGGAAAAAAGCAGAGACGGCCCTATTATTTATCATGTAATGGGATGTAAATGGAATTCTGCGGGCAATGATGTCTTCCATTTTCCCTTGAACCGAATGAAAACAGGTCAGTGATATGGAAAGCAGTCAATCTGCATAAAGCAAATAGCTTTCATCGCCTGTGCATTTTATTTTTGTTCCGGGGCTGTTTTCTGCCCCCCCCCCACAGTGGACGGCAATCACAAAACCACCAACGAAAGCGCATCCTTAATTCTTTGAAAGCATTAATAATGTACAAAAAAGACAGAGAGACAGAGAGAGAAACTGACAGCATGGCCTCCAAGACCAGCACCGCTCATATGAAACAATGCATCATGTGACTGTGACTGATCAAACCAAATACCCACGCTGCAAAAAGCCTAGTAGGTGGATGAGTCCCCCATCGCTGACACATCCACATGTTCTATTTTCAATTAGCGCGCTCTGAAAAGGTATCGCTGAGAGGTATCGCGGAGGACCAGTGTGAGTGCGGCAGTGGCACCGGATCCTCGGACCCAACCAGCAAACGGCGCCTTGCGTGTCGCCTGTCACCGCGGCCGTCAGCCCGTCCCCGGGCGAGCGCAGCCGGCAACGATGAGACCCGTCTGCCGGGCCCCCGTCTGCTCTGCCCCCGCCTGCCGGGCCGTGCCCCCGCCACAACACCATACCGCCATTACAAGCGCCAAACCACCTTGAGGCTGGCAGGTGCCCACCATCTGTCCGCTGGCTGTGCCGACTGACACGGCCGGCGGCGGGGCCACGGGGCACCGGGGCGAGGGTGGGGGTCACCCGCCCGCACACACGCTGCCTCGGTTAGTGAGGGAAAGACTGCTCTTGCACATGTTAGCACATGTCTCTCATTCATTCTGACTCATGGAGGGGCCTATTTGAATTTAAGCAAAAATGTCAAAGAAAATAAGACATTATGTGGTTTTTGCATACAATTAAATGTTAAATGTATAATACATAAATTCCAAAAAAGTACTCCTTTTATTCATTAAAGCACAGGCTTGCTGAATGAAATGATATGCTCTGTCTCTGAAATATACTGGGAGCACAAAATATACACTAAGACTGTTGTCCACTGAATTGACAGGAACTGTCAGGCAGCTGTTTTCTTATTTCCTGGGATAAGGAAACCTGTCTGAAACAGGTAGTCCAAACCCAGACAGTCCTCTGGCATTCCTTTGCAACGTTCAGGCATGCGATGCATCCACCGTCATGGTCTCTGCCATCCGAAGATCCCTTTAAGCAGCACGGAGCCGAGGCAAAGAAGTGCTGCTTGCCTTGGGTCAAAACTGCACAACGCCGGAGTTTGTGGGTTCATGAAACTTTGCTGGGCGATTAGTGCCTACTGCTAGTTGTAGCCATTTTAAAGCTTAAACTTGTTAACTGTGGACTAGAAAAGTCCATATCTAAGACACATTTAAGCAGCACCATCTTTTTTGCTGATTGATTGATATTTGTTGTTTCATCCACTCAATTTATCAGGCCATTTTACTTAATAATTGATGGCATGGATGAGAGAGTGCAAAAATGTGACGATTAATGAGTTGTATTTTCAGTACCATTTATTAATGCAGAATCTAACAGTCTCAGTAATGCACATGTATATCAACTGTTTATTTATTTAGTAGTGCAGTGCACTCTGCATGAACAAATTACATCGTTCCAGCACAATCTGATTCTTATGATTAAAAGCAGAATTACAAGGAAATGAATGAAACAGACTTTTATGCTTTATTCAGTGTTTTTTCATTGTTTGTGACATGAATTGTGATGGTAATTTATTGTCTTTACTTAAATTATTCAAAAAAGAACTACATGTGTTTGAATAGACAGTATTCTGATATAATACAATTAAAATAACAATATGACTTGCAAAAACATAATAATATGGTCATTATATGCTATGTCACTGTGCAAATTACTGGCCCTGTGTAAACTACAATGCTGAGGTGCAGTCACTGATAACACAATGTACTTTATTTGTTCAAATATGAGTTATTTGTTCTGTGCTCTGCACAGCAGGCTCCTGCAAGATTGAAAAATTTCTTTTAAAACCAGACAGACATATTTTCACACATCTGTCACTACCACACAGTTCCAACCCATCAAATGAAGTAAAACAATTTTATACAGTAACAAAACAGAAAATAATAATTTAAACAATATTTTCAGGCCATTTTCTTGTGGTGGCCATTTGCGGTGAATCCTGCCATGCTGAATAGGAAAAAGCGCTCCAGAGCACCTCATCCCCAAAACCGCCCTTATCAACCGATTTCACCGTGCAACGGACACATCAAGCAGGCAAACAGTGGCACCGCCAAAAAAGCACTCCATTATCTGCGTGGATACTTTGTGCTCTGTATTATACTTAATTACAGATAAGCTGGCGCCTAAACCGCCGAGAGTGGAGCGCACAATTAGCAACTGCGAGTGAGAGAGTGTGTGTGAGAGAGAGAGAGAGAGAGAGAGAGAGAGAGAGAGAGAGAGAGAGAGAGAGAGAGAGAGAGAGAGAGAGAGAGAGACCTCTCTGCTTTGACAGGGACAAATGATGACCTTTGCTCCACTCTGCACACACGGGAGGGGGGCATTAACTGACAGCTCGCGCTGCGGCGACGCTGCTGTGTCAATGCGCCATTAATACTCATTAGGTGCTCGGAGAGGGTGCGGATTCCACGGCAACGCCTCGCCGCGGCCAACAATAACAACACGGCAACTGATCTAATTAGCCTGAGCGGTGCATTATTGCATACATCACATGTAATGACACGATTAATCAAAAAGGGCTCGCGATGCCAGGAATCTGAGAAGGCCGAGCCACCGCTCTTCAGGAATCTCATTTAATGATAAGGTAATTTGCTCCTCTCGGATCTTCAAACCTTTAGTCTTAATGCGCTCTAATTGCAAGGAAAAAAAGCAAAGGCGCAACCATCTCTAAAGCAGATATAATGTGAATGAACTAAACAGATTAAATCCTCAATAAATCTTTCACAGCCAAGGAACCACACTGTCTAATGATCGCTGAATAATATTGTGTTCAATCCAGTTCATTTAAATTGAGCGTAATTGTATATCTCTATTGAGCAACACAAATAATAGCCTGCATGGGAATTGCACTTACCTTAAGACTGTGAGGGCTAAATTAGGACACACAAAGTCTAATCATTTAAAATCTGTCAACTGCCTGTGTCAGTTTCAGTAATTATATGAACACAATGTTCCCCGCTCATTGTCATTGATGCAATTAGACAGGAAAATCCACATATTTGTCCACAAATTGAGTGCCCAAGGCCGGACTAAAACAAATTAGACTGACAGACATAAAAATGTGTAATTATCTTTCTGTGCTTTATAGTTAATTAATATGGCTACGATTTCAATATTATTTGTCCCCACAATATCAACAGCACAGTGACTATCACCCCTCCCTGTGGGACCAGAATGTAAGAGCTGGATGTACAGCAGAGACATTAATGGGTAAAAGCCCCCTATCCACATACCCCTTGAACTGAAATGAAGCCAGTTTTGTCAGGGCTGAAATGTGCAAGACGGAAATGGTGAGCGCGCGAAAGGAGACGAGTGAGAGACTGACCGGCCGTTGCCTCTTCTGCAGCTTCTTCTTCTTGCTGAGTGTGTGGGCCAGGCGCGGGTTGTTCTCCTGGTCTGAGTGCTGGTGGAGGTGTCGCGCTTTGCGCCGGCCCAGGCTCAGCCCGTTGGCCACCCGGCCCGGCCTCTTCTTGTGCAGGGGCCCCGGCTGGCTGTCCACCCGCTCCTGAGGCTTCAGAGCCATGTCCTTCTGCAGGGAGAGGAGACCTGTTACAATGCTGCCTGAGGCTCAGCTACCTCCATACACACACACACACACACACACACACACACACACACACACACACACACACACACAAATAAGGCATGAGAAAAAAAGCAAGAATTTGAAAATGAACCCCAGGAACCCAAGTTTTTGGCCAACCCCACTTTAACTGCCCCTACAAAGCTGACTCATATATACTAGACTACATTTTCAGTTTTCAACTCACAAACTGTGGAAGAGTTCATATATTTCTATCATGTAACAGCCCTGTTGCCTGAGATAACTGAGAACAAAAAAAATGTTTACAAGTGTGGGAAATGAATAATTACTGCACCAACACACAAGAGACTATCCTCTCATTCATTTTTCAATCAAGGCTTGTTGCCAGAATGTATAAAACTGTTCTTCAAATCTGGCATGCTTTGTATGTGAGGACAGGGTAGTTTAAAAAAGCAGAGCATGATTATTTACTTAGTGGATGAAATTCACAGGCCTTGTGAAAGAGTAACTCCCCACATACAGGGATGTATACTTACAGTAGCTACATTTACATGCACACATTTTTTTCATTCGGAATGAAATCATTCTGATTGATGATTCTCTAGCTAGCCAGCTAGTGTTAGTTCTAGAGTGGACTGGTGGCTACACTATACCTACTACTTCAGGTTGCTTTACAGGATATTGAATAGAAACAGCCAACTCCGACTTTAACCTGAAAAGGTTCATTAAGCTTCAAAGCTTCAAAAGGTTCAAAAGGTTCATTAAGCTTCTCCCAGACTTGCTTAAACAGCTCGTTGTTGCGGGATTTGCGCCCATCTAGTCACTCAACTATTGTTAATTCTTTGAGAAAGATTAACATAAGTGTGGTCTCTATCGTCGACCAATTTTTCGCACTGGCTGCCAAGTTTTTTTGGTTTTTTTTTTAACTCTGTCATGCATAGTAAAATGTCAATACATTATTACTTCACATAATGAACATGCGCAGAGAGTTCCAAGTGCAGAAGGCAATCCGATTGAGCGTCTACACGCCTAATATTTTCCTATCGAACAGATTATCAGAAATCTACACCACCTCTTTAAATCCAGTTGAATTCTCGATCGGATTGGGGTATTTCATTCCGATCGAGGTGTTTATACAAGACATTTTCATTCCGACTGAGCGTGAATCTGATTATTAACGGAATATTAGGCTCCATGTAAACGCACCTACTGAGCCTGAACTGCACAACTGATCTGAAGCCTTGTATATGACTGGTGCAGAATGTAGCATTTTACAGCCTTAAGATCAAATAATGCTGCATTTCACAGTGCCAACACAGGAAGGAACAGAGGTTACGAGAAACCTGTTTTAATTCCCAGTGAGAACCTTTGGGTCCAGACTGCAACAAAAAGTACAGAAGTGGAATTCTAGGGACCAATAAAAACTCAGGACTGTGGTACACAGTCAACCCCACTGACTCTATCCCACAGTAAACTGGGAAGGCGTGACACTGTCATTAAAACAAAAAGAGGACGTGCATGATATCAAACAACAACTTATTTTATGATTGATACCACACATAATGCCAGTTACATTTTCCATGGTCAGGCAATAACTGTTCAGGCAAATAATTCACTTCTGAAGTGTTTTTCCCCTCAAACAGGTTTGTACATACAACGACACTAACTGGCACGCAGAATGTAACGGATGATACCGTTTGTATGAGTTGTGTGTTCATTCAGAAATGAGGCTAAGTAGCTCAGAGTGGATGGGGTCAGGAGTGTGCTGTGGTAACCATCGCTCAAGCTGATTGAGACCTCAGAGAGTGGATGATCCCCTGATACGGGACACTGACACTAATGATGCTCTTTATTAAAACAAACCCCAGTTCAGAGGGATTCACTTCAGATCAGGTCACAGATAACAAAGATGATGAGCACCTTCATTTGTGGTAAAAACTGGGTTACACACACACACACACACACGCATATGCCCCCCTTGGAGCACACCCACAATCATCCAAACATTTAACATTGTCAGCTACCTACTCGCTAAAGTATCTTCCAAAAGCACACGGTTCATGGTTTAAAGATGAAAAGCAGACTTCGTCTGCCAGAGATCACAGGGGATTTGTTGAAAGCCCTACCTTACATAACAAATCAATCAAATCTGTGGGTGAATCACGCTGTTCTACACCCATTTCAGCAAGCCAAAGGTTTCCTAATGCAATGCTCATGGTGCAGCATAAATGCTACACAGGCGTAATGTATTGGAGAGGACGGTGCCTACACCGCCCCCCTGTATGTCAGTCGCAGGCGTGAAATTGACATGGCTTTGTTAATGACATATTGATGCCCTGTAAATGTTGTTAGCTGACAACATGTTGTGGGGTGTGGGGGGGGGGGACCAGTGATTTTCCATTAGTTTGTCTGGGATTGCGCTGGATTGCACGGGATGAACTCGGCTGCGTGATTAAATTTCATGAGGTGCGGAGTGGGAGGACGGGAGATGTGAAATGGTGCCGGGGCCTCCTCTTCACAGAGCCACTCTGCACTCCCAGCGAGGCGGTCTCCTGTCACCGCCTCACCGCTGCTGGCTGCCTGCGCCCTGACATTCAACTTCCCTCCGTGGCGGCCCGCCTTCAGAACAACAATTTACTGCTGAGTGCAGTCCTTGCCACCCTGCCTCCAGAAGCAACATTCAAAGTGACTCCAGTGCCAGTGATGTACGGCGCATTATACGGGTGTTTTCTGCTTGTCTGTGTGTTTTGCACACCAGGAACACACATCAAGCAATCAATCAGAAATATTTTTTATTCATTATAATTTTACACTGGATGAGTAGCTAGCACTTAGGTCAGACTTAAAATCAGCAGTGTTACCTCCTGATCAGCGCCAGTGCAAAGCCATTAAAGCTTGGAACACAGATGCAGTAGTACAGTTGCATGATGCCTTACCTAAATCAAATACATTTCCACAAACACTAAATGTAGTAGGCTACTTATAGTAGAGGTGGTAGGACAACATATGGAGGCTACTTTTACTTGTAAAGTACACCTCCCCATCCCTTTTTCCTCCAAAGTGCTCAGAATACCCTAAATACTCTGAAAGACATTTTTGTAGACTAAAAATGCTGATCAGTCCACTGGAGCTCTGACCCATTTTTCTGCCTGTCACCTCCAGCAAGGGTCTGCCGCACAGATTCCCAGTGACAGAGCTTTCGTGCCAGGCCCTGTTCACTTACACAAGTGGCAATTCATTCTGATGCCAGGGGAAGAAAGTTAAACTCTGCCGGTACATGCATCACTCAAAGTTCAACTCGGGGTAAATCAGGTTAGAGACAGGATGCCCTATAGACAGGCGGAACGGGAAGGAAACACATACCTTACCGCTGAGTCTCACAAACAAGTGAAATCGCTCTCAGCGCAGGGGGTGCTACACACCTATACAAACCTCCAGCATACCTTTCAAAGATGAAACATACACAATCCCTCAATGAGTCTAAATACGTCTCAGAAGCCAAGTGTCAGGACAAACGAAAAGGAAACGTGCTTGTAAAAACTGTTTTAGTCTGCATCAGAATGAAAACATGGGAGTTCCCTCCTAACCGACAAGAATTGTTGAGCTGTGGTAAACTGCACAAGAAATGACCTCTCTGAAACAGCATGGATCAGTGACTGCACATCAAGATCCCTGTACACTTGTGTGCCTCTGTCCAGCTGCTCAGAGAACATCCACACTGCACTTTTACTATAAACACTCAGAAGACTCATCTGGGACACCCTGATTCCTTTGCCTCCAAACATGCCAAAATGAAGCTGAATTGTGTTTTAAGCACCAGCTGTTGTAAACTCCCGGTAAGAGAACACAGTTGATTTTAGGTTACAGCTGACTGGATCAAAAATGACCGGTTTGAAAAGCTTATGGGCAAATAATTGTGTGAGTTCATCAATCTGAACCACATTTTAGTCGTAGGTGCATCCAAAAGAAACAGCTTCATGCAACGCTTCAGGAACAAAGCCTGCAGCCAGTGGCCGAGGACTGAACACCCTCAATATTTTCTTTGCAACAAAACACACAATGTATGAGGTTTTACAACTGACTAATGCAGTGGTTTGCATGCAACTCCGAGCCTCTTAAAGTATCAAGATGATACTTTCATCAGAATGAACAAAAAAAGTGGTTAATCATTTGTGATTTTTACAACAGACTTGGTTTAGTAAAGTCACTAAAACATCAATATCATTGCAATGCAAAAGAGATTACATGCTTCAGTAAGATATCCACGCATTTCTTAACAAAATCCAAACAGAACCCTTTTCACTAATAAATTCAAACACAGTCAAGGCACCACCCAACCGCGTGAACTGAGTGACAGAACGAACCTGGGCAAGGGAGGGAGGGTAAGTTTGTGCTATAAGGCTTATCTGGCAAAGCCTGGGTTGGTGCAGTTGGTCAGGTTATGGGATGTGAATGCAGTAAGGGTGGGTGTGTCAGAGCAGCGCAGGCGGGGGGCATGATGGGTAGTGTGCCCTACAGGCCTGTGCCTTCTGCATGGCTCCTCTGCAGTGAGCAGCAGGAGACCCCGCTGCGTCGAGTGGACCGCGGTGCAACCCCCCCGTGGCTGCCCTCGTTATGGAACACTCGTGCTTCTATCACTGTCTCCGAAGCCTGCAGGCCGGGCCTAAAAAACCTGCTGGAGCAGATGGGTCACTCTTTCTGCCGAAGGCTGTTATCTAAAGCCAAGTTGTTCTACCTGTAGACTGTACTTCATGGGGAATTAATGAGGTTAAACGCAGACATACTCACAGTTATGTCACAAACAGAAGCTGGTGTCGCATTGGCTCCCAGGTGACCCTGGCACTCTTGCTTAAATGTTTACAAAAATGAATATCCTATCTTCCTAGATTCGCTTGCTATTGTAATCTACTGTAACTGGCGCTCAAAAACACATGTAACTATACATTACATGAAAAAGTTGCTGGATGTGTCATGTAGGAATTGCCTGAAAAGAGCTCCCTGCTGAACGAAGCGCAAATGCATGTAATTATGTCTGCTTGTCTGAGGCGCCCCTTGGAAAACGTTCAAGTCCTTTTAAGGGGTTTAAATGGCATTTCAAATCTTTCTCATTTAGCGCGGCTTTGCGATTCACGTTTCCTCTTCCGTTAAATATTATTTGGCAGGAGTATCGTAACATCTCGGCGCCTTCATGAAAGTGCTAATCCCTCTGACGCTTAACAGTCTCGTGAGTACCACCGTCCTGTCGGCTGGAGCCTCCGGGCACTTCAAAGGGCCACGGCGTGGATTCTGGAGTTTGTGATGAAAAGGCAGCTTCACAAACAAACACACAGCCAGGCGAGCACAAGGCAATGGCAAGACTCAACTCAGCATCAGGCATCCACAAGCCCAACCTTAGCCGAACAACAGTGAAGGACATGCATAATGCGTCTACACACCGTCGTGTTCATAGTCCCAGAATGTAGAAAGTATAAACGCATGACATCATGTGGAGACCACCCAGCCCTAGCAGTCTCAGTTAATGATTCAAGCTCTGGGAAGTGATCCAGAGATCACAGTATCCACACTGAAAATATCTACCACACTTGTGATTTATAGACATGGGTTTGGCTCTGTCTGCACTGTAACAAAACCCAAACGGGGAAAAAAAAATCTCATTAGTAGGGGAAAAAATAAAATAATCATTAACGGAATGAAAAGTATATCTATCAATACTTGCACATTCTGGTGCTCTATGTGATCCACTTAGCCAAGTGTTTTTCTGTTTTGTTTCATTCCATTGTCATGTGTTTCTTTTCTTTTCTTTTTCGACTCCTGGAAAAATGCATTGGATCCATCTGTCAAGAGGCCTGCCAAGTCACAGGGGAGACGGCTAAATGCTTTAGAACTGAATAAAACCACAATCCTGTTCGTTCCATACCGTCAACCCACCATGTCTCTTCATTTCTCTGTTGGAAAAAAGTGAGAAATATGGGGGGAAAAATGTCCCAGTGACAGCAGACGGGATCATATTGCTCGTGCTCAGGCACAGACAGGGTTCAGGGAAACTCGTGCTGCGTTCCTGACTCGCGGCGCATTACTATGCTTACTGGGAGCACACCTACTGAGGGGGTGCATCTCCTCTGCTGCCAAAAGTCTTACTATACATATCTTCATATTGGAGTTCGATCACATTTGCTTTCAGACACCTATTTAATGCCACGGTTTAGAGAAACAGTGATTGGGTTAAGACCTACAATATCCTATGAAACATTTTCTGGTCTGACAAAAATAAGTTCATTCACAAGGTGCTCAGGTTACACAGGAAATTGCAGGTTAATTATTTATTGATGGCTGCTAATTAATAGTCACACTACAGGAAGCTAGACGATCGTAAAACACAGCTCACAGATGTGTGGAGGTCTCCTGTTATTCTTCACTTAATTTAAAAAACAAACTCTTAAGGAGGCTGGCTCTGGGCTGCTGTGTCTTTTATTTATTTATTTATTTATTTATTTATTTATTTATTTATTTAAGGATGTTCAGTTCGCTCGGGCACTTTGCATCACGGAGCCCTGAGGATTGCCAGCACAGTCTGCATAAACCAGAGTTCAATTCCACTGTCTTGCGCTGAAAAGGTTCTCCCTCTTCCTCAGTGACTCAGAGCGCCATCCACTTCACAGCACGCTTTCAAGTGCAGATAAGAAGTCTCGAGTGCGCGGAGGCAGGAGCGTCTGAAGTCTATCCACCAACCAGTGAATTATCCGTCCGCAGCAAGATGCTGAAAACATGTTTATTCTGCTCTCCCTTTGTTTCTGCGCTATAATGGCGCTCTCGGCCAAAGTGGAGACTAACAGCAAATGCACACGCTGTAAACCAGCAGAACGCGCGCGATTGATCTTGCGGTTGTGTTGGTGCGTGGCTTATTGCGGGGGGGATGGCTACCTCACTGAAATGAGCAATGAACACATGACAGGGCGTTCCTCAACAACAATCTGAATTCTGATTGCTCACTGATCCAAACGAACTAACGCGAGCTGGTTCTTCTCACGGTGCGCAACAGGACCAGTCTCTCAAGATGCTAACCACAGATTTGCAAAATGAGATTCCATTTGTATCTCATTTTTTATTCTTATCTCCTGTCCCAAGAGTGGCGCGTTCAAGTCCTTTTTAAAACCATACCAGCGTGTGCTCTGCAGATTGTATCTGATAATACGACATTTGCGCAGCAACCCAACAAAAACAGCAGGCTTCTCAAACAAATGCATAGAAATAGACTAACAAATGAGGTGGAATTTCCATATTTCTATCCCCATGATATATTACTTGAGAAATAGAAGTTTCCAGACTACGTGTCATGCGCTAGTGAATTCCTACCATACGCCCTTTTTTCAGCTCCTGGCAACAATAAGCATGTGTTCATGATTTTCACGACCACTTCTTGCAGAAAAAAATCAGGGAAAATGGTTACCTAGAAGACGGTACTCAGGATTTAATCAGGGAATGATTCCTTTCCACAGTGTTTGGAGTTAGACATCACGTAACCCTTTAGAGGTAAACAAAATGAAACACCCACCCCTCCTATTTGCTGAATTCACACAGAATATTGGTGCCTGAATGCAGTGAGGGGACGCTGCACGGCTCTAATGGGATATAATCATATGCAGCTCTCATAGAAACAGCGCACAACATTTACACTCATAAAATAAACATGAACGCTGTTCAGCATCAATTTGATGGGATACGGCCTTGCTTTTTCTGGTATTAATTATTTGCAACCAGCACATGCAGGCCCAGGAGACAGAGCAGGGGAACTAATTGATGACCTTACAGGCCAAAAGCAGAGATATTAGCTCCAGCAAAAAAAGGTCACAGACTCTTTAGTTAAAACTGAATATGTACCCTCCCCTTTCCACACCCCCGGCCCTTCCCAAGGTTAAGGTTAATGATGTTTGATGACTTTACATGAGACAGATTTCAGTGAGAGTAAAGCCTTCAGTTCAGTCCAATAATGCAGAAATGATTTTTTTAAAACACTGTTTGAGAGTGCTGTAACAGTAAATAGTAAACTGTGCTGAGAAAACAAAGGTCGCAAGAAAATAACAGGGAAAAACAAACATCTTGTTCTCGAATCAATCAAAATGACACAAACAGAGTGCCAAGGAGGAATTTCTCTTTTGATGCCGTCCCTCCCTTCCGCTTAAGTAATTAAATGCAATGGGCGACAGATGTGAGAGGGAATGCAGCGTTTGCATCTGCAGGCAAAAGAGATCGTTCATTCAGCTAGAACATCCTGGGTCACCAAGTTTTCAGGGCATTTTTTTCACTTTACTAACAGGCTCCTAAAGTCTTTATTTTGACTTTTCATACACTAACGACAAGCCATCTCTACATAACCTACAATCAATGGAATTTAATATCGCTGCATACCGGTGTTTTTGTTATGAAAGAAACACAGACTGACAGGTTGACTCTGCGTAAAAAAGCAGGTCTACCCAGAACTGGACTCAGGTTCTAGACAATTATTGTTCATTTGTATGTTAATGGCTGTAACAGTGTTGGCCAATGTGCTGCACTTAAAACAACCGAAGGAACAAAAGCTAATATCCGAGAGAGGGTACTTGAAGAAAAGCTTTGGTGGTATTTAGAGGCTGAATCATTTAATTAAATTCACACTCCACTCTACACAAATTAATTAGTCAATGTGGAAAGAGAAAAAAAATCTCTTGGACTTTGCACTGACAATTAGCTTGCTTATGTCTGTCACTTTTAATTTATTAGGGCTGGTGTAGTTTTCCAAAGGAAAGATTAGGAGCAATAACTCAAGAAAAAACTGAGAAAATGTTAACATGAAAAGTGATTGTAGAAGAATTAAAAGCATAAAGCTTAAGTTTTCATGATCAAAGAGCAATGCCTCTCTTTGCTTCAGATGTAGTGCTGTTCAATGCAAGGTCTGTACACATTTTTCAGTGCATTACAGAACACACATTTGTAAATGGAAGCCTATGAAGAACTGAGGACAATTGTCACCAAACAACCATGAAGACTGCAAACTCTACCAAAGAGCAAACAAATGCTGAACCTATAAAGACAGCATTTTCCGTTAGTGTTTGAACAGTGTAGAAGAATGCACTTTTTGCATGTGCTTCCACTATGTATAATTACGCTGTTAAAAACCTCAGGTTAGTATGCACACAACCATGACAAGTGACAGGACAGTCTTTGAAGACATGGAAGAAATGACAAAAAACAGGTGAATGGAATGAGTGAGAAGGAGCTAGACAGCACTGTAAATCTTGAAAGGACCTGACCGAGGTGACCCTATGAAGGAGGACACTTCCTTAAGACTGCTACCTGGTACATCAGTACACATACCAAACATACACGCTGCTGTATACATGCCATGGAGTGTAGTATTTTGCAGTGTATATCTGCCAGTGTTTGTTGTTCAGTTACTGCTTTATATTCATCATCCTTCCCATAATCCCCTGTTTTCAAACCTGCAATTAGAGCAGAGCAAATAAGAAGCCTTCCAAGTAATTCTGCCTAACGTCACTTGTCTACAGCGACAGTGCTCATTCAGGAAAGTGCTCAAAAAATGAGATACTCCCCTCAGCTTTTATATCTTCTCTGAAATGAAAAGAGCAAAAAAAATGTTTGCTCACCGCAGCATCAGGACAATGATTGCTGCAAAAAAAGCTGTCTCCTGGGATCTACAAAAGCAAAAAAGTAATGCCTTGATTTCTCTCAAGCCTGGGCTTTGTATCAACAGTTTTTTTTGTATGATTCACAGCAGAAAATTGACTCTGACAGTGAGAAAGTGAATAGTGGGTGATGCTGTAGGCTCTGGTACGTCAGTAATACTCCTCATCGCCAGCCGTGCCATCACACAGTGGCCATCCTTCACTCTGCCAGCCTAATTGCTACAGCATCATGCTTTTGTTTTCCAGCCAGTGTTCGGCTCATGACGCCTTCATAAAAATGTCCAATGACTCTGGGAAACACGGTGGTCTGCAAAACGATCAGACAAAGTGTTTTCAGGTTTGAATGCTTCTGTTTCCCTCTAATTCTGTATCAAAGATAAACTGAGATGCACTCAACATGTTCCAGTATTAACCCAGGAACACATACTCACTAAATACCAATAAACACAGTTTCACTTAATTTTGCTATAACATATTTCTTCATCATGAATGATAAAGTATTAATTAAAATATCTACAGCACAGCTCACAGTGCAGATTGCACAAATTGAAGAATGGAAAATGTGGAAGTGATTGTGGCAATTGCCACATTTTTCTACATAGCTGATCAAGGGTGCAAAATGCCACAACTGTCACATGGTAGAAGGAAGGAGGCTATTTGGGTGCAGAGAGAAAGAAAGTAAATGTCCAGAATCACAAGACAACTGCTGGTGTGAACTAGTAAAAAAAAAAAAAAAAAAAAAAACTATCTACAGATGTGATACATTCAGAAGGTTCAACTCTTGAACAACACTAGCTAGGCCAACCCTGAGTCACCATCCCTGTGGAAGGAGCAGGGCTTGTAACCCAAAGGTCATGGGTTCGATTCCCTGGTAGGCCACTAGGGCCTGTATCCTTGAACAAAATACTTAACTTGAATTGCCTCAGTAAATAACCAGCTGTATAAATAGATGACGTGTAAAAATTGTAAGCTGTGTCAGTCGCTCTGAATAACAGCATCTGCTGAGCAAATGTAATGTAATGCGAGATTGCCATATCCAGTTGAGGCACCTCCAGGACTGACATCTTCCCTCTTCCCAAAGTGCAACAGAGACACTTAGATGCCACGGTGACCTGAGCAGCTCCCATACGCAGAGACAGCGGCTCCAGAATGAAGGCGCCCGAGCACTCCGGGAGACATGTCGACTGTGCCAGGGCACACAGACAGTCCAACACAAACTTTCCAAATGCAAACTGACTTAATGTTACCTTTGGTGACAATTCACTGGTTCAATTTGTTCCTGTATAACTTCAGGTGAAATGTGTACCACAGAGGGAAGAGCATTTTCCATGTTGTGTAAGTAGACCCGTTGGGTATAACAATAGGGCCTGCAGTACAGTTAGCATTAGCGTTAACAGACCGCTCCCGGAATGCTATGAAGACGACGTCCTCGCCCCACACATGTTGCTTCGCGTAAAATGATGCCCCAGCGCTTTCTCACAACACTCCACAGAAACATGTGGCCTGAATTTGGTAGATGTTTCTGGATTTGATGGACCGGCCACCCGCTTCACCCAACATGAACCCGGCGGCGCCGCACTGAGACAGGACGCACTAGCGTGCGCATCGCTGTGACCGCGACCACACGCGTGTGCACTTGCTGAGCTGTGTGCAGCGCTTCCCGCTGAGTGGAATGCCATTTCCCAGAGAGAATTCCGTGTTCTTGTACCGGCGATGCCAAGCCGGGTGAGAGCACTGCTCGCAGCAAATGAAAGACACACGATTTAGTCAACTCCTTCACTGTAGGGAAAAAAATGGATACTCGTTCTTTTTTTTAACCTCCTTTAATTAGAATATAGCCTGTGTCTGAATACACGTGGCACACAATTATGTCCAGTCATTTTTTTCTGACTGAGAAATAAATCACTCAATAATGGAACCTTTTGTTTCATTCTTGTCAGTAAGCCAGTCACATATGCATACACTGGCCAACAGACTCATTCTTATGAAGAAATTCAAATGTGCAATATGTTTTTTTTCCTCAATTACATGGAAAGATGCCAAATATTTACTACAAAACCTGCAAAGAGCAACATCATTTATACAGTTTTTATTTATTTACAAGTCAATATAATGTTCCTTTAAAGGAGGGACAAAATGCCTCCTTATTTGGTGTCTTATTTTACAATATTCTGCATCCTTTTTTCCTGCTTTTGAATTGATCTTGTAACTCAAAATCAAATAAGTGCTTAGCACTGGACTGGATTTTATGGCTTAAGTTTCCCCTAGAAAAATGAAACAGTATGAACCTTTACAATACAACCTTTACAATAATGACTTCATGTTTCAATTGCTTCAATCTAACATTATTACATAGGAATTCATGTAGGTACATTAAACTAACATCGAGGGGGCTTTAGAACGCTTTGAAGTAGCTATCCTTTCCTGTTTGGGAACACCCTGCTTATGACATGGATATTTAACTTGTACAACTTTACAGCTTCAAGATGTGTAGGGTTTATGCCAGACTAGCAGGTGAACACCGTCTGAATTAAGAACAGACGTCCAAAGCTCTAACTCACTGATCTAAATAATTACAACATATTCAGAACACTGCACCAACTGCTTACGTGAGAAAATTATTAAACAGGGTTTTTGAATCTACAATAAGTGAAACCCTATTATAATTGCAGCCTGGGAAAAATCTACATTATGAAAGGTGCCCTTTCTATACCAATGGCAAAAGGAACTATCCAACAACTATCTCACAATTGTCTGACAAGCAATACCAGGGTATTGATCTATGTTATTTACGCACAATATTAATGTCTTACTTAACAAAAATGGTTCAAGACCCCTCCAACATCTTTTGCTGTTTCACTTAAGAGGGTTCTACTAATAAACTCCAAGAACTTCCCCATCCCCTAGCAGGAATATGTTGGGTGAACAGTGGAATCCTTGTTTTTTCTGGAATTCTAAACATCAAATTATGCTTTGGGTGGAAAATACTGTACACTAAGTCATAGCAGCCAGATAAATTGTCCTTAGAGTTGTAAGTATTTGACAGTATGGACACATTCTGTTTCATTACAGCACATAGAAACTAGGTCACAAGGTTTTTTCATTGAGGGGCTGGGGGCTGTCTCATGACACTGGAGCTAGAAAGCTTCCTCTCCCTGTATCAATTGTTAAGTGAGTACATGGGAAGCTAACTTCAGGCTCAGAACCACATGGGTTGCCTTGCTTTGTGAACAAGCAATAGCAACACTTCTGTTTGCCTTGCTGAAAAGATCGCATGAAGTTTTATCTGGAATGTTCATAAGCACAAAGTCAGGGGTTTGAGGCCTACCCCCTTGATTACAAAACTCAATTTTTCATAAAATTGTATGATTTGTTCAAAGTTCAGCTTTCACTGGAAAGTCCTCCACTGTATTTGGTAATTTGATGTAACTGTCACTTGATGCAAAAAAAAAGAACTTATGCAACTTGTCTTTGGAGGTGCAAGTATTTGAATATGTAATAAGCAAACAAAGCTCCACTGGTTTGCAGACTTTGGGACAGATCTGTCCCTTAAAGCTTTGCAGTTTTAGCAAAATGGTTACATTTTAACTGTTGAGGATAACATAAGCATGCCCAAGTAACACTGCCATGTCCATAAAGAGCTTCAGCACCGAAGGACCACATCTGATTCTGAACACAAGTTAAAGGTTACCAGGCACTCTTAAGGTGGGAAACACAATGCAAAAGGGCACTTAGGGTGGCATGCATTTTAAATATTCACATAAATAAAAGCTGTATAAATACCGATTGAGGGAGGTACTGTAAAATTTTGGAAAAAAGAAGGCAAAAACTGAAAACGGCTGTAGTTAAGTTACTTCAGCACCGTAGATTTACAACAGAAATAGGCACTCATGTCAGCTAACTGTAACTATCCCCCACCATTCCCTTCCCCCTCAGTGGCATGTAATGTTTCATATGGGATTTTCCAAGGCTTCAACGCTTGTGTTCAACAGTCACCGTTGCCTAGCAACAAGGCACAGAAACCAGATCATTAAACTACACTGATGAAGCCAGGAGACAGCCTCCAATGAAAAATCAAACCTCACTCAACCCTAGTAAATGCTAAAAAATGACAAAGTTGCAGAGCCACACCTGTTGCTTGCTCCTTCAGGCTCACAATTATAACCAGCAGTTATTTTCAATTTTAGCCTTACATGCTGAAAGCATTATAAATTTTCCTCAGATCAAAGACAAAAATCCAAAAGTGTATTCGTTATTGCTCTACCCTGACAAGTACATTATACTAAAAGATAGTTTCCATCTGCTTCTGAAGCTCATAGAGAGACAGAGAGAGAGAGAGATAGAGAGAGAGAGAGCAATGTTGTGTATGCGCAGGAATTGAGAGAAGATGATGGCACATTTAAGTTTAACAGGTCGTGACAATGGTTATTAGGAAGCCAATGATACTGAGCAAAAGCAGTTTAAAACTGTGTCAATGCCTCGCAATTAAAGTGCAGCTGGTGGGCATGTTCAGCGTGCTTCATTAATAACACCCACATGACTTAACAACAGCTCTGTGCACGTACAAACCCCGAAGCTATTGAACCACACCCCTTTGCCTTAACAAGCTCCCCTAAGGGCTAAGAAGCAAGCCGAATTCTCAGTGCAAGATCTATTTGGAGTTCATCTTAAAATGGAATAACGGGCACTAATGGAACGATATTTCTTAATATGTACTGTACATGTTCTCTCTAATGTAAATCCCTGAGCTTAGGTGGCGCTACACAATTAATCTCCTTGACAGAGGTTTTAACTAATGGGAGACCAATTAAAATCCCTGCCTCCATTGCCAACAGCAGTGTTTATCGCCTCCCGCTATCTTACGCAACTTAGCTTGATAAAGAAATACAGAAGAGTGTCAACAACAAACAAAAGCCATTTTGGTGGAGACACTGCCCTGGACGCACCATGAAGCAATGGCATGGCACGTGTCTATCCTCACACTGCCACTTGCACACAAGACTGCAGCCCGGCAAAGCAGCGCAATGCAGCAGGGGTATGCGATTTCTGATGTGCTTAATTACATTGCCTGGAGAGGGCGTATACATCACTGTCATTTTCACTTTCCAGTTGTATTATTTTTATTTGTGACAGACAGCTGGTGGGAAAATCATTTCAGGCCCCCGATATCAATTACTGTTCCAACCTGTAGTTTAAATCCCCAACACGAAAACTAAGCGCATGCAGATTGCAATCCACGAGACTAATTTTGAGTGTTTACAGTCTGAGGCTTTGATCTTTGATAAGACTTTCATTCACGTCTCGGTGTTGTCATTAAAGAAAGAGACAGACATAAAACCAGCCCTCTGTAAAGCTGAGACCCTCCCTGCAGGCTACAAGCCACCCCGTTCTATTTATAGCCAGTGAGGGTTCAAGCTCACAGTGCAACGTGAACCTACTGGTTTTCCCTCAGTGCTAATTAGAAGCGGAGTGAGAGATTACCATCTGAGCGTTAAAGCAAATAAACCTTTGCAGGCCTATATAAAACACAGCACTTTATTTTAGGGGCTCAGTGCTTACCCCAACATGGCACAAACTGAAACAGCAACCGAGGAGTAAGCATTTCATTATTCATTGTTGTCTGTCTGGACAGGGGGAAAAAATGAGGTTTTTAGCACAGGAAGATACAAAACACAGCGTGAAGCACCAAGACAGCCAAAATAAATGTTTCTGCTCTGGGAATATGTTGTTAATAGCGATGAGCACTGATCTAAATCCCACACACCTCTGCCTGCCAAAAGAACAACTAAATAATTGTGTTGATTATGACAGTGGGTGATATTTCAAGGTTTGCATCACACAGTCCAAATAATGGCATAGTCAGTCTTTAGCTGAACATGAAAATGGGTTGTACTTGTGCAGCACATCAATACTGACTAACTGTGTGTAGTAAAATGTTTAATATTAGACTGCCTGATGCTGAGAAAATGCTTTAACATTTGAGGGTGGGCTTTGAAGCGAATACATTCTGCTCTCTAAGGTACACCTGTGTTCTATGACAACTATTAAAATGTACCTGTGACATCTCAAGTCACAAGTGAGCTGCTATGCCCTGGACAGAAAATCACCAAATGAACAGAATTTTTAATTAACAAGGCAATCGCGTGGCTGTCGTTCAATCGTCCGTCAAAGCTCAATGTGAGGCAGACAGAGCTGCTTTGAATTCATTGAAGTGTCTGTTTTCCACGCTACTGGGCAAGATGTTCCATTTATTAGCCGCGACAACTATTTGCCCAACAGTGTCACAAACATATTACAGCTTATAGTTTCTGATACGATTTTTGCAGCCAGCTCTCTCAAAAGTCAATGCAGCCTGAAACAGAAATGATTAAGATGAAAATGGGAACGCATAACTTGCTACCACTTCCATGGCAACAGTAATTTAGGGACCCGGCATTGGAAAGGGTGGCTTGTTCGGCAGCGCTCCCATTAGCACGCACACGGCGCCCAGTGCATCCCGGTATTAGTCTCTGATTGGTTGGTTTCCCAGGCAGGCCTTTCAGGGCCAAAGCCGCCGCTTCGCATGGCAAAGCTGCAAAAGCAAAGCCAGAAAATCTTGTGTTCAGCTTCAGTTTAGAGGAGCGGGTCCGCGGGGGCCCCTGCTGAGTAAGAGCTTTACCGGCCCGGGCCGAGCCGCGAGGACAAGGAGCATAACGAGAGCCGCTGAGAGCCGGGGGCCGTCCCTGTCCTCCCCGCCCGACCGCGCAGCGGGGGCATGCGGGGGACGACGGGCGGCGCGCTCAACTTCACCTGGGGAAGCGTGACGCTCCTCACACACCTGTCTCCTCGCAGCGCATGACACACTCGTCTCACAATCTGCGCAGGAAATGAACTCATCCGCTAATTACACGGGCGCGTTCGTTTCTAAAGCCAGACGGCTTTTGTTCAAACCGTCAAAATCCTGCTTGCTGTGTGCAGAAACTGTGCAAGCTTGCAATTAGCCACGCAACATCCAACAATGCACTAATTGTTCTTTTATTTTTGCTGTTGCTGCCCTTGTGTGATGCACAGAGGAATATCATTTATTCATTTGTTTGTTTCTACTACATAGCCTTTCAAAGCAAAATAGCATGACTTTTAGATGGCCTGTTTATTCGTGGTGGGTCATCTTAATTTGTTTCAGGCCACCACCCACATACATCTGCTCTTGAACATCTAGCTAAGCACACAGAACTTCTGAAGAGGAACACTGCCTTAATGCGCAAGAACTAGACTGGTATGCAATACCAGCATAATGATAAAATCCTTTCCTCAACACTTCCATCAAACAGCTGAAAGCATTGCAAGATCGTTCAATAATGCACAGAACGATGTCCTCTAATAAACCTAATGTTGTATTTCAAGTTCAGCTATTGTCAGAAAAAAACCTTAATGTTATTTCGTGCCTTGAAAATTTTATATTTGCCGTTGACACAAAAAGGCATTTATTAAAGTATAGAAAAGACATCTGTAAAATGCCTTGACTAAAAAAAGCATTTTCTCCTTCTGAAACAGATATTTCCTTTTAGGAATAACAATTGAGATATCTGATAAAGGAGTACTACTTCAGTTTCCCCAAAACATTTATCTTAAATATTAATCAGAGCCTTGTGCAAAGCCATTTCTTTCCTCCATAGTCAGCTTCAGCTTCAGAGAGGCCTGTTAGGCTTGTCTCATCTCATTGACCTCCTTCCACTGACACAATGAAAGCTATATTTTTTTTGTGCAGCAAAATAGGCACTCGGACATTAGCCACTGAAAGCTTGCCTAGTGGAAAGAATCCACAGGGAAGGATCTCTTTGTTTCCAAAGCCATTGTGCCCATCTGGGTTTTTTAAGTAAAGGGACTTCATTATAGCCTTGATTACCCATTTACTGACTTCCAATTAAACAAACAAGCACTTCCTCGACCTCCATCTGAACACAAAAGCCAATGGAAGCAAACTTTTTAAGGGCTTTAATTACTGCGAGGACTCCGTGCATCCTGCAGGAGCACAATGGATTCCAGTGAAGGATGCAGACTAATTAAGTGTCTCTTGTGCCTGGCAGGCAACAGGTTTTCTTTGTTTGAATGAACCATCCCTACCAGTGCTTCAACCGGGAGCTGCTCAAACAAGGCCACGCTCTTGACTTCCACTTGCTACTGCTCCTAATCCTCGCCGATGTTTACACTGTGGGTGAGACACAGCCCGAGACAAATGATCAAATGCAACCACCAGTCTATCTTCAGCTCTGCAATACAATATCTGACCCTGCACAGCACAACAACAACCTCACCACTATCAAAATCGGTTTGTCTAATTTAATATTTTAAAGCCTCTCCCGCCATGCCTCCGGAGTCTCAGGCAATAATTGCCTTTCACAGCAACAAAATCACCAGCTAAAAGCAGAGGGACACCCAAGTAGCTAATTGGCACCCTCTGGTCAAGAGCGGCCTTTTCTGTTGAGTTATTTTTCCCCCTGAAATAAGACTGGAATGAAAACGCAGTGGTTGGCAGCTGAAGGATCTTTTCATGTTCTTCCTCTCCATCTTTCACGATGGCACTCTGCATTTATGAATCCTTTCCATGGGAGCGAGCATTTGCTTTCTCAACATGAATGTGACATTTTTTTTTGCAGAGAAGGAAAAAGAAAAGCTGAACTATACCAGCATGTGTATGCATTATCGAAACGCAGACTCAGGGTACATTAGCGGACTGAGGCATTCTACCAGGAAGAAGAAGGTGCGGGCAAACACAGGGAGAGTGATCTGGTGGCAGATGTCTGAGGAGAGGGAATCCTGGAGTTTATGGGGCAGTGAATGCACAAGACCCGCACTTAAAGGCAGGTGACAGGAAAGCTGTTAGTCAATTGCAGGCATTGAGGGAGGTGAAAAACATCATTACATAAAGAAACTGCCAGCCCTCAGTTGTATGTCAGCCCAAGTGAATGACAAGTTGGATACAGTGGCCCAAGAGAGACCTAATCAGAAGTAAATGAAGCACACTTAACTAAAATGCCTTATACACATTCTGATGTATCACTTAGGTGAAAAAAAGGTGTGAGAAATCTGTTTGGTTTCACACTGGTTGAATGCATAGGTTTCTTTTGAAATAGGCCTATGTGATGTGGATTCCAGACTAAGCCACAGTCACCAACATGAGAACGGGCTGTTCAGAATCATGTCGTTTCTATGTCTGGTCAGCTTGCTGGGTTTCTGGGCTCATTAAAGCTCAAAATAGAAGAATTGCAGCAAGATCACGCATGTTCTTTTTCATGCATCGGTGTGAGAGCTATGCTGCTAGGTCACGTAACAACCCCTTCCAGCCAGTTTGGAATCTAGCCTAAAGTTTCCATTATTTACCATTACAAATATTTTTGCACCACTTTCTCAACCTCTGAAAAGCATAAAAAACCAACCCATAATATTTAGGTAAGGATTCAAAGACAATTCCCAATTTTCTTCAGAGACAGTCTTTCAACAGTAACACATAGAAAGTAGAGCCACAGGAGTGTTCTGTGGTATCTGCAGTAGTCTCCATCCAGAACAGATTCACCACAGAATTTGCTTGACAGTCCATCTCTCTAGAAGCATAAGCCTCCAGTTTGCTTGGGGTCCCCATTTGCCCCGGTATTCGCATTCTGAGCTTAAATGGAGGACCTTTCGAATTCTGATGGCATGCGTGAAAGGCCTCTGAATGACACATTGCCAACATTTTGGAGGGGCGACAAGTCTTGTCTTTACTCAGGCCTGCTTGCCATTCACTCTGCCGAGTGGCTGGCCCCTCGACTTTATCACAGAGACCGCCTAAAGGTACAATGGGGCAGATGGAGGAAGATCAAAATTAAGTCAACGTTTAGCATTTAATCAAAATCCTACTTTAAATGCAAATTTCTCAAGCATTGACTATTACAGGTCTTGCCTTGGGGCAGTGTACAGCTCTGCCATACCGCTAATGCTATTTCATTTCACCAGCACTACGGATGGGAGCAGAGGTTTTCCTCCGACGCCGTGTCACGGCTTTTCGCTGTAGTCCAGTGACCCCCTACCCCCCGCACTCCTGACTGCCCCCACAGTAAGCGCAGCAGCAGACCGCTGCATCACCGCCACCCCATCTGACCGCAACCACGGTGATGCTCAGAACAACCAAGCAGCCATGCAGTAAGGTATGGGAGTTTGTGTTGGAGGGTAAGGCCTAAAATCAAGCTGGAGTGTCAACTTCAAAAATAGCACAGCAGGGCCACAGATAGGCTAAAGAGCTATATTAGCTGAGGGGAGTTTGGCTTTTGGTGTGAAAGGCAAAGTGATCATCAACGTTTGGCGCAACGTTCATTCTACTGCTGATGGTCAATGTTTTTTCTGCTGTAAATGTACATGATTGGTTTGTGGAATTTAAACTTGTAATATTAAACTTTGCTGTCAAAAAACTTTTTTCCCCAGGATGGAATGTAACATATCAAAACACTCTTGTGTCATATCCAGATGCACTATGTCATATTTTCCCAAATTGACAATAATCATGCATATTGTCTCCCATTCTGAAAGTCTCTAAAACACAAGTGCAGTCATAATGGACCAAACAAAAAATATCACTGGATGACAATCACCATTTCCACAGCGAGGATGCAAACAGCTCCAAATCACTTAAACAGCTCTTTACAACCCAATGGACAACACACAGACAGAACGTTTAACAGCATAATTATCCACTTTTAGCAATAAATTAATGTTTAATTGATCTAATCAATTAGCTCGCAGTCCATTTTAAAATGTCGCTGTCGACCAAGAACCAGAATGGATCTAAGTATGCTAATTGAGAGATTTCAAATACGTTAAAAGGCTTTCAGGCAGCACTCGCAAATTACAACAATGATGATACCCCCCCTTCCGGCGCCATTAACTGAAACTGACTGTAATTAGCATTACTTGCAGTGATGGCAGTAGGTTCCATCAGGAAAAAAAAAGCTCAAAAGGGTAATTACGGTCAGGAGAGAGCCAAGCATCCTTCCCAACACCAGATCATCTCTTATTAATTTCTCGATCTGCTATGCCATCAAAGAAGTCTGGAGGAACAAAAGGCCCTTTGCAAGCTTCTCTAGCCCGGCCCCAGGAATGGAGCCAGAAATAGGTTCACAGTGTGTAGGTGGGGGAAATGTGGACAAGGAGCACAAAATCTATGGCGAGGGGGGATTTCAGCACACCAGCTCAGGCTGTGAGGACGGCCTCTGCCGTCGACATCGGAGGAGCGGCTACAAATGCCCCGTGTCGACAGAGCTGGAGACGCGACCCCCACCGAGCGCTCCAGAAAGCCACCGGCTGCAGAGTGGAGCGCGGTGTTTAATTCATCATACGCGCTCGGGCGTCCTTTAAAGGTTACCCTTCGAGCACGCATCTCGCCTTGCCCTTTCTCTTGATGCTTTTTCAATTAAGAACTTATACGGTGTCACTTCAATGAATACAATGAGCCCTGCTAAGGTCAACTGATTTGAACTTTAATTAACAAGCTGGTCTATTATGTCACCCTGTCACCCGGAGGTCATTTAAATGCTCCTCTCAGGGTCTGCACAAATATGAATGTTGTACAATAAACAACAGGATACATTTTTTTTTTCCAGTGTTACCTTTTTAGCTCAAACAGTGGAAATGTCTCCGTGCAGCCGAGGCAGGATTTATGCATGAGCATGCTCCATAATTTATTAGCTAATCCATAAATTAGGAAAGGAATTTCAGCACTCCTACACTGTGACACATTCTCTAGCTCACATATGGCACATGGCAGCATTGCTTCTGCTGTGGCTTTAAGGAGATCTGTGCAAAACACACTTCAAGCATAATTGGGGATTTGATTATATAATTGTGCAATGCTCTGGTAGCCACTGATGCAGAGGAATTGTACCAGACACATCTGTGCTCCAGCCAAGACGTCAGTGGCTCTGACACACTTCCCACAGCGGATGGGAAGAGGCATGGATTCGTTTAAAATGCACTCTCTGAACATCCCCCTCTGCTGCAGAGGCATTCACATGCAGGCTAATGTTAGTGATAAATCGTGGAAAGGAAGGATTTCGGACATGACTTGAAACCTGACACCACATATTAAAAATGATTCAAAGTGAGAAACCTTCCCACTTAAGAAGAAGAAAAAAAAAGCCAGAGTCACCAAATGATATGAGCTCCTTAAATCTGTTAAGGATTTGGCCATGATGAATACTGACAGAATGAACCATCTGTGTTAGCGAGGAATTAATGATCTTAGACAACAAGCACAGTACTTCTGAATCAGTAAAATGAGTTCCTTTTCAATTAGTGCTGGTAATGAAATATTACAGATGAGGAAAATATCATTAAGCCTAACCCACAGTCCCTCATTCTCTATTACAAGGCACAATATCAATCTTTGTGCCGTTAATCAGCCAAATAAATTATTCTGACAGATAGTCGGAGATGTCCGCAATGCTCGAGCCAAGAGAAATTCCAGGAATCCTAATCGAGAGTTTGGCGCACATGCAAAAGCGATCACCTGCTGTCTAGCACACAAGACCCATACTGATGTCAGGCTCTACAGTATGAAAGTCAAGAGAAGGAAAAAAAGACTGAGAGAGCAAGGACAGGAGGGAGAGAGAGAGAGAGAGAGAGAGAGAGAGAGAGAGACAGGGAGCTGGGACAGGAGACAGTTCAGGAAGAAGGGAAAGTGTAAAGACACACCTTGTCACAAGGATGTGGTTCAGCTGGAGTACCACCCACTGTTAGGGGTCAACACCTCCACGCCTCAGGTGTTTCCAGCAGCACACAATCTACAAGATCACAGAGAGGCATGCTGCACGCAAGCTCACGGCTGCAGTCACCTAGCTCTCTGCCTCTCTCTCCTCTGACAAAGAACAGCCCGCCGGGAAGTCTGCAGCTTTGGCCCGGCAGCGAACCTAACAAGGTAGCAATAATTCAGACAGCTTGTTAACATGGCACAGCTTGTGGGCAGCGGTGTGGTGCAATGGTTAAGGAAACAGATTTCACAATCAGATTTGAATCTCAGGTGGGGTGTTGCTGCCTTGCCTTACCCAACCTGAATTTCTTCACAGGGCTCCTGCAGAACAGATGAGCAGCATGAAAAAATGTAAGCTATGTTTGCAACCATGACCACTAAGCAAATAATGTTATGTAATGTAACTTCGAGCACTTGCACATACCCCAAAACTATATTATTAATTCACCACGGGCAACCGAGATAAAGCACAAAGGTGTTTTTGGCTTATTTTAGGTTGTTTTGCTTGTCTAACCTTTACTCCATATACACGTGATGTACAGTCTCTTCATGTCTCTTTAGTTAGTCATGGGTTGAAACAGCACAGGCACCACATTGAGTGTCTGCTAAAAGACAGATAACTCCTGTCTGAATAATTTCTTCTCTATCATCTATAAAAAGCTGCAGGAAAGACATTGCACCTCCTCTGTTCTTCTGTTAAGGCATTTGAGGGACAGGCATTTCATTTGTGGTATTAGGGTGAAAACAAGTTCCCTGAGAGCTCTCAGACATTTTACTATGATGATGAGGTGGCAGGGGCTATGATTCTGGATCATGGGCATGATAAATGTGGGTCCCTCCTATCCCGGGCGTTAGGTGTGCTTCATTCAGGTCAATTAAATTGTCATTGGGAAAACAGATGGTCACCACAAAATGATGTCCTCATCTTATTTGCCTCAACACAATGTCATTTTCATAATAATATCCAAGACCAATAAAGTGGACAAAACAACACGAAAAACAATAACCCATTCAAGGTCACTCACTGTGACCAACTCACTGTGGTAAATATGAACAGGGGAAAGATAGGAAAGACATGCTAACATTAGCATCTTTGTTGACATTAACCCATCACTCTGGTTAACTGGGAAAACAATGTCTGAAGCAAGGGGTTTTCTTCAGGGAATGCCTTTGACATTTCATCAGGGGAGCGCAAGACCTCCATCTGAAAAACACAACCCAGCTACGCATTGCTTTGCCGTAGTGAAACTTTGTTCGACCCCTGGGGTACCACTCATTCCTAGAAACCTCTTTTGTACAATGCTGTAGCTTCTTACACTGACTGTAATATACAAAATTACATTTAACACTGACAGCTTTTTTTCCCCTGACTGAACCAGAAGTATGTAGTCATGTTAAATTGGTATATGAAAGAGCTGGAGCATTTAATCATTCTGTTTATTCTCCTCTGGAGATCGGTATCTCCTGATTGATCTCCGAAGATGTAACTCAATACCTTGTGCCCTCCAGCTAAGCGCATGTCGGCGAGCGTCTCTCTCCGTCGACCAACAAAGACATGAGCATCGCTACAGCCCAGCGCCTTAATTACAGCCCAGAGTATACAGAGGATGAGGTATCATCTCTGAGGAGTGGGGGGTCAGAAGGGCCTGTTTGCATGTAAGGTCCTATCACTCTGTTTGCAGATGCCTCCTGCTCTCTCTTTAGGTGTCTGCGGCAGATCCCCCCCCGCTGTGTCATCCGCACTGCTCCGCCATCTCCCCGATGATAGTCCGTCTCCTTCCCCTCCCGTCAATCTTCCCGGGTCGAACTGACAGACGTCTTTAGAACCGCCAGTCAGAAGAGGAGGCGGCATGTCTCGGTATCTGGATGACGCGCATGGAAGACGGACCCGTCTGCAGGTATTCGCAACAATCGATCGCTTTGTTGTCGGGGAAAGAGAAGGAAGGAGTCACATCTTGTATGTCTTTGCAAAGTATAAACAAACCCAACTCAGCTCCGTAAACACTATAATATGCATGTTACTATGACAGAAAGAGAGAAATCTTTTTTGACAGCATACTCTCTGTGGAAAAGTGTTTTTTTTTTTCTTATCATTTTAGCACAGAGATATATTTTTCAATGTTTGCTCATTTTGCCTGGTACCCCGGCGCACTCAATCTCTCATTATCAGCCAGTGTAAATGCTTATTCTTCATGCTAGTGGCTCCAAATCATGGCCCTGTGCTTTAAACTCTGAGGTGTTTTGAGGATGTGACAGCCACCGTTAAGGGAAAATGTGGGTCACATCCCCCTTGTTATAAATCAGTCCAATGGGCACATCCGGGCCAAAGGGGGGAGCTGTCTGAAACTGGAGAGCACCATTACCTCCATGAGAGTCCCGGAGCACTGCAGCCTGACGCACTGTGTCAGTAATGTGAAAAAGCAGCCCTCTCGAGGGACTCCATTGTGCTGAGTTAATACCGGGCTGTCAGCTAGGGTGAGCCCGACTGGCGTGATTCGGGATTTGCAAACTTTTTGTCTGCCTTTCCTTTGACCCGTTTTTGAATGTATGCAAATGGCCACAAAGTGAAGGCTGCCACCGCAGGTTTCCCCCGCCCTCCCCCGCTCACACCATCCATCACTTGGGAGTCCCTCTCGTCGATGTTCCCCTCCTGACCTACTGAATAAAATCCCGCGGCTGTCACATGCAGAGCTCAGCCACACGTGTGCATTCACTGAAATGTGCCAAGCGCCGGGGTGCTCACCCCTGTCCAGACACACACACACACACACACACACACACACACACACACACACATACATACACACACACGCGGACACACACACACGCACACATACGCATACATACACGCGCACACACACACACGCACACATACGCATACATACACGCACACATACACGCACACACACACACATATATACACACACATGCACACACACACACACACACTAAAACGTGAGCCTTTGTACAACAGTCACATGTGCACAAAATTAAAAGGAACCAGGACACTATGTTAATAAAGTAATCTGTGGTTTGACCAAGCTTACTGAGATCCTTCAATGTGACTGGACTGAGATCCTTCAATGTTATTTCCTGAAATGCTAATAAGACCCATCCCACAAGGACAGAGCAGTAAGATAATACAAATTCAAACTCAGTCTATTGAGAGGCTCATAAATAAGTAGATGGGATACACAGGAATAAAACAAACAGATTTTTTTTATTCTGCTAAAATGCTCATCATTATCCATCCAAAGTGGAGGGAAAAATCATTTCAAATGTGGGCCAACCACAATTTTATTTCAATTACCACCACTGGTCTCAGGTAATATTACACCAAGATCCGATGTTGCCTGTGCAAATAAAGAATGCCAGACATCATTTATTTTTGAGTCCTTCATTATAAATGATCATATAAATTGTTTAGGCTGGAGAAAGATATAATCCCACAGTATGAAACTCCTCCGTGCTCCATTTCCTCAACAGCCCAAAAACCCTTAACTGTGCGAACTGTGAGCTGTGTCGGACAAGCGAGGTGCTGGATGAGATTCAGGAAAGCATTGCGGGGAATGTAAACAGCAGAAAGGGCTTGTATATAAAGAGTGCACTTAGTACAGAGAAGGGAGAGAAGGAGCGGTGCTGCGCACACTGTATTCCTGTACTACACTGAGGACTCGAGACAGAGGAGCACTGCCTGTAGACACGCTGTTCCCAAACAACACATGGAGCTTCGTTTTAAAGCTGGCTCAAAGAAAGCTACAAAGAAAACAGTGTTGTGTTGGAAGAGGTTCCCTCTACAATTACCACGGGGAAGGGGGGGTGGGGATCAACTCCACGCACAACTTTCTCACCGTAATCCGGCAATATCACATTGCACTGATACTCAGGTCACAAGTCAACACCTCTGCCCTTCTGCAGAGATGAGACCAAACACCCCGAAAAACAAGGATCCAGCAAGTGCCGATCCACGGCAGGGGAGGAATTCTCCCGTTCCTTCCCCCAATGGAGGAGGGGAGGGAGGGAGGGAGAGAGGGAAGCAAGCCATGGCTTGCAGCAGCGGGCCGCTTCGGCAGCACTTGGGTTTCCACTCTCCCCACCCCCTCCTCCCGGTTTGGCACCCTTCCCGGGCCCGGCGCAGCCGGAGCCTCTCTGAGCCACTGCCCCGTGCCTCTCCCCTCGGTCACGGTGTCGTGCGTGGGGGGGTCCTGCTGACAACACCCCCTCCTCACTCACGGCTCTCAGAAATGTTAAAAGGCGCGATAAAGGGCTTCGCGCTCTGCCTCCGGGTGGCAGGGAGGAGGCGGCGACGGCGTGGGACTCGAAGAGCTCTGCGAGACTGAGGGAGCGACAGGGTGCTTGAGGGAAAAAAAAGGAAGAAAAACACTAAGAGCCAGGGATTTTCCCATCAGCCCCTCTGAGGAACAGTCCCAGAAGCCTTGGCTGGAAACCATGTACATTCTCCCAACAGCCCCAGCTAAAAGAAGGCATCTCTTATCTTCTTAGCACTTGAAGAGCCCTTCGTGAGTCTGAGGGCAAAGAGATCCTGCCTATAGGGCGCTCTGGGGTGTCTAATGACAAGTGCTGGTGCGGTAGGTTACAGCACACAAAAAGCACTCAGGAGAGTGTAGATGAGAAGTCTCCACGTGGCCCTGTAGTGTAAGGGAGTAAAAATCCCATAGTTAAAAAAGAGCTGCGTCCAAAAGGACTGGTTTGGAAATTTGTAGACATGATACATAGGCCCGAGTCATGTGTCACACACAGCTTTTCACAAGATCCCACATTCACACACATCCCCTACACAACTATTTTTTGCACCAATCCAATCCATTCTTTCAATGTGCTGAACGGAGTTGACTGGTACTCTCCATTGGATTGTCGATATTGCCATACCAATAACGAGTTCGTATTTTCGACAAGAATTGACAGAACGAAAAGAAAAACTAAATCTGCCATTTTTCTCTCAACTTTCAAATGACTACAACCTATAGCCTAGACTATGTACTACAGAAATCATTATTGAAGCAAAGAGAACTGCCTCATCACCTTTGATGCTGCAGGAATTTAACAAGCTTGCAGAGTGGAGACAGAAATGTTAAGCTTAGCTGACAGGCAGATGGAAAACTAACAAAGAAAAAAATCAATCAAGAGCGTCAGAGATGAACAATACATCACTGATTTCACTCAGAACAGACAGGAACATGAATAAATCAAAAGCAGCGGCAGGAGCTGGTGCTTTGCACTGATCATCAGACAAAAAGACTGCTCATGTCTCGGAGTATTTATTGATAGGGGGATTGGCATGATGAGGATTCTCTTGTTATGAAGCTCTGGGTGGATGCACGGCTGAACGCTACAGAGGGAACAGGAAGAGGCAGTCAGAGGGGGCTTAATGACAGACATCTGCAGATACTTTCTAGACCTCTGTGCGCCAAAAACATGCACATGTTACCACTGTGCTGGGTGAAACCAGAGCGTGCCAGAAAATGAGTGACGATTTAACCCCCCACAGTCACAGCCCCAATGGGAGTTTAACACCATTTTACACCGTGCGCGGACTGTGGAGGCAGATAGTGTCTCTCTGATTGGCTGGAAATGGAATGGAGGTGTGTAGTTGTGCTGCCATTCTGACAACTTTGCCCCTGCCTTGTTAATCACATATGCTTCAAAAACACGTAGAACCAGCTCTAATTTTTTTTAGTCAGAGACACTGAGGTTAAAAGTTATGCAAAGGCTATTACTTTAAGTGCACCCATGCTGGTTTCACACACAAATACTGAAAAAAAGGAATTTGGTGAGGTACCAATTGACCGACAGAGAGGTCCCGCATTCATGAATATCAAAGCGCAATGTTTTGATCTAATCTCCTGGAGGACAGCTATAAATATTCTAGTGATAGGCTGATGTATCACCCGTCAAACTGAATTAGCAGTGGGCATCCCCTTATCTGAAATGTTTGAAGAAAGGTCATTTATTGAGCTGAGACAAGACATTTTTGCCCCCCACCCCTTCTGAATCATGTGAAATAGGCCTAGCAGTAAACAAAAATCCCTCTGGTTTGAAAATAACTTGTTTTGCAAGCACGGGCAGTTTCTTTTGTTCTATGTAAAACTACTGGCACCTCAAGGCATGATTTTTTTATTGCATGAATGTGTGGACAAAAATGAGCCACAAAAAAGTGTTAACATCTGCGCTTTGTGGCGTCACAATTTAAATGAAATCCAATTAAAAAGCCCAAAACATACTGGTTTTCATAATTTAACAAAATAAAAGCCGTCCCAACTTTTGAACAAGCGTATACTACACTTGGAGCTGAGAGCACAACTTCACAGAACATTTAGTTTATACTGTGACAAAAGGAAGTATTACAGATATATATGAATTAATTTCAAACATGCAGCTGACTCAGACAGAAAATGCTACACAAATAAAATCTTAATAGCCTTTACAATCACTTTTGATATCAAATGTATGTTGACACTGCTGGCTGGTGTGCTGATCTTACAATAGAGGGCTGTAAAAGACAGCTACTACACCATCTCCCCCAATCCTGAACTAAGTGTGGGCCATACTTTAGATATTTGAAGGACCTATGGTCTACCTCTCCCTTCCAAACGGCATTCCCAGAGCAACACCGCGCCATTTCTACGGTAACCGAGCCATCAATGAAAACTGCAGCTGCTGGGAAAAGCCATTCAGGGACCTCTCTGCTTGGAGAGGATAGCCAGCTCTCCTTTCCTCTTCATTACACAAATCACTTGTGTCCCACTTCACAACGTGCCACAAGATTAGCAAACGCCATAAACGTGGGTCCGTCTCTCGGCTGGGCCTCTTGGCCTGCGAACAACCAACAAGCCAGCAGCCAATGTAAACACACACATTCACTGAGGCATGCCAAAGCAGAAACAACACCCATGTTTTGTTGTTTTCTTTTTTTTTTCCCTCAAAGCAGACAGAGAAGGGAGACATGAAAGGAGCTGGCAGGTGTTTCCACCTTCAGCCCATGACAGAGTAGGAGGCTTGGCAGTGAATAGTAACACTGCACCGCTCTCATCTAGATCAAGTCAATTTATGAGAGCAGAGCACATTACTAACAGGTCACTGCACTGCCAAAAAGAACCGAGGGGGGGTGGGAGGTGGGTATCTCTAAGCTGGCTTGTCCTCAACTGCAGAGAACAAGGCCCTCAGCTTAATATACCTGTGAAATGTGGCAGACAAGCGCACCTTTTGAAGGATGAGCCTAACAAGTCAATGCCTTCGCTTGGTCTAGCGGGGCAGCGCAATCACATTTTATCAAAAAAAAAAAAAAATTTGCACCGAACAAGTCCTTCCAAAGGACACAAATGAGCTGCGCTCTGGGAAACAGGGTGAGAGAGAAAGAGAGGAGGCGGAATGGGTTTTTAAGTAGCCTACAATGTAAACTGACCACAGAGGCCCGAAATGTTTCCTCAACTATTCCTCCCTTTTAATTCAAGGCCACTGCTCCAACCATAAACCTCTGTGAGTTCAAGAGCTAAAAACCTCACCGTTATCTGTGCTATATTCTTTATTTTATGGACACAACAGCCACCCTAGAGAAATCGAAGACTATGAAATAAAATGACAGCTTCATCTACAGGGCTTATGTGTTTTTATTAGATAAGTAAAATGTGGCTTTGCTGTTGCTAAGGAATTATATTTGGTTACATTTAAGTCACTATTCATTCATGCTTTATTTGTATTAACTGAATGCACAAATTACACATTTCCATTGAGGATGAATCATGAGTGGTTGGTACCAAAGCCCATTGAAACCAGAATCCAGTTCCAGTTCCCAGAATCCTAGTGCTGCCAAGCCAGCCTGATCACATCAACACCCTGCATGAGTCAAGCGAAATCATTACCTGTATTCCGCAGTGGTCTATAAAACGGATGGTTCCTTCCATATCTTTCTGAATCATTACAACAAACCAAGCTGTCGCTCGTTTAAAAGCAGCTGAGAAACAACACGCCAGGCTTATGGGAGGTGAGTTAGATTATGGCATCAGCTGCAGCGGAGGAAAGAGGCTCCGGAGCACCTGAGGGAGAGCGATGGAGAGCGGGTCAGGAGGGCAGGCGCACACCGTGATGAGGTCATGCGGGGCGCCGTGCGTCCCGAGGAAGCTTTTGTAAATGATCTCACGCCGGCGCAGCCACTTTGAGGCATGTCCGGCCTCCGCAGGAGCGCTTGCGCGTATATCTGCGGCCTATCCCTGCCGTCCATCTCCACTCCCCGTGACCTCGCCCAACGCGGTGACAGCACTGTGTCACGATCTGCGCGCACACAGCAAGACAAGCGCACATTTTTCTTTTTTTTTTTTTGCACCAAATATTTGCTGTGTAGCAGATATTACACTTCTCCATTCCACACAGGGGTCACATTACACCCCCATTTGTACTTATCGCACCAAGAAGCTCCACAACATCCTCAAGGCAGTGGAAGGGGAAAAACCCATTGTAAAGTGAGGCCAATGAATCAAGGTACAGATATCTGTATTTTGTTAAACCTCATACATGTTTTGTGGTGGCAGGGGAAAAGCGCATTATTTAAGCTCTCTGGATACTCATAGCCTGCTGCATCAGAGATAAATGATGACGAAGATAAAACTCTTACCTTGTCGGAGCCCTGCGAGCTACACAGAAATGAAAAATCTACGTGGACTCATGGCTTTCTGATTCCTGCGGGTGATACGGAGGCGGAGATGTGTGATGATGTGTGATTTGCGACCATTAAAAATGTCCCCTGTGTGGCAGGGCTTTTTAGTCAAAGGAGAGCCTTTAACAAAGCCATAAATCTCACAGCGAGAGGGGATTTAAAAAACAAACTCGGCGCTCTCCATTCGGTTGAGGAAGTTGTCACACACCTGATATTCATCAGATGGCTGCCGGAGCGAAGCCCCAGTTACGCTTCTTGAATGCATGAATTTCAGGTCAACACAAATGCACGGTGATGTCATCAGTCAACACTAGAGGTGCGTCAGAGTACAACATACGTACCAAAATGTTATCGCACCCCAAAACAGGTGCCAGTCTTTCACTGCACTCTGTAGCCTGCAGTATCCATATCTAGCTGCATTAATAGCTAGCTATTTAGATTCTTATGATGCTTGCAAGTTACAGTACATGCACGTTTTAGATGGCTTATCAGTTATATAATGAAAGATAAAAAGGCTTTGTACTGTAATTATCCTGGGACCTAACATTTCTCCAGGAATAGTTATTTATTTGCTCTTCCGATTTCTCCAGGTTAGTTGCTTGTTGAGAGCAACCCTGAAGGTACAAATAAATTACACACTGTCACCTCTAGTGCTCGACACACCCAACGAAGCAGAACACATCGTTTGGCTGTGTTTGTAACTCAGATGCCTATGTGCTTTCTTCTCAAAGAAAATAAAGACCTTAGGTCCATGTTAGGTCATGTTAGGTCGCGTGTGCCCATTCCACATGAAACGCACAAATACTTTATCCAGAATGCACAATAAAGGTTGCTGGGATTTCAAAATGCACAGTGCTGCACATCCTAAGAAGTCAGCATGAGGGCGGGTTAACACTTGCAAAAAAGCAGAGAAATGTTTTCTACTGAGAACAAAAAAGGTGCATCCAGGCAGATGCATGACAAATCCAGTGAATTAAAGAGCATTACTGTGACTCTGAATGAGGCCCAGGGGGCTTTAAGGAGGCGCTCTATCTGAGATGTGCCTGAGACACTGGTGCTTTAGCCTCTGGAACACTACAATGATTGCATCACCAACACTGTGGTGATGAGGTTTTATCTGCATGCGCTCTGCAGGCAAAAGCTTGCAACCCATGCTACCTTTCAGAGTTAGTGACCTAACTATCAACTCAAAAAAAAAGCACACGTCTGCAAAAGAGCAGACGTGGCCTGGTCTTGCAGGGCTCAGAGAGCATTTCAATGACTGTTCACATTTCTGTGCTCTGTACTTGTGTAACAGGTGTTAACATATGGAGCCTAATTCTGTGTTCCAACTGGCTTTAACAACCATGGTGCAGAGGTTTCAAAATCTAGTCATTTAACTAAAGCAATCTACCATGTTACACACGCTGTATTAATTAGATATGCCTGGGAATTAGCATCTTAAAGCTTTGCAGAGGGTACGGACTACTTTTCACAAGAACAATAAAAACCATTGTCCTTCTAAGCAGTACCTCTGGGCTGCACAGTCCGCTGCACTCTAGGTAAATACTGCGGCATTAAGTGGCAAGCTGCTGCTTATCACACAGGCAATAGTTGCTCAGAGAGTTAAGAGCTTCTAATGATCACACTGGCAATTATGCTATATTTCTAACAGTGTTCATTGTCATGCAGGACTGTTGCACGATCACACACTCAAGGGAGGGGGTGGTTGCTGGGTGGCGAGACGGCACTGTCCTTGACTGTGAAGAGAACGCGGAGAAAGGACAGCCTGTTTCTGCAAGCATCAGAACCAGAGGAAAAGCTGCACAACCTTGCCTTAATTCCTATAGACATCAAATTTAAACTGTTAGCATGTATATTAAACATGAATGCTTGCTTCCACATTAAGTCAGTTTTACTTGATCTTCCTGAGGGAAATGTACATGTTTGCAATGTAGGAGTGCCTGATTTAATGCAGAAGTAAGTTTTATTAGGCCTGCATGTGGTTTACTACATCTGGTTTTATTACTGGATCTTTTCAAGATAAATTACTTTAGTTTAAAATGGTATTATTTCATGGAATGCTTCAGTGCTGAACGTAATTGAATGTAATCCATTACTTAGCAAATTACATTCCACACTAATTTTTTCCTCATTAAATGCAAAGCTGAGTAAGGATATGAAGAGTGGACAGCTTGTTATGCAGTGCCTTGAGTGTCTTGAAACCACACAGGGACACCTCATTCACAGCCAATTGGTCATCAGCTACTCGGGCTCCTCCTACATGGGCAAACTACACTGCAATAACTGCCAATCATCTCCTTTGCAGAAGTGTGTGAGAGTAGTGTGCATGGCAGTAGGAGCATATCTACAGCACAAATGAGATCAAGCACACTTCTGTTTCAGCATTGCTTGGAGGTAGATTTAGAGGCCAATACATCTGCCATACGATACTCGTGCAAGTATGTCACAGTGCACCAGTTACCGTTGCTAACTGTACCTTGTCTAATTTTCCTCATAATAACAGTGAACCTTAATAAAACAAGAAAGCATCGCTCCAGCCACTGACATGTGGAATTATAAAATGAATTACTGCAATTCAAAATTAATTACTCCCTCAGCGTTTAAAATAATAAAGAGCAGTTACATGTCCAAAAGGCTAACTTTGTAGGCTATACTTGAATGTGACGTGTAAGTGTAGTAATAGGAGGAAAAAACAGCAGTGAAAGGTTTAATTAGAATCAACAAAGTAGAAAACAGGGAATATTGTTTTGGTATGAAATATCTGAAACATTTAGGCCTAGTCAACCTTACTGTGCACTGATAAAACAGCACAAAATTACTGAAATGAATAACACCAATGTTTTGAGATTATTAACTGCAAACTCACATCACACACTTACACAGTGCAAAGGCCATAGTGACATGTCTGTACGTCAAACAGTGGTTTGAAAAAATAAACGTCGTACTCAAGTCAGCAGACACACCTTTTTAAACCTTAAAATGACTAGATATATTTCATGAGACATTACAAGACAAGGCCACATACATTTCAAGACAAGGTCATATTATATACTACTGAGCAACTAATTCAGTATGTCAAGTTTAAAAGCACTTAAGAATCTGCATGAAAGACGTTTATACTTCATGAATCAGCTTAATTGAAAAGAACACAAAAATGAATCTCGCTAAACACGCAGACCAAATGCAACCTGACTGGTTCTCTTTTTCCTCTGTGTCACATCACTCACGAAGCAAATGGACGTGACCCCTGCCATATCCATGAGGGTTTGAATAGTCTACTAAGAGAAATTGTGCATCACCGTCTTTTTTTCTGTTGACTCTTCTGTGTGATGAGCTGTATTTATGTGAGCTATACAAGTGCTACCTTCCCCTGATGAAAAGATTACAAATCCATCCACTGAGCACTCGAAGAGCACTCGCTGAAAGCCGTGTGCTACATTCTCCTGAAACACACACAAGAAAAATCAGCCCTTATCACAATCTTGGCCTCAAGCGAAAGCAAAATAAATGCAATCCGGTTTAGTTTCCCCGACCTTTCGCGTTCTTGTTTTCCTGATAAACAAATGATTGCAATCCATTTTCTTTTTAAATTTTCCACCTCAGTTAGGCTCCGTAAAGGTGGGCCCTTTTGCTTTCGGCTTTCTGTTCACCTGCTGGAACCACCTGTACAGTAACTCCACCAGGGTGTTGTACAAGTCACACCCCGGTGGAGTGACCATGCCGCCCGCTAATGCAGGCCTCTTGGGAGCCTTGCCCCCATATTCCTGCAAGCTCCACGAGGACCACTTCACAGCTACATGTGCAGCAGGCCCACTGCATTCCCGAGCTTCCATTGCGTCCAGCTCCAGTATAGAGCGCAGTCTCCACCGCAACAAGGACACAGGCATTGACAGGCACAGGGGCAGCATAAAATCACCGCAGCAAAGAGCATTCGCTGCAATGTGCTAGGCAGGTAAAAGCCTTTCAGTAGGGGGGGAGGCGGTGTCTCACAATTTTGCGACTCTAGGCACATAGATCAAGAGCACTTTCTACAGCAGTAATATCTGCTGGGACTTTTCCACTAAATGAAAACCCATTTGGGCTTATTTCACTCCTCCCGACCCCCTCCCTTTGCACTATAAAGCACTGTGAGTTGAGGTGCCCAGAGCTGCAACCTCATTCCCACCTACTGCCATTTATCACCACTTAACACTTCCATGTTTATACAAGCAGAAGCTAAACACCAGCTTATTCCGAGCAATCCCCAGACAAATCACAAGTATATGCAAATGCAACCCTCTCTGCACTAATGTCTCGCCGTTCAAGCAAAAAGTAAAAAGGGCTTCTTTATTTTTTGTCAGGAAACCATTTGTCTTTTGACAAACGACCATCGGAGTGGAGCTTCACGTGTCTTCTGCACAAAGACTTCCAATTTGAGGAAACAATAACAGCAGCAATAATAAACACATTAAGGATGGGCTCTTCTGTGGAAGCCACAGAATTTTAAGTAGACATCTGAGTGGCAATCCCCACACGCTCAGAGTAATAATGTTAATGGGCTCTTCGCCTCCCCTCGTCCCAGATAGACATCGGGAGAGCGACAAATTCCCTTGCATGCCCGCAACCAGTTAACATGTGTTGATAATTACAGGGAGCTGAAAAGAAGCCGCTTAAAATGACTTTGTTTCACTGACCTCAACGATGGGGTGCAGAGAGAGAAAACTGGATTTAGCACAACATCATGAAGACCTCCCTCCCTCGGAAAGATACACAAACTGTCCTAACACTTTTGAAATACAAATTCCACATGAGGTACGTATGAGATACCCCAGCCCCCTTAATGACCATAACCTAAGATATTGTCACTGCACCTCTGGAAAGCTTTATGTCTTATATGTATGTCAAGCTATTGATTAAAGCCACCTGATTCATGCCAACATAGAATCCGAGCGTCCGCAGTGGAGGTGCTGGCGGAAAAGAGGCAGAAGTCACGACCTCGACCTGGATGCCGCCCCAGCATAACAACCTGGGGCCAGGCAAGCTGAAATCCAATCAAATGACTCCACGGGAAAGGACACAGGCAGCACGCTAATGCACGGGGAGCCCGAAAGCAGCTTATGCCGGTACTCAGTAAATATGCCCTGCTAGCGAAAATTACTGACAACTCACAATGCAACGTTTCAACTGGAAACTTCATTGAACTGAAACTGATACTGTAATTATCCAGGAAGTGTGGCGTCTACATTGCAGTACCCCTCTGTGTGTCTGGTTACACGGCATGCTGGTTTGCCTTGAACAGCGCTCAGCTCTGCCCGCATCACTGAAGACCATTCCCAACAATGCAGCTAGACAGGGCTGGTTTATGGATTACCACTCAACATGAATGCTGCACTAGCACATTCCAATCAGTGTAAATGAGGGCACCCGCACCAATTTAAAATATACTGTCACGTCTTCAGACAAAGAGTAATTAAATTAACAACACCGAATGTTCCTAGCAATTTCTGTCTTGGAAATTTACAATGTTTCATTTCATTGCTTTGTTCATTTGGGTAATCTCCTCATTGCATGATGTGAGCACACTTGAAACTGAAAGCTCTGTAATCCATTCCATGAAAAATCAAATGGGTGAAAAATGACATGAAAAAAATGATAAACAGATTAACAGACTTATAACTGGCTTATTCATCTTTGCCGATGTTAAAGGCAAACCTGGAGCTAATGGTACCTTAATGAAAAGCTTATCCTTACAGTCTCTGCAGGTAATTTCTTAAACACACATTTCAAATTTCCCATTAAAGTCAAGCCTCTCTTACCTCTATGGATAACATTTGTTTGGACAAAGGGCTTTAAAAGTATTTACTCAGGGTGAATGATAACAGTTACAATTCATGGTAAGAAAAACAGTTACATTTCTGCTATCACTATGAGAGGGGATATAGTAGCACATAGCAATGTACATTGTCATTTTCTACTGGAGTACACTAGGAAAGAGAAGCCTGATGCTGGAAACACAATGCTTTCTCCTGTACTGTTCATGAGCCTAGTCAAAGTGGAGAGGCCCTCTGTCAGCAGTGATTATACTAAACAGATCATTATCTGCCCAACCCCCACCACTTGATAGTTGTGCTTGTCAGACAGCTTAAATCTAGTCAGCCAGTCCGGTCTGTGAAGCCAACAGTGGAACGCACCATGATTTTACCCCTGATTGAGCTCCTCTGGTGGAATTATGATTTTGATTTGAGTCTGATGAACCTGTTAATGAAATTTAGAGTGTGCAAGCTGCAGTCATACCTGGGCTTAACACCTTTCAGTGTGTACTGTGTCAGGTGCTTACATGTGATGGTAATTGCTTTTGTGAGTGGTTACAACCTGTGATTTTCACAGAATTGCGTTGAGTGTCTGTCTGGTTTCCCAAGCTGCAAGGTACTGCCAACAGGCGAAGGAAAAACAAACTCTCAATACCGACGTGCGAACAAGAAGCATCTGCTTTCTGCAGAGCTTTTTGCTTTTGCTGTAGAGCCACAGCACAGACCTGCATAAGCAATGGAGGAGAAAAAGACACAATGGACAGAGGTGGAAAATGGCAAGACCACGAGTGTTTATTTTATCTATCTGCTGACATTGACAACGACAGGCAGTGTTGGCTGCTGTGTCTTGAGCTGAATACAATTCCCATATTTCAGAACTTGTGTTGCCCATCAGTTCTAACTGCTGACTTCAGAGCAACCCACTTGTTATGTCAGATTCACTTTTAACACACACTACTGCAATTTTCAGAAATTAAAGACTGTTGACTGTGTGTGTACATTCACTTTAAATTATCTTAATCACTTTAAACAGAACCTCCAATGCTGTTCTGGCCAGGAAAAATACAGAAATACTCTTTTTTTTTACTTAAAACATGTCAACAGAATGTTGATTACAGACAACTGTAACTTAATCAGAAGAAAATTCTTATTCATTCCCAGTCTGTCCTTGTTCTCTGTCCTCAGATCTCTTCTTTATCTGAGAGGAAGACATCAGCCTGGAGCTCTGTTCCTCTGTGATTCCCTTAGGGCTTATCTTGCAGGGTATATTATACCATGTGCCATTCCAATGAAAGCTTTCATTTGACCAGTCTTATTTTTCAAACAGTTCAGACCTCCGCAAAAGGCTGCGCGCATGAATTTAATGAGAAATGGCTAGCTTTTCAAACAGAATCCCCCCTCTTTTCAATAGAGCAGGAAGAGCTTTTGACTGCATAAAGCATGCCAGACAGGAGACAGACACAGAAAGGCGAGCACTGCTTTTACATGGTCACCCCAGGCAGTCCATAGTTCAATTAATTTCCCAAATCCAATCACAATTAGGAAGCAGGACTGGGCAATTCCAGTCCTCTAGGGGTAGGTTGCTTAAGGTTTTATAGCTATCTTTCAATTAACAACAGATTACGACTGGAGGGGAAAAAGTGAGTTAATTTCCCTGCCCATTAATACTGACAATTAAAATGCTCCCAACCTGCGGAATCATGCTGCAACATTCCAAAAATCAAAGCACTCCATATTCCGAACATCCATTTTCAGAAGGGTGCATCACATCTTTCTTACAACCATCTACCCAGTATCACACAGGTTTGGTCAGTAGTCAAACAACCTCTTTCTTTTTTTAACAGAGTCCATGGGTTAAATTCCGATCTATATATTCAAGCATGTCATGAAACTAAAATCCTGAACTTAGGTCCACTTCGAATGATGAAAACTGTTCCCATCTACACTGACTGAGTATCAGGGTGGAGCCCTATCTTGGAAACCCTCATTTCCTAAAGAGATCTCAGAATCTGTGCAAAATATGTATATAAATCTGACACTGTCGCATCACTTGACCCTCATCATCCCTGGCGTTGTCATTAATGCAGCTCATAGCTTAATGGTGGCTGCAGGTACTGAAAAAGGATTCAGACTCAGTGTTTCCCTGTGATCACTTCTTGTGTTAATCCTTATGGCTGTGTGTTGGGGTTTGTTCTCTTCTGTGACGAACCTCTGTGTGCTATTTGCACAAGAAAGCCTCCCCTTAAAAAGCTGCAGGCTAATTAAGCATCTTTCTTCTCTTCAGCCTTTGTGCTACCTGTGGTTCTTGAGTGCTGCTCTACAGCTGCCGAGTGAGCTGGCACGCATGAAAGGGCCAAGAGAATGTCTGCACAGTGCCACCTTATCACTAACAACTGTGCCCCCTCCCTCTGGAGCAGCGGTCCAGGCAGGTTGGCATGGACACGACATAAATTACAGCAGAGACTTGTGATTGTTCCTCCTGATTACAACAACTACACCGACTGATCGTTCAGCTCATCGGAAAGCAGATGAAAGGTATTTGTCAGCGTTCACCGAGCGCTGTCCTGCGCGCAGCTGAGACTCAAATCATCTTTCACTAATTACGGGTGAACTAGAAGCGCACGGATGTTAAGCAATGGAGTGCAAGGATTGATTCACCCCTCTGTCTGACTCACGCAGTCGCGACACACTGTTGTACAAGCACTCGAACAGACAGGCTGTTCTCAACTCATCAGATGTGTGTGAAAGGTACACTTTACTGTAAGCGATTCTGAGAGGTGTCATTCATTTGAGACCATTTCCCATCGCCAGAAGTGTTGGCGAAGGAGGAGGGGCTAGGGGCGAACACACAAATGAAAATGAAATCTGGTCTCAGCGTAACGTCTAGTTCATAAACAATTTAGAACGGATTGTTTCTCTTATCAATCATTGAGACTGTGGCGGCGGACGCCTTGTAAGCGTGAGGACGAGTCCATCCATCAAACGTGCTGAATCCTCTCTTTGAATAACCAGGGACGGCGCATTATGAAATTCCACAACCAGTCACTCTCACACAGTTCAGCACATATCCCATTACCGCTTAATAAACAACATTTCCTTGTTGCAGGTTGTGATTTAAGAACATTTCCTGCGCCAGGCATCAGTATTGAAGGTGTATTTAGGAACGGGGGGGGGGATCCAACGTGCATTTATTCTGTTGACAGTCTACGCCTGCAGTCCAATTTTGTTAACAGTGTAAGCGCTTGTTATTCCACCTTGTATGAAGAAATAAATCCAGCCGCCGAAGCAGCCGCCGCTGTGACGTAGAGACTTATGGGAATGGATATTGCCCCCTAATGCATGTAAACCCGCTGCGATCAGGAAACGCCAGGCTCCCGGCCTCAGCAATAAAGACAGACCGCCACACGTCACACACGGGCCCATGCGTTTGTCGGGAACTGCAGGACTCATCTGACTGCAGACGAGGTGTCAGCGTGCCATTATATCACTCCTTTTATCATGTGGTTTCAAAAAAGCAAAGGCAGTCTCAGTGTTACATATAAGCTCTGCAGGTGAGGGAGCAGACTGATAAATGCTTGTGACCTAGGTTAAAAAACACGCCGATGAGATAAGACAGAAGGGGGAAAATGCTCTCAGTCATTTTCAATCCCCTTCGACAGAGGCCATTTCTCTTCCTGACCTTCTCTCTCTCAGCCTTCTGCCACCTCCCCTTCCAGCCATCAAAGCTACAGGTGAGCTTCTGAAAGGCCAGGGCTGCCCGTTTACCTGACCGCACCTCCTCTGAAGGTGTCGAGTCAGTTCACCGTGTTTTTCTGGCCTCTCCATTTGCTTCCATTTCCCTCAAATATGCTTTTGTCCCAAGGGATGGTTTCCTAAGCCTTTTCTTCCAGGACTGGCTCTGCTCCAAGTGCAGTGCGGACAGAATCCAGTAATTACAGGCACGTTTTACACTGTGAAATCGCTCAGTGTTGGAACTAATACAGATGATTTTGCAAGCAGATATTTTCTAAAATGATGTATCACAGTTGAATTTTTTCAGAAGGACAACAAATATACATGTTTGCATGAATGTGTTTTAATAATTTGTCTGAAGGTAGTTTAAATTCCAATGTGTACTGGCACATAAGATAAAAGCGGAGAGTCCACTCAGGACTTGTGTTTTTGGTCACTTAATCACTTCTCTGGTCAGCTGGAAAATGTCTTATCTGAACTCTGGTGGCCCCATAACTCAATTTGTATGTTTTGTAATGTAATTTATCAAAATAATAATGTGTACAATGGACCAGATTCTGAACACAGAGGACTCCTCTATTCTCTAATTTGACACAAGCATGTTGGCATTCCTGACATTCCCAGCACAATTCATTAGCCTAAATTAATGCAACAGCTTTTTTTTCATCCCTTTAAGATGAACACATTGTGTGCGTCTAATGGTTTGTAGCTTATGCAAGGATTAGTTTCTAAAGACACAAATAGAACATGGAATTTTAATTCCTAGAACTGAGTGACTATTACTGCTAATGATACCAGGCTAATGAACAGACTGTAAGAGATACTTTATATGCTTCAAGCTTATGGCATTAGGCACAACACACCAATTTTGTCTGAAAAGTAGTTAATGCTACACTCTCACAATTGTTAAATTATGCATACAGTATCTGCCCAGAAAAAAGATAGTGGTACCCATTTCTCATATGCTCAACCATTTACAATATTGCAGGATATGAAAGAGCATGTGTTTACATTAAATGGGTATTTGAAATTTTATACAAAACTTTATACCCCCAAAAGGACAGTGGAAAAATGACTAGTAATTCCGGGCAGAAATCAAGCTGGCTAATTATGACTCGCTACTTACAAAACATATCATCTCCACTTTTGACCAAAGAAATTCTTGATGTTTACATGGTGATAAATAGCTAAGACTACATTTGTTCGAAAAAATACAAAGACAAGTTATGCAGCTTAGCATGCAGCTCAGTCAGTGGTGTAGCATTTAATCACAGCAATGTATATGAGGGTGACACAGCAGGCCCTTATTACTAATAGGAAAACAGTATGTTTCCATATAAAGTAAATTCCCAGAAGGGTTGCTGAAAATAAGCCTATGGTCATTCCATACACTAACACCCATGAGAGCGAAACAATGTCATTCATTTAATGGTCATTTGAATTTCAAAGCAACATTAGTTTACTGAGCCAAATCCTAACCCCAAACAGATGGCTGGAGTGACCTACTGAGTGTAATGCAACATTGCATGATAGATAACTAGACAATGCATTACATTATATTCTGGACTATGTACAATAATCACTTATTTCTGGGCTCCAATACTGAATTAGCCATGTTGGCGACAGAAGGATCTGTCCATTTCAGTGAAATGCAAACAGCATTTCAGAACAGCTGTTGTACGAGTTAGCAAAACACAATGATTTTGCAGTTTATGTCAACAAAACTCAGACAGTTAAAGTTCCACTGATAATGTAGGACAATAATCCCCCTACTCCTAACTAGTAATGTAAATACAACTATTCAGAAATAACCCTCACCCTCATTATTTCAAATGATACACTGCCAGTATAAGTGATACTTATACTTGTTACTTGTACACAACTCAACATATCAGTTCTTCTTAGGACATTTTGCTGCAATGGCAAAGACTCTAAGAATAAGACTGGGATTAAAAATTTGGCTATTTAGAGAATTTGTGCTGTCTTTTCTTATTTATAGAGACATATAGCCATTTAATAGATGGTGTCAGGCTGATCTTGCAGCTTTTTAAGAGGGGAAATAAAAAACAGTCACAAGCTTCAGTGCTTTTGTACAAACCTATCTGCATGTCTACACAATGTTCAACTTATGCCTGTTATTTAACGTACAGATGTTGAATGAAGTCTACTCTTACTTATGAGAGCCCTTGATAGACAGTTTACAGACAGCACATGTCATTTTGTTTATATGCCAACTAAACATGTTTAAAATTATCCTAGAGTATCATTGTGCTTAATCTTCACATTACATTCCAGAACAATGTGCATGTCATGGCAACAGCACTGTATGAATAAACCCAAACTGATTTAAAGAAACATGCCTAACGTATAAAATGGACCATTTTCACATAGCCTTAAAAGCGCAATATTTATAACGCTGACAGCACACAGCTCCATGGCTGCCAGACTGCAGGCAAACTAACTGGTTCCAACACCAGCTCCTCTGATTATATTTTACAGATCTCGCTGCCAAGCCCAGATGCATTTCACTTGCAAAGCAGCTCTCAACACCGGAGATGAAAGACTGGGTATGACAAGAAACAGATTCAACATTTTTTGCTTTCAGCTCAAGCTTTGGTGGATTTGACATTCACAATGTCAACTTTAAAAAATACACAGCTTGCAAAAGGGAAGGTTCTTCCCCTGAATGCCATCAATCTTTCCACCGTCCAACCAAAACCTGTCTTGCAATCATTCCGTTTCCCTTGTGTCGGCCAGAGTCAAGTTTTTTTTTGATTCAGTGTCAGGTAGGGGGAAAAAAACAGGCTACTCTGGCAGGAAGCGAGGATGATCGAAATGACCTGACCTCTCACATCCCATGTCAAGTCCTCCACAAAACCATCAGTCAAAAAGGCCACATGAACGGGGCTCTTCTAGAAGCACCAGTCATTTTAAAATGTCACTCACCACACCTTCCACCAACAGAGAAGTCCATCTGGTCCATTTATGTAAGCATATTATAATACATTTTCTCAGCTTTGCTGCTAAATTGCTTACTGGAATCTGGTACAGCTGTTAATAAATAGCACTGCATTATAATTAAAAACAAACTGACTGATTGTGTTGCGAGTGCCTGATTAAAACCTTCACAGCATCACGTATGTGTAAGTGGGTTTTGATTTAATTGTAAAGTGATTATAACTTGGAAGGACAGTAGTTTTAATCTGATTTCAAAAAATTGATACTGAGCCTTAATGAGGCAACACATGATGTTTAATTACATTGTGTGCTTATGAGGGTGTTGGTGATGAATCAGTACAAGGGACACACACTTTCTGTATCCCCATTTCCTTTGACGTTCTCAGGGTGATAAATTAGATTTGTATATCATATGTTACACTGGTTTTTAATGGGTTTTTGTTGCCCCTCCCCCCTCCTCCTAAAGACACAATCTTCTTAAATTGTGATCCAGTAAATTCGATCTGAGCTGATCCTCAGTTGTTTAATCCCTCCCCCCCTCCCCTCCTCCCATCCCCCCTTCCACAGACGACCCCCCCCCAGAGAAGAGCTGGCTGCAGCTCATGCATGCCCATGTTAACATGCACTAAAGTCACAAATATAATCCTTGTTAACATGCCTGCAGAGGTCCACTGTAATGTTCTCTTTGTGTCGCCCAGAAATCAGACCCGTTGGCATCTGCATCTCAGCTTCCACCCTGCTCTAACAGTTTATTCAGGGTTGAATAAATTCTATTAGGAACCCGCAGTCATAAACTCATATGCAAGGGTTTTTTTTTGTTTTTTGTCTTCCCAAATTACACTCCCCACCGATCCAAACTGCTAAATAAACCAAGCTTTCACTTACGAAAGCTCCAGATCACCATGTGTAAAATGCCACTGAACTCCATGTTTAATGAATGTGGATATGGTCAGGCAAGGGAGTCGTTCATCTAAGATTGGACAAAAAGGGTGCCACCCCTCCGTGTGAGCTAGGCAGCTTAATGTGATTTCTAACATCCCACCGACATTTAATACACTCCGAAATCAATTACCTCAGGTTGCTGGAAGCCAAACGCCTCAGAGAACCTCTCCGAAGACTTTAACCTAATTGAAGTCAAGACCTGGGATTACCAATTTGTTTTTAAACATAAAAGCTTTGGCTTCTGAATTGCTTTACAACAGCAGTGCATCCCTTTCTAATCTGCAACATTTAGTATTTTGCAGTATTTATTTATTAACGCTTTGCCAAATCTGATCCAGCGTGCCATTCTTTCCCAGAACGCCCACAAGTGAGACGCCGCCCCCCAACACACACCCCACCCTCAACACTTTAGCTCCATGTAAATCTCTTACAGTAAATGTTTACCTTACCATTCGCTGAAAACAGCTACTGTGTGAATGTTTCTGTCACCACTGCATAGCATTACTGGATGTCAACACATGACCCCTCTGCAAGTGCATACATATTCAAAAGGCCCGTCGACCAGCTTGTTTAAAGCAGTGATTAAAGATGCCAGAGAAGACAGATTCTCTCTCTTCAGTTGGCAGATTGCCAGAACATGACAGACAATTAAGGGGTTTCCACCAGTCTGGTCCCCTCCAATCTACTAAAAGAGATCTACACCTATAACAATTATTAACATTATTGCCAAAGGGGTGTTTTTTTAAAGGGTTCTAGAATCAGCCCCAGAATTCTCTTTCTGAGCCAGTTAACACTGCACACGTCAATATATGCTGCAGTCACAGCTCCTCAGCTGAGAGATGCCAGGTATAATTGCAGCCCAGACTGTAAAAGGCTCTTGAATTTGCATTGTTCTTTTAAATCTGAAAAACACAGTTGTCAGACAGCCAGGGAGATAGACATCGAGAGACAGCAACAGCAGCTAGATCCAGGTTCCAGACACTGGATGTCTAGTATGCGTCACTCACAAGGCTAGAACTGCACAAAATAAACCTAACCCCCGACTGGTATTTTTCAGAAAAATAATTGAAAGCAAAATAAATAAATAAATACATTTTTAAAAACAAAGGGTACAGCTGCATAGAGGATGAGTGTAATACTTTTTGAATTTAAAAAAAATGTTAGCAAAGTTTTAGCTGTCAGTTATTCACAAATTTCTTAGTAAGACCCAATTCATGCAATACCTTAATTAGCACTTTCGTACTGAAAGGTTACACTGCATCATATCTGCCAAGCAAATGTAATGACGTAATGAAAAACAACTCGGCCTGTTGGGTCATCTCACTGTAACACCAGGGCTAATTGCACACACTTTCAGGACACAGGTCACCAAGAACACAAACCTAGTGTAAAATGTATTTGTAGTGTAAAGCAGTTTTCATGCCACATATTCAAAATGATATATACCCTACTGATTTTTTTGCCCTATTAATAGAACTACTTTGACATCAAAAAGAATGTTTTATAATTACTGCAGAATGACATTCCATCATGCACATAAAGACATTCCCCCACAAACACCTACACTGCAAATCATCTTTTTTCCAGATGCAGGCCAATAACAGCGTTATCATAATAAAAAATCTTAGGTTAACAAATACAAAAAAAAAACCTTCCAGTCATTGCCCACAAGGACTGAAAGCCTTCATTAAATTATGAAAGGCATTGAAACAAAATGAGCAAACAAAAACTATGACCACTTATCGACATTGCTTTGACCACAGAAGTCTTGAGGAGCATGTTCCATATCTATTTTAAACACAACCTGCCCCCACCCCCAATTTAAAATGCTGACAGAGACCCTTCAGGAACTGCCCATTTTCACCAAGGTTAAAACTACACCGGGAAAGAGAGATATTAAATTATTCACGTGCAACAAGACCTGCTTCTAATCATAAGCGTGATGAACAGCCCGGGCGGCCTGCGTGTGCCTGCGCTGTCATTTCCTCCCCCACTTCCCTCCCCTCCCCTCCCCTCCCCCTCGCCTCCCTTCCCCCCACACTGAGCCACTAGACCCAGCTCCCGCTGCAGAGGAGGATTAGACCAAGCAATAATATTATGCATTACGCTCTGTCCGCACTGATGCAATCAATGCTCCATTTCACATGGTCCCTTTTGGGAGGGGGGGAAGAGGGGGGAGAAAGGGGGGGTGCTGCAGCAGCAGTAGTTTCCTCTATGGCAACTGTCTACCTCAGTGTAGCTGAGGCCTTCTGGGAGAGCAATATGACCACATGACAGTAAAATGCTGTTGACAAGCTAGTTTTCCACTCCTACTGCCATAATAAGCCCTGTGTATTAATGGTGTTCAGGGAATTCAGGAGCAAAGAGTCACTCAAAGGCCATGTTGTCTCACGGAGATAACTTCACAATCCTCGCCAGAGGTATGTCACAAAATATCAACTGTCATTTGATTAATTTTGCTAATTACACCTATTGATTACTCATGGTGTATAGTACAACCCAGTAAACTGTACTTTTCAATTTAAAATGGTTTCATGTGCTGACCCATAAAAGCACAGATAAACAGTCCCCTTTGTCTTTTAGTTGAGGCAAAAATTAAAAATGTATTTTATGGTAAAACAGACAATATTACAAGATGACTGTGTTATGAACAAATTTTTTGTTCAGATTTTTGTTCATCAAGTGTGAAGCACACTCAATAATGTAGAGAGGGAAACTACATACCACAGATTAAGATAAATGGTCCAGATGATTTAGGCTATGTATTTCAGCTAATTTGTTTCAAATTCTATGGATTAGTTAAGGTTAGCCATAACTACCTATCTAATATTAATCTTTTTTGCGTTTGGTCAGTCATTAATTCAGTGAGTTTTGTAATCAAAATAATCGCACATTGTTTTCTCTTTGTTTAAAATCACAGTTTAAAACTGACAGCAAACACAAACATTTGTCACATAAAAAGGCAGCAGCAACTATTTGAAAATGTTGTCTCTGCAGCTGTAGCATAATCAACTGTCAGACCATTCATAAATCAATAATTGATTACTGTGATTTCCTAACTTACTATCAGTCTAAATAAAAACAAGAAGAGTTGGACAAGCCTCACCAAGGCAGCATGGGTAGAGTTAATGGGAACTGATATTGACATATTGACCTGCCCCTGCCCCATGCCACTGAGGGTAGTGTAACACTCCCAGATTGGTAGGCAACCCTGACATGGCCACTGCACTCCGCTGACATCAAACAACCTGGTCCATTCAATACACGCAACACGTTATTTAAAGATACGATCCCGGCTGTGGGAGCAGCACAGCCGCGGTGAGCTGTGCTCTTCACGGCTGACCTGTTACAAGTTACAGAGCAGAGATCCGCGGCATCCGGGGCCACTAAAACGTTCAATTACAGGAACATACGTGATTTTCTGGGCTTCAGGAATCTCTTTTTTTCCCCCAACAATGATGCAGTTGTATACACAGGGGATTAGACCGACAGTTCCCCGAACGCGAAGTGGACAGCCGCCATTGTGGAAACACACCATTATATCACGCGAGCGGCTTGCAGAGCGATAACACAGCTAAATGCCCTCCAGGACTCTTTCACGTATGCATGTAGATATCAGGCCATTAACAATGAAAACAAAATCAACCTGAACACCTGGCCCTGCTGGAATTCAGAAGGACGTTTTACGCTTGACCTTGGGTACAGCTTTAACAATCGTGCAATGATAAGCAATAAAATTAAAAAAGATTTTTTTTTTGTGATTGGAATATCTAATGCATTGATTCCTAGCAGCTGTAAAACTACACTTGCAAGCACATTTAAGACTGAAAACGCTAGCTGCACTGTGAGGAAGTTTTTTTTTTCTGTCTCTATAAAGAATGGCTTCAGCAAAATCCATATTTGTCTAGGGGAATCTACCTGGGTTTTTTATAAAAATTTTGTTTTGTACAAAAGGAATACTTGTGCCAGTCACACCTACAATATGTAACCTTCTCAGAGTGAAGGCGTATTTAAAGAAGGCAGGAAGGAACAAATATGACTCAGCACATAAAATTACACATAGTCATTGTAACATGCTGTTACAGGAATATAAGTCTATTTTAAAAAACTCTCGGTTACTCATCATTCTCTCCCCTCACAAATATACTAGTCAAAGCTTTCAGTAAAAGTAACGTACAAAACCCAATGCTTGGGAGAGTCTGGAAAAACAGAGGCAAATGCTAGACACCCCGTTGGCAGCCCCTAATCTGTAAACAGATGAACGTTATTTGGAGCTGTGGTTGTTGGAACCGATATCTGACCGCTCCACTGACCTCATTGTCAGTACATAAAACTGTGTGGTCAAGAGCAAATTAACAAGGCTGACAGACTCATGGCAGGAGACGGACGGCTCTGAACATGTGTTCCTCAGTGGCCTGTGGGAGGGGAGTGACATGGCGATATGGGGGGGGGCAGCAGCGTTGCTCCTGGTTACAGTGGAGGCTCAGACACACGTGTCAGTCAAGCCTCTCTTCAGGGCATGGCTGGAATGGCATGTTTGCTAAACAGCGCCATGAGAAAGTTAAACTCCAGACCAGAGCACATCTGACAGACAACCTGCAGCCATGTGCGCTGTGTGTGATGACAGAGCAATGGAGTCGCGCAAGTGGATCAAGTCACACGACACCCCTCCCCGAAATGGACTGGGGATGGAGAAAAAAAGACACAAGAAGAAAACAAAGGGAGCCATTGATTTCATGTGTCAAATGATAAGATCATCATCATATGTGTTGAGTTAAAGGGATTAATGTAACATGGTAATGTAAAGAGATTAATGCTTTATTCCAAAGCACTTCCACTAGGGAATTCAAATTTCCTCTACAATTCAAACAGGGTATTTCACAAAAATGCTAAAATGCAGCAAAACAAACTGGACAGGTAATTTTTTATAGAAACAAAGGTGGAGTAACCCTTAAAACAATATGAACTGGTTAATACCTTCTTCTACTCTAATGGGAGGTCATTTCAAAGCCCACCTGGGTTTCTTTGTGGAGTGCTGCTCTCTCCTTTGTGAGCCTGCTCACTGTAGCGGAAAAATCTGCCTACCATCAGGCCCCTCCATGCTCAGTCCTGCAAACCCGCATGTCTCAGAGCTTCAATTCAATTACTGCACAACATCTTACAAACCAATCTCATCCCATTAGATACAACACACTTTCATTAAGCTTTAACCAAGGGACTAACTAGACTTCCAAAATGTACTTAATACATTATTTAAACACCATGAACACAGCGTTTAAAAGAAAATAAACTGTGCTGCTGTACATGAAAGAAAACGAGCAGGCATCATAAATGAAATATAATGCAGGCAGATGCGTAATGCAGACGTGAAGGGATACACACACACAACAGGCAGGCGCACTGCCACGCGGCACACTGTCAATGGACCAGGCAAACCCTGAAAATAATGGCGGCTTCCTCCTGCCGTTTCATCACATGAATTAAGCCGTTGTCATCTGCTGGCATTTTATATTCTGCTCGAGTTTGCATTTGCGGCCGCTGAAAAGACTGCACCATAACCAGGACGTGTGCCATAGACAGTAAATAGTGCGTCTTGTCATGTATGGTTGTTACCGCTCGGCCATAAATAACTGTGCCATATGATTCTGGGACAGCTGAACTGGTTAAATCCAGAGCGCGAAGACAAAACAACATTGGGATTTCCAAGAACTGCACCGAACCTTCCATTACTTGTCCACTGCCAGATACTGTCATATTACTCCACAGTCAGTAAAGGAGAAGAGGTACATTTAAGGCTTTCGCATATTATGATTCTTGAACAGCACACTTTGAGTGGGCTACTCATCAGGGGAGATGAAGCTGGCTGAAGCTTCTGTATGGTGACACTAATGCTAGATCACAACAAAGCACCATCCTGGAGCCATACAGTGCTCCCCACCGGACATTGACGCTGTCCTATAACGTTATAAAGCACTTAGCGCAACTCCAGGTCACACAAACTCACAAATACTTTCATCAAGCTGACTAGGTATTTCTTTTCATTTATCATGCCTCTGCTGTTTGCAGTGGTATGCTAGGATGGATTAAATACAACTTCCCACTCTTGCTACAGCTCAATAAACTCCTCCTCTGCTTATGTTCAGGCTAAATGGATTAGGCTTATGTTCATCCTAAATTTTTTTATCTTCAACATATTGTTTATTCTACGTTTTGGATATTCCATGGCTAACTGTTTTTTTCTCACAGAAAAGAGCCATTTCCTGTTGACACATTACTTTATGGAATCATTGTGTTTCACTGGCTGTTGGCAGTCCCTCACTGAACAGGGTTCAACAAAAATTGATATTGATACTGGATCACTTGCACTTGGCTTTTAACACTGAAAAATTGAGCATGTGATCAAAGGTACATAAATGTGAAAAAAGAAAATATGTTAAGAATATCTTATCTTTGCGTCAAGTGGAAACACTGCAAGTCTCTCCTACTTAAATATGTTTTTATTGTTTATTACTCACTAGGCTGCCATCGAAAATACGCCACGTGGGATAATATCACAATCACAGAGCAAACACATTAATCCAGATCCCATTTAATTACACCTTCTGTCTTAGATACACTAGACGGTCCACATGGGTAATTCAGGCTAATTCACCTCTTTATTTACCCATCTGCAGTAACACCGTGTTGCCCTGTGACCCTGCTTCCCAATTCATCTCCCCTCCTAATCACATCACTCCATGCTGTGCCGGGGCCTGACCTGCACTTGAATCAAGCGCACACTATTATATGCCAGAATTACTCTTTCATCCGATGTGGGCCACACTGATAGAACAGCAAATCTCGACAATTGTTTACTGCCTGTAGCAATCAAAAAGCCTCACAGAAACTGGCCCAGCTTAATATCATACTCTGTGGGATTCTTCAGTTCAGCCACATAAATATTAATGTCAGTGACTACAGTTGCAGAGCACTGCAGAATCATAAACTAGCTTTAAAAGTCAAGCTCTCTCAGTGGAATCCAACTGAATAGTTTGTCTCAAGTACCTAAGTGCGATCACTCTTACAAATATCATTGTAATTTGTTAGATGGAACCATCACAAAAGATCAAAGGTGAGAGAGCTTTATGTTAAACCTAAGAAAACAATTCAATACATTTAAATCACAAAGAGGATCAGTATTTATATTTTCAGACCAAAAGTGACAGACTGTCTCAAGACATCAGAGACAAATCATCCTACTGGCTTCCTAGTTCAATAAAAAATGTGTAATGTATAAAAAAATTTCAAGCTGATATAAAAATGTACTAAAAGGAGATACATAGAAAGACAATTTCAGTGAAACAGTAAATAGTTGCTGATATGACAGTTGCCTGTATTCAGATTATTTCAAGGCAGTTGAGCACTGTTGCTTCCAAGGTTATGAGTTATTTTACAGGTGTGATATGCTGTTAAACATTCATTAAAGCTGTGTCACAGACATCAACAGAAAATGAACTTTGTTTTTCTAGAGCACTGCAGTTTTTTAAAGCAGTGCACCTGGCTATAGACTAAGCCTGCACTTAGAGCCTATAATATGATTCTAGATAGCACAGAGAGTGAAAGGAAGGTCAAAAGGGAAGGCGCCTGTGATTAAATTAACTGGGAATTGCCACATGCGGCCATTCCACGCTGCTGATGCCAGTGACGGAAAGGCTCGTGTTTCTAAGAGAGGGGGAGACGCCAGTCCTGTTTGTCAGCGAAGGCCTCCTACCCAACGGCCTGGCCCAAGTGGCAGGTGGATGGGGACCCTGCTCAGAAGGCCTGGCTCTCTAATCCAGACAAAAGAGCCTGCCTAAAGCCACCCAGCAGCCATGTGTCTCCTAACACCGCCGGCTCTGTCAACGGCCCACACGGGGGCCCTCCTTCAGAAGGGAAATAATGTGACAGAGCACATCATTCCGAGGACAATTACACACTGTAGAGTGCTTCAGCAATCAAATTCTTGGACAGCCTGAATTTCAGCCATGGCACTTCCCAAATCATCCTCCACAAAAAAGATGTTTGTCTTGCTCTCCGGACCCACAAAAGGTTGGAATGAAAAATAGGCTGGGCCCCACGAGACAGCGACACTCAGACCTATGAAATGCATTATTACAAACCTACTTAGACAAACCAATTATATTTAAATAAAAATGTAATTTGCCTCTGTGGTAATACAGAAGTTAAGTTGGCCACTATATCTTTTCACACCAGAAGACTGCATTAATGAGGGTCTGTGAGACTTAAATTTTACAAGCTGCTGCTAAACTATTAATCCAGTGTACTTCGTCCATCCTGACTGAGGCACTACCAGCAGCTTCTGTTTGAGCAAATGACTTTTTAGACTTCAAGTGGCAACACCCTAATGTTGAATTGTGGTTTGTTGGTTCTGATCTGCTTTGTTTTGTCCTTCCACAAAAACGGCTCTGGCATGTTCTGGACTTTGTTTTAAACTCTGTGAGACCGTGAACGGAGAATTGATCCTGGAAAGTAGACCATTACTAGTTTTCCCATTTTCATTTTTCCAATCCATCTAAAACCGTATGATGTACACCTACAACGTCAGTAAACTGACATTTCAAAGCATTCTTCAGCTGGCTGCAAGATACATCAGAGGAATGACTCAGGCTGCATCTGCCTGTTGACTGTTGCATGGAAGACTTGGAAGACTAATGATTGACTATGCTTCTTTTTCCTCTGACTAAGCCGTATGCATCCTAAAAATACATACTATTCAAAAAATGCTCTGTGAAAAGGTTTGATAGAGGCTTGATAGAGAAAAAAAATGCATGATATCGCCTGAATTGCTACTTTTCTACTCGGTAAAGCATTGGCTTAACTATCCGAGTATGTAATTGCATTTATGAAATGGCAACGGTCAGGGGGTGTCAGGCTTGGTGTTATCTTGACATATAGCTGTGCATGCCATATCAAATATTTACATTTGCATTCCGTGAAGACAGTCAAAGCCATGTGTGTATTTCGATAAGTATTTACTTTTGTATTGAATTCATTCATGCACAAATGTGGGGAGAAACCGCATGGATCAGTGGCCATTGTCCACGATTTCTTCAGTCAAAAGAAAGGACCATAAAGACTGTTTTTAACACACTCTCTTACTTTAACAAAAGTTTAGATTACAAGAGCCAGACCCACAACCTTTTAAAAGCAGCACTGTAAAAATCAGAGAAATGTGATTCATGTCCCCCTCTCCTGCAACATGACATGCTTATAAAAAAGCTCCTGACTGATCCTGACTGAGCATGGGTGCGGTGGGGGGAAACTGCACGCCGGGAACGCTGCAGTAACATCGCAAGTCTTCCGGTCCGCTTAATTAAAATTTGCAGAAGCAGCAATGCATGTCTGTGAGCAGATGCTGGGAGATCTGGAAAGCATTCTCTCAAGGTGCTCCAGCAGATCAACAGGGTCTCCCACCTGCATCTGTACCCATTAATGAGCTCTTAACACTGTGTTATATTTGAGAGAAAACAACATCTACTGCCGTTAACAACCATTTTCTTGCTCGCTGGGTATGACCTTGGCTGCCGTTTATTTTTCTCAAACGTTAGACATTAAACAGGCACAACAGGTCTGACGTCATCGTGACACATTCACCTCCTACTTCAAATAGTTTATTTGCTCTGTGGAAGGAGGAAACTACAAAGTACTGCTGGTGTTATTTTAAGACACAAATTTGAATGGTTACATTACCAAAAACTTTGAAAACACCTGAAGAAACATTTCATTTATTAAAGGGCAATCAGGCCCCGAAATAGTCACAAGAAATTAACTTCTTTTGATGGTACAGTCAATAAAAATCTGAAACAAGACAAGCTCATGCCAACGCTTACTTTACAATTTGATGGTTTGTTAAACCAAACACTTTCCCTGGGTTTTATCTTCTCCCAGAGTCAGCATACTGCAGGTGCATTTTAAATAACAGCTTTGAAGGTAAGAGAAACATTATAGACTTGATGTTTTATTCACTATATGTGCCCTGCATTGTCTTCTTTGTCTTGTAGTTCTCATCTAGTCTCATCTACAGTAACTGTGAGGACAATTAGATACTATGGAAAAGGAACAAGAAAAATTCAGGTCAGTCAATTTGCTATTATTACCACTGCACAAAGGTCAAAGCTTTTGCCTTCTTAGTACAATGACAAAAAGAATCAGTCTCACATAGCCTTGACATTCCATCAAGGCTAAGAATGGGAATTGTTCAATGAGGCTACAGGTAATATATTAATATCCAAACAGAGGATACTATTACCATGGCATTAAATACACTGAACATTGACAGAATACCATATTTGATGTGTCAGTCATCATACCACTGTACCATGTATATAATATATCATTTGGTGACAGCTGGAACACGCAGCTGAATTAATACCTGCTCATTGCCAGAGCCTGGAATACATGCAAAGAAGGGGTAGGGAAATTAATTGCAGGCCAAAAAAGCAGTATTTGTCAAAATGGATATTTCCTTATCTGGCAGTCTGCCCCTGAAAACAATATGCCTTTACAGAATATAAGACTATTTTAATGCAGCTACTGAATTCAATCAAACCTGCCACAGACTTGGTCTTTTCTCAATACTAACTGTGTGGCATGAAACAAGACAGTCATCATTACATGCAGTTTCACAGCGTTTAATCAATGATTTTTATCCCTCCGCTCTTTCAAATCTGCCACCACAGTTCTAAACCACTGCTACTAAGAAGATCTATAGAATCATAACCCTTAATGATTGTTAAAGGCATGAAGTGGTTATCACACAGTACACAAGAAGCGAGCCGCCACACACAGGCATACAGAAGCAGAGTCTGGTCTGGCTTCCATCAATTCCCCTGTATGTGTGCCAGTCTAATTTGCCCCATATCTAACAGTCTGCGTTTCAATGGGTTAAGATTCGCCTGTTGCTCAAGTGTCCTGCTGGCTCCAGAACATCTCTGGGGTTGAACTTCACTAAGAGCTCCTACACCCTCTCATATTGCATTTGTTTCTAAATATGCAGTTGCTCGACATCTGAGGATAGGAGATGAAATCCTGATATTTGTGGTTTTTGCCATTCATATTTTGCAGAGACCACAACAGAAGCATTGAGGTGTATGTTGCCGATTATAAGATTTGGCATACGGTTCAGAAAACAAAATGTTTATTTCCTTAAATCAAGGACTGATGATATGCTAACAAGATTTTGTTTACTACTTAAAAATAAGCATTGCAAAAGGCTATGGTATTTTTTTGACAGAATAAACACATCAACGTCTGCTTGAATTGCTCTGGGCCAACCAGCTATCATATCTGGGGTTACTGTAGAAACACCTACAGCTTGCCTCATGTATACCTGACCTACAGCCACGGTGGATCATAGGTGAAATGAACAAGCCTTAAACATTTCACAAAAGTACATAGTAGACAGCCAGCTATATAACACAACATTTTCCCTTTGAGCTTTCACCATTTGAGCTGAGGTGTCCAGACTTGTTCTGGGACAGCCCCAATTCAAGATTTTACCTCTTCACTAGAGCACTTAAGATCAATTCAAGAAATTGCTAACCTTGACTTAAGTGACTGGGACACACCCTGAATTCTGAGACTGCCAGCATTTTAAGGACAGCTGGAAAACCTGCCAGTTTGTGTCCATCCTTCACCAGGACTGGACAAACCCTGAATTACTTAAAACATCTCTTTACACAATTTATTTCATTTAAATAAATAAAAAACACAAAATAGGACAACCACAGCTCCAAATCTGTCACAGAACTGTCACTAAAGAGGTAGAGAATGAAATGAATAACAGTGTTATTATTTTGCAATCCTAACATGAACTACCATCCATTACAACCGCATCGAGCAGAATATTACATCCCATTAATTACAGTCATTCCTTATGAATGAAAATGACAATTGCAAGGAATCACTTTGTGACAACTGCTGTTAAATACATGAGTTCCACCATCATGGAACTGTCCATGTCTGTTTGGCTCAGATGGTTGGAACTTCCTGGTAGCCATTTCTTTAGAGTTTATTGATTGCTGGTATTCTACTTCACAATTGTGCTTTATTAAAGAATAGCATACTATGGGGAGAGAGAGGGTGGCATAATGTCTGAATTGTTTATATTGAAATCATTCTTTTCTAGACTCGGATTTCAACCAAATGAGGATTAAAGTGTGAATGAAAAACCTACAACACAATGGCTATGTAGTGTGGTTTTTAAAGCCCTGGTGGTCCTGACATTTAGCTATATTGAATCGAAAAGCAAAAGATTACGCTGCAGTTATTTAGTGCTCTGGGATCAGGGTTTTTGTCTTTTCGCGAGACAGCATAACACAGTGCTGCGCGGCCCGCCTGCCTCCCAGTACCCACACTTAATAAACTCCCCTCTCCGTGATAGCTCACTTGTAAAAGGGTGGGTGTCTGCAGCTGTGCAAGTGGAACATTTTGATTTCAACGCGCTGAACGGGAACACCTTTGAATTCCAAAATGACTTCTAAATTGTCAAGAAATTCCCTCTCAAATTGAAACCATCAAGGGTCTGAAAACATCACTCTGTGACACAAGCTGTGGCACGGAGGGGGAATAAAAGGAAACGCACTATCAACTACTCAATTTCTGCACACACACACCCCCCCCTTTCCCCTTCCCCTCCCCTGCCAAACACTATTCAGTGAGACCACATTTTCAAAGCCATATTATCACAAAATATGTTTTTGCTGCTGGACAAAAAAGATTTACCCAGGACTTAGACAGAACCCAATTAGATAAAGGGCGTTAAGTGCATGCCACAGACCTTCAGCAAAATGTACCTGTTGTCAGAGGGGAAAACGTAATACTGTCACGTAATACTGATATGCATGGGCACTTAGAGATCTCGCCTCTTTGAGGACTCAACACACAGCCTACCATACATTTTCATTAGGACGTAACATGGTGAATGATGACACTTCGAATATATAAAGGGAATGTCTGTAACTGACATTACAATGCTATCAATTCAAAAGACGTTTTTCAGAATTAAAAAGCCCTCTTCATGTCCTCTTTCACAAAGACAAAATGCTAACACAAGCTCCAAACACTAACTGTTTGACGCTGTGGAATCCCTGGGATTCAACTTTTATATGGAACCATTTGGAATAAACTGTATTTATGCATGTTGACTGCTGATTTCAAAAGTTTAACATGAAAATGAGCTTTTTTGGCGAGGAGACCCATGAAAGAGGCACTAAATATTTAGTCCTCAGCGGCTGCTCAACACTGATTGCAGTGGATCGATACAGTAGAGTACCATTTATTGAGCGAACTGCGTTAGGACAACATAAAATTCAAGCCTTTTGTAGAACTATCCTGCTGTAACATTACCTTTTTACTCAGCTTAATTTACTGAACAACACAGTGCAGGATGTTTTGTTAAAAGTTGGGCTATTCCTGCCTTAACCATAAGAGGAGTGTGGAAGAATGCTTAGGTCCACACACAGAGTTTATATAACTAAATTACATATTATTACAGTGCACAGGGAAGGAAAGCCTTCATTGCTTGATTTTAGAGTCTTGCCAACACTATGTCAACAGTTTTATAACCCTAATGAATTACACCTTGTCAGAGCCAGTGTGGACTGAGCACAGTTTGCAAACAATAAAAATTACATCTGTGGCTGTTCACACCATGGTAATAACAATACACAAATGGTTTATTTATAGTAATACCATGTCTTGCAAAGGGACATTGTGAGCAAGATAAAACAGTCTGCAAAATAGTTCAGAGGAGGCCAGAAGGAAGCTTCTCAGAAAACTCAGCAGCTATAGAGTTCTGAGGAATTCTAAAATTGATTCTGACACATAGCTACTAAAAACTAAATCCATACAGGTTCTCCATTCACAAGTCAACCATAAAAACACCTTTGTTACAGAGAAGTGAAGTCGATCTTGGCTTGAAATGCTAACAGTCAGAGTTATATCGAATGCCCTCAGGCAGACAACAACCAAAAAAAAGTATGAAAAGTGGAGGAAACTAGCAAGAGTCCAGCAAAAAGAGGACTTCTAATGAACCTAGGTACTGCGCAAAAAAATTTGAAGACTATCCCAAAACATGGATATGTAAACAGTGTTTCTTATATACTGTGTAAACCCTGCCATTTTTGGGAGAAAGAAAATTGACAATTCAAAGCTTTAAGTCCAAGAACACCATTGTCTCAATCAACCCACAAGAGCTTTAGTTTATCCAATAACAATGCATGCATCTGTTAATAATGGCTTTCTGTGCTTACCTGCAAAGCCTCCAGAGTCATGAACCCAGAAATCGAAAACCCATCGATGATGTCCTCTTCAGCTGAAGTCGACTCTTTCCTCTTCCGCCTCGGAGGTCGAGGCCGAGAGGAGGAAGGATTCCTGCTCTCCTCCCTCTCAGAGTCGGAGGACACGCGGAGCACGCTGGCCCTCACGTGGTTGTTCCTCAACCCCTTGGACCTCCTCTCCCGGTCCCTTTCAGACCTCGACCTCCGCTTTTTACGGAGCCCACCGGACCGTGAGCCATCCATCTCACAAGCCAGACCGAGGCGTCCTCCAGTCAAGCTTCAACCCAATCAAGACGTCACGGGTACCGAAGCTCCCCCCCAGCCAGGACCCAAACGGGTCTCTACAGTTCTCCCAATATGAGACTGGTTGTGCTTGTTGCGGAAACTCCACAGGAAAGCAAAAGACCCTGCAAAATTCAACGCGGTTCAAAGCACATATTCAGAAAATAAATGCAGAGAAAGGGTGGCAGAATCCATGCGTAGATCCTCAACCAAAAGCAAACCCAATCCAAATGCAAAGAAGCTGTCAGCCTCCTAGGCCAAAGAATGTGCTGCTTATTGAAACAGACTTTCAACTCCAATAGATGCAGAAGGTTTTAAGTGGAATGAAGCAAGCTCTCACTGAATATTTCCTGTCAAGCTGAATTCAGTGTAAGGTGCATTGTTGTGTTCCAGGTATCCACATCCTCTTAAGTGCAGACGGCTGAGGGTCCCTCCTAGAATTAAAAAAAAAAAAAAAATGAGAGGCATTCATTTAAAATGTGTTCTCATTCTTGTTAACAGCTGAAGAATTAATTGTGATTCCCCCTGCTTTTTATTGTCTTTTGGTAAAGAATAAGATATGATGGTAATTATCATTTTTAATAACGCAAGATAAATTAATGTTTCATTACACCACCCGTCAACTCATCTGGTAAGTTTATTATCCTTTTTACAATGTAGAATTATAAGCCCCTTAGCACAGCTCATTACATTTTCAAAGTGTTCCTTATACAGTGCTTTGGTAGTTCTCCCTAGCATTTTACCCACCCCGTCCCTTTGAAATAAGCCTTTCGAGATGCTTTCATTATTTATGGGAATTTCCTGTCTCTAGTTATTCATTAGTTACAGAACTCTTAAACAGAACATTTCTCTCTCTCTCTCAGCTTACTTTCCATTACTCTTCTCCCTTGGCCATTACTGTCTTAACCTACCGTGTTCACTCTCACATTTTACTGTATGAAATCAATGCAGCTACCAAAATGTTTTCTCCAGTGACTAGAAAAATCTCTACAACTTCTCAACAACAAGTCTCACCCAAAGACATTCATCAGAGACACATTCCCCTCAAAACATTGTAATGTTTTGTAATGATGATCAGTAATGATTATGAAATTAGGACTCTTCTCCTTAGTAACGACTTTTTGCATCAAGTGCCTTCGTTCACATCTGATACGCCCTGCTTTTGTGAGCTTTCTTAAACACACCACGAGAAATAGGAAATCATCAACACTAGAAATGAGCATTTCATAAATTGTATACGCAGAGTCAGAAGTTCTTTTCAATCCCAAAACACACAACAACTGAAATTTCCATGTTCAAAGCAGATTTTCTATTTGATCAAGTTCTTGCTTTTTTTTTTTTTTTTTACAATGTGCACAGTGTGTTTTTCAAATGACAGATTTTTGTGTTCCTGCTTCTTTCCAGTGATTTCCCTTCCGAGCATATTATTCTTTATCTCATTTCAGCAACAAAGCCTCCTGCTGCCACATCCTCTCTCTAGCCCTTTCGCCAACAGTCCATTAGATCTTCTCAACAAGATTCTGGACAACCAGGTTCACTCCATTCGACAATTTACTAGATTCTCATCTTTCCACCATGGATTCCAGGAGAAAATAACATGGCACTATCTCTTCAAGGCATCCCACATGTGCTCTCATGCCTGTTTGCAGGAATCTGAGAACATTTTTGTAAAAAATAATCTTCCCACTGAGTTTGGCAGGTTAAACCAGAACAGTTCTGTCTTGTTCTTAAGGGATGGAGATAGTCTGTCAGAAATCTCATCTTCATTTTTCTGTTGTTGACATGAACACAGAGTCCATTGTGTGTGTATTTCTTCTTGATGCACATGGCTTCCATAGTATTCCTTTTTCTGGTAACACTTATACTTCTTTGACAGTGTTCACAAAAATTAGCAAGGGAAACTGATGTTCACATTAGTTGAAAAATACACAAAGTTGAACTTCTGAAATGCATCCAACAGCAGCTTGTATGTCAGTTGATCTCCTTTCAGACGTCACCTCTATCATTCGCCTTGCGTCTCCATATACTTCATCTGCCTGCATTGGAATTGCTGCAGAAACACGCTTTACTTTGCAATTTAGCTCATCGTAAATGCGAAATGAACCCTTCGCATCGGAATTAAGTGTGATTGACTGCAACGGCATGACATTTCTTTCAGCGAATTCACTTGTTTTCCCACGTCACATACTATCCATTCTTGCTTCACACATGTCACTCAAAATCTCATCTCTCCCCTTCAGTGGTGGCGAGTGCTCGGCAAATGAGGGGAACACCTTTCCGAACAACCCTCTACTGACACGCCAAATTATCATGTGTCATATCAAGCGATCCCCTCAAACTGCAATATGGCAACAGCTATGGTTAAGCGAAAGGCAAAATTAAAAGTAAACCTTTGTATTGAAGCTACATAGTTGAAATATCGTACATCGGCATCCTGCAAGCCCTTGCGAATTTGGCGTATTTCAGCGGTCGCGTTTTAGCGACACATTATAACACCCTTAATTCCGAGCCTTCCTCGAACATGATCCAGTTTAGCCATGCATAGCCTTGAAGCAAATTGAGCTATCCTATAATGTCCAAAGCCTTTTCCCAGTACCTATCCCTTTAATCTGATGCCCCATACACGAGTCCTGTCTACTGTCAAACATACAAATCAGGTCTAACAAATCTTTTTTTAAAAAAATCAATTCCCCCCCTCGCCCTCCCTTCTTTCATCCCCTCCCGCTATCACACTCTCTCTTACTGTCTCTGTTCAGTCCTTTTTGTCTGCCTCTGTCAGTAAATCTCACGCACCGTGGCCAGTCCAGCCCACAACAGCGACTGGCACTGCCTCCTCTCCAGCTCCGCTTTATTTCCACAAACACACAAAGCAAGGCTTTTTTTCCCTCCAAGACACGTCATGCAAAACCAAGAAATGCAAACCCTCGCAAGTGGGAGACCATCCAGGCAAGTCGCAGACATTCGGAAATAAATGTTCCTTAAAGAAAGAAAACAAAAGGAAAATTCAACAAACAAATAAATCCTGCAAGGAAGCTCAGACGCTCTTCTCCCCCAGTCCGTGCTTCACAATCCCAGAGTGAAGACCAGGCGCATTGATACAGCAGTGCCGCAGTGCCGCTTCACAGGGTATGAGCTTCCTCAGCAGAAATAGTGCTTCCCTAGATTTTGATACGGTTCTCTGTTCAAGATACGTTTTTTAAATGTTCTTCGTGCCACATTTGTATGAATATTAAATTGTATTAGAGAATATATTTGTTTGCCCTCATTTGTTCTGATGGAACGCACAGAGCGTAACTGTTGCATGCATGAATTTGCATTGACTGCCACTCAACTTTTATTGAGAGCATTTATATTCATTCTTATGATTAGTCTATTTTTCTCAGAAATCGATCGTTTGTGGAAAATTAGTAAGTTTACTAAGAGATAAATTCATTCGGATTGTATAATTAAGGATTTTAAAACAAATCACCGTAAAAGTATCCATAAAATCGTATTATCTCCTCGAATATGCCATTAAATAGTAAATGAATTTTGGATTCTCATATTATGGAATAAAACGGGTGGAAGTTCTCTAATAAACTGACACGAGCTTCGTAACTTTTTTGTTCTTATGAGATGCACATACAGCTGTCTTCATTTGCTTTGAGCAACTCGTCTGCCTACAGATCCGTAACTTCTATAGCCCTTCACATGTAAATATGTAAGATTAATCTACATGAGCCAACATAACTTGAAATATCCCTGCCATGACAGAGGGAGAGAGAGAGAGAGACAGAGGGAGAGAGAGGTCAGGAGGGTGAGATAGAGAGATCACAGAGAGACACAGACGTGAGGGTCTTAGATCAATGTCTTGGATGCTTTAACAGTAAACCACTATTCTTCTGAGATAGCAAAGTGATAGAATGAAGCACATATCATTTTACTGGATGTGCTGTAATGGTGATCTGAAAGACTGTCCAATGTATTTGAATCTGTCAATGGCCCCATCACCCTTGCGTACCATAGTCCTTAGCCTGGCCTTGATACATCAAATTGAGTGTTGAGCTATCACATACAGTATTATTGACAGGTTGGTCCTCTCAAGATTACAAATGCAGGTGTCACATTATCTATTGGTTATGTAACGTGGATAGGTTTTCACTGGAGGCCAAGCAGAGGCCACCAAGCTCACCTCTTCTGTAAAACCAAGTTGAAATTGAAGCCAGGTCTTTTGAGAGAAAAGTGTCACAAGGTGTTTTAGCTACAGTACTTATTTAAAATGCCGTACAAAATACAGGAAGGAAAATGTCTGTAGTGTTTGAGCATTGTGCATGTATTTAAAAAAATAATTCAATCACTGTTCAAATACTTGCTGTATGGACCAGCCAAGATAATGTGTATGGGTTTTCTGATTTATAATATAGAGGGCAGCTCATTAGATCAAGGGTAAATTGGGAAAAAGTATTTTACTGAAATAAAACAACTTCACTGAGAGGTTCAAAAGATTGATAAAAATTAACGTTGTCCAGGTAATTCCCTGCACATTGGTCAATATTCAGCACAAATGAGTCACTTGTTATCTTGTGACAATGTCATTCTTAGCATCATTGCCAAATGCAGGAATACATTTAAAATTATCAGATTTATATGAATTAATTGCAAAAAATACTGCAAATCAACAGAAAAACAGGGAGAAATACTGTGAAGAAAAATAGTTTATGCAAAGCATGAAAGAACACACAAGAAGTTAAAATAGTAGTCTTGGAGCAGCTTTGTGTTAAAAGAGTAAAAGAATAATCACATTCAAGCATAGGGTTTTAAGAGCTTTTTAAAAACCAAACAACACAACAGCACACCATAAGAGAAATGAGTTTTCAAAGATGTAAGATGTTTACCATAGCCTGTCTATCATATATTGCTCTGAAGTGATGGTCACATTCACTTTGCTGTTCATATTGCTATGCTTAAACAGACACATTCAACATGAAAATATGGAAAGTCAAGTTTTTACATTCCTTTAAACCTGCCAACAGTCATTTAGCAGTTGTTCAGAGTGGCTGGGCTTCACATTCATTGCTCTGTCTGTGGTGACCCCCTAAAAGGTGAATGGTGAAGATTTTCAAATGATAGTTTAGTCAGCATTGATCTGAGTTCTTTTATTCAATCAATACCTATTTGCCTGGAAGGGGAGCATAATTAGTCAAGGTCATGATTATTCAAGAGCAATAAGAATGTTGTGTATTTACATTCAATATCATTACATTATATAACAGGATGCTTTTTATAATGAGCATGAACCCTTTACAGGGACTGTTGCTTTGAAGTCTCTCAGTCCTCAAATTGATTCTTAAACCATAACAATTAATTAATAGCATTAATTGCAATACTTATTTCATTTCAGCTGCAATCACATCTAGATAGTGCCTATTCATAATTAAATGAATCTCTCATTAGCTATTTCTTGGAAGCTAAAGTGTCTTACGCTGCTTGACTAACATATTGAAATGATTGGGGGGGCAGCTCACAATTTGTGTCAAGAGCATAGTTGCTGCTAGAACTGAATGCCTAGTTCTCCATATTCAATGAGTTCATTGTATCAGCTGTTCATTGTATCAGCTGTCACACATGGTGGCAGTTGAATAGTATTGATTTCATTGTCCTCTCCAGGGCCTGGAAACTCAGTGTTAACTCCCCTTGAACTCCATGTTAATGAATGAAATTTAAATGTATCAATAACGCTAGAACTTTAGAACTTAGACCTAATTCTACATTACATCTACAATGTGAGATGCCACACCTTGACACGCCTGCCTGCTGCAGTAATTCAGATCCTTTCTAAACATAAAAACACATAAAAAATTTCTTTCTGATGTTTTATGAAGTCAGTGTTTGTGTTGCTGCCAAGGGATTTACTGTACAGTAGTTGTTGTTGTTACAAAATAAGCATACACAGACAAAACATGCAAGGTGGAGAAAGGTTTTCTGCCTCACTATATATGTTTTTGCTGGTGTGGAAGTAAGACATGGCAATGCTTTTATTAACATTCTTACCCAAGGGCTCCAAAACCATTATACTAATAATGAGAACAATGTTGGCTGCTGAAAGGTTATTATTGCAGTAAACCAATATGACAGCTTCAAGCAATTTACAAGAAGGCTTACATACTGCTGAAAGAGGGTAACGTCAATATCTTATCATAATCAGATTAAGAAAAATAAAGGTTATAATCTCTGACAATTCTTAGTGATCAATGTTACATTTAAACCAAGTGTGCGGGGACTTGATCGGTGCTTGTGTCTTGTGGTGCCTGCTCGTCCTCTCTGAATTAGAAAATGGGATCTCAGTCCGGCGTATTTTTAGCACCATATAATGATTCTGTGAATTGGTGTGCTGCTGAAAGTGTGTTGGAGTGCTTCTATTCTAGTGCCTGCTAACAGGGATCCACAGTTATACCGAGGCTTTCTGTGCTGCACACACTTCACCCTGTCTCATCTTCCAGGAATCTGCCCTTTAGTGAGTGCATTGGAAAGAGGAGAACAAAGCACTGCTAATTGAACTGTCCTGACTCTCTTATTATGAAAAAGACAATGTTTTCTCGGCTGACCTATTGGCTTCTCCTTAACTGTGTTTCATTAAAACACCACTTTCTCACCACACCAACATTTCTCTCATGTCTCCCCCTCCCCCCATCCCTCCACAACCAATTTAGGAATGTGCATTAATCTACAGTTACATTTTACAAATAAAACTGGTATGTTGGAAAAAACTCTTACACAGTAACCTGTCACTGAAGATGCCATTTGCTGATTGTCAGATAATATGTTGTAAGAGGCCCTTTTAAATTCAATTAAACAAGTTTTAATTGGTGGTATTTGAGTTGCATTCGTCGTTATTACTGTAGTGTGACATATCCAGGCCTGAGACCTTGTCCCTTAATGCTGCACTCTCAGGCCATTATAAGAACAGTGCCTTGAGGAAGCACTTACAGAACAGTCAAGCATGCATGAGCATGCATTCTCTTCCAAGCACTCTGACACTGACCCCTGACCTCTGTCTAAGGGTTGAACAGTAGACTTGGCGCTGGGAGGTTCCACCTGGGGCCCCCTTAAAGAGATAATGTCAGATAACACAGGCCGAGGTCTTGCCACAAAGACCTGCTTATGAAATGAATAAAGAGTATAGAAGGGAATGCTGGAGTCCTAAAATGTTAAAAATTGAAGAAGTAATCTATTTTTAGAGATGCAGAGAGAAGCCTGTAAAGACTGGTGACAGTGTGGGATACTTCATGACAAGACAATGAGGTATGACTGAATCAATTTAACGGATAGCATAGAAGAGGAAGAATATGGATCACAGTGAAAGACATCTTGGTGAAGCTGTAGAACAAGGCTGTATTTGAAGGAAGAAAGCTATGATGTTATGGCAAAAACATTTGCTGTTTTTGTTGGTTTGGCAAAGCAATGCTTTATGTTGTAAACCATCTTAGTAGTTTCTTTAGTGATTACACAATCTGAACCAATTGAAAATCACACAGTTGAAAGTGTGAAACTCATGTTTCCTGATGTGCATCTGAAGATGATCTGTTCCTAAGAAGGGATAGTACAGAACACTGAAATTGTCACAGCTGCAAGAGTCCGTTGCTTCTAATCACTGTGAAACAGAATGTCTGAAACCGCTTATTTCTGAAAAGCCCCAGAAAAGAAATCATGTATTTCATGTTATGTTGAAAGGAAAACAACAGCAGATGGCTCTAATTATGGTACTGTATTCACAGATAGGCTTTTGAATTCTATTCTTTGTCGTGTGATTTACACTAGTTGTACACATTCATTGGTATGTCCACACACAGGCAGCTATTTGGGAACGCTATAATGATACGTTCTATACTATGGTTCAATACTATGGTCTCCGGTTTCTTTATCATCAAGAGGGAGCCAGACAGACCATACCAACCCAAAAAACCCATAGTGATTTACCCCTTTGTAGGTTCCACACTGGCAAAACCAGAACAGTCCACCTCAGGCAAGCAGCGCCATTTGTTTCTGGGTTAAACATGAGATAATAACCTCCATATCTGTTACATACATCCCCAAATCATAAATGCTTTGACATGTGGGAATTTTTCTTTGTTCTTCATCCACTTTTCTAATTCACATAATTTTATGCAGTCTGTGTCACTCATCCCAGTCTGTCTGCAAAAGTACAGCATTGCATCTCTCTATTGGCTGAGAGGTGTCGCATCTTCTTCTTTATTTTTATTTTATAGCATCCTGTAGCATCCTTTAAATCATACACTTAAATTAGCAGCACATATCAACACTAACAATTACAACTGTGCATCAAGACTATCAATTACAATCTTTACCTGTACGTGTAGGGGTAAAGATGATGTTGTCGTTTGCTAATCCCACTATACCTTTCAGTCAGAAAGAATATCCTCTAGCTTCAGATCTGTCTCAATAGCAATACTACTGTTGGAAGTTGCTTTTGATCAATGTGCACAGTCTATGCCCATGTGTTGAAAGAATGGCTACCACTTATCAAGCTTTCAAAATATATTTTTCTTGCCAGGTTACCTATTATTGCTGCCTGGCAAAGAACTAAGAAATGATTGCTGGTTTCCAACTGTGTAGCTTTAACAGTTGTACAGCATGCCAAGGGTCACTCACTCCTAAAACCAACTCAGATGTTAAAGGACATATTTAAATACCCAATAACTCCAGGGCCTATGTGAACTGAATTTCTAAGTGGCACAGCTGTCTGGTCTGGAAAGCTTGAGGCAGTTTGCAAAATCATGTACTTCAAATTATTTGGGGGAAAGGGAGCTTTAATTCATCTGCATGTGTATGGACCTCATTCTAGCTTGTAGGGTGACTGTCTGTGTATTCATCAGAGACTGGCATTTTCCTCAGTCTCAAGTTAATTAATCTAAGGAACTTCTCATGCAGATTCTCCTTTTTCCATTTTTCACAGGGGCAGATGCCATAAGGCCCAAATTATGTAGAGGGACTAAGTTAAGATGCATAGGTTTGAAACTCATTCAATACAGTGCGGATATGGTTCATGTCAATCCACAGGAGTGAATGCATGTGGGGAAATTTGATGCTATTGATTTTACCATTTTAACAGGTTGATGCAGAATGGATACTAAGGAAAAGAAGAGAAGTGGTAGTGGAACTCTAATAGTAATGCTGTAATTACAATGTATGAGTGTGGGATAAGAACCTACAGTGTACCACACATAGCAGTTGTGGCAACCCTAAAAATATTTTATTCCTTCTCCTAAGCCAATTCTTCCACCAAGTTTCACTGAAATGAATCTATGACTTTTTCAGATATGCTTTCTGAGAGACAGACAGGCAGGCAGACATTCAGACAGACAGTAGTATGTAGTAATGTGCCTGCAAGGCAAATACATAACCATGTGACATGACTAATAACATTGATAGTTACATCAGCAATATTAAGGGAGAAGTGAGAAAATTGTTTTCCTTGATGTTAATATATGATGCCTGCCAAATTCCTCTTTGATCATGTTTCTCCGCCTAGGCTAATGCAATCAGTCATGCTGTGCCTGAACTCTGTGCACTTGGCTCAGGGATAGGCAGTTTTAAATGGAATGTGAACTCAACGACAGCAATGAGGAGGCTGGATGTGGCACGTTCTGTGTTGCATAACTTGCGGCTGACATTCACATAGCAACTTCTTAGCACCACAACTTGGTGGGACTGTGGGATTTCCTGTGAATTTTTTAATGTGTGATTTATACTTACAAGTTACCATCCCTCAGTATTCTCCAAGCACCTCTTCCAAGTATAGGGGATTTTTTTCACAAGCTCACATGTCACCTTTTATGACTCAGTGGGTAACTTTATAAGGTTCTACGATATGTTTTCATCCACTTCTTCCTGCACAATAGACCATTTTTCTTTTGTCACCTAACAATTATAGACAAATTCCAAAGTACAGCTTGAGAGAAAACACCACATAACATTTAGACCTGTATTTATTTGTTATTTAGAGAAAAACACACTATATGCATATGTGTTGCTTGTCTGACACATTCAAGAAAACACAGTAGGGAAAGTAGCTTTTAAAGATATTCTTCTGGGATAACATACCACAAAAGTTATTTCATTGATATAGGTTATTTATTTCTCAGAATATCTCAGAATATCTCACCCAGATAAATGCTCCATTATCCATTATGACAAAGTGTCAAAGTATATTGCTTTGTCACAAGGGATACATGTCTGATTGTCTGTTGGGATCTAAACATGATAGGCCAGTTAATCCCAGCAATGACACAGCAGGTGTGTACTGAGGTGATCAGATTGGCTTGCTGTTCATCTGAAAGCCCCAGGTTGTTGCAGCACCGCTGTCAATGTCATCCTTGGAGACGACTTTCACACTGTTTGCAGAAATGCAGCAGTTTATTTCCCAGTCAGCTGGAAAATAAATATATAAATAAAATTTAAGAAGAGAGATGCAGATTAAATGACTTCTCTGGGCTGTTGGGGTGGGGGTGAGTACAGGATGGAAGCGTGCTCTTTCTTCCATTACTCAATGGGGCAGGAAGCGATAATCTCCATGTATCCTGTTTTACATACTGCATGGGTGTCCACTGGGCGGAATAGCAGGACTCCATTAGCAAAATAGACAGCGTGTGGCGCGAGTACAAATAGGGGCCGAGACATCGGACGGCGGCGTGCCCTCCGCACGGATCGCATGACACAGGGAGGCACACAAACATTTTCTCTTTTCTCTCCCCCAGACTTTCCAAGCCAGGCTAATTGTGCCTTTTATGAAGCAAAATGAGAACAGTCTATCTCATTGTGCGGAGCTCTCTCCGGGATACAAGGCGGGGATATTTTCCAATTACTCAGCCCTCTGCGCATCCCACAGGGCGAGCTCCTGCGAGAGGCGAGCCGCGCTCGTTTATTAGTATTAGGGGGCTTGTTCCATTGGTGCAGTCCTCTGCGTATCGGGCCGCGCGGACCTGGGACCGCTCTAATAGAATTTGTAAGACTCCAAATGAAGTGGATTGTAAGAGACAAAAAAAAGAAGACATGAAATATGGTAGTCTGAGAGGAACATGAAGGTTGTGGGCTGTACAAAGAAGCGGGGGAGAAAAGGGAGGTGGGGGTGGGGGGTGTGGGGGCACAGTGGCATGGTTCTGTTCTCATTTCTCTTGTAGACTAAACCTCACTTGGGTTATGGAAATTGCAAGTTTTACTGCTGTTGTTTTACGACGCATGCAATTGTACCCCACCCGACAGTTACCCAGTCTATTATTTAGGAAACCCGCCTCATCGAAAATACACCAGCTGGTGACAATATTTACAAGCTTTGTGTATTTAGTGGGTCTGCCATTATGGCGGAGAATGGTTAATAAACACGGGTGACTCCCATGTGTAAAATTGTAATTGACCCTGCATTTGTATGAATCCAATATTATCTCTGATAATTAATGCAAACAGACAAAACATTGTCAACAGCTCAATAATACCCCTTTTTCCACTGCAGACCTGGAACCAGGCCAGCACAAGCTGAAGCTTAAGCTAAAGCTGGCTGACCTGGCAAGGCAAAAACGATATTCTATTGCACTTCCTGGAGCCTGGGACCTGTCTCACATCATTTTGTACTGTACAGTAGGGCGTGCTCTGCTCTCCACTTTGCCTTCATCTGCAGCTCAAGGCAAACACTGGATTCCTCATTACTTCCTCAAGTGGGTCGCTGTGCTCAGCGATGACAAAAATGCTCTTATCTCCCTTCCTTGTTTATCTCCTTGAGTTTTTAACACTGCTGTCAATGGAAATAATGTGGCCGCACTGCTTCCACTCACTGCTCAGAAGGCCAACATGAGCAACCGGTAGCCACATGCTGACCACTGATCAGCCACGGGTCAGCCTGACTAAAATGATCATGGACCTCACACCATCTGCACGTTGCAAGCCAGCCTGGTTGCAGCACTACAGTGGAAAAGAGGTGCTTGAAAATATCTCCACTCTTCCATTACAGCAGATCATCTCAAGATTGTTTTTGTGAAGATACAGTGAAAAAGGATAATCCTATGCCCTCTTTGGCTGTGCTCAAGTCTGCCCCTATCCCATGATTCTACTGAATTTTCACATAATAAAGCATTTGGATATGCAGCCCTATATCCACCAAACTGAGTTTCTATATTTGTACCATAGAGTATAAGAGTCACAACAGATGTCAGGTGCTTCTACCCTCATGTGTTTAAAGAAGTACATGCATACTGATACACTGATTGTGAGCTTGTTAAAGTTCCATCTGTATAGCCAATGCTTGTCTCAGTCTGACAGTAGAGGTCTTCCGATGTGACTGTCTTGCCTTGCGACAGAACTATTTAATTGCGGCGTAATTGTGGAAACATTCTCAAGATTAATTTCCTTCTTCATCAAGATAAATGAGCACTTCATAACAACAGCATGAATTTGCAATTATCCTCTTCAGTCTCTCCCTGAGCTGGCAGTATGCTGCTCCAACAATGTATTTAAAAAGTGAGAACTGTATTTCTTTAGCATGCAATGTAGCTTACAATCCAAAGAAACAGATATCCTTGAATTAATTGATGGAGAGTTGAGTTCCAGCACCAGCTTTCCTATTCTCATGATAGTTAAATGTCAGATGTAAATCAGGCAATACTGCACAGAGAGTCACTCTGGATCAAGAGTGACAACTTTACCTGATGAATGAATTGCAGCAGGTAAATTTTTTATAAAGGCGAAGAATCTAGAACAGTTTTTTTCTCTATTAGTTTAGTAAAACACACAACGTTGCAACGTTCCAGTGACAAGTGAATTCTGAATTATGTTCCAATGCAGGTGTTATTAAAATTTCAGAGGCATGATCCCTAAGGCAGAAAGCTGGTGTTAACCATTTGGCATGCCATAGAAATCAATAATTTGAAATTTTGAAAAATGGTCTTGAAGGATTAATAACAGACATTTAAAATAATTCTGACATATATCTTCAATTCAGGGCATTCACATTCACACACAATCACAATAGAAGATATAATTTTCTCAAAAGAGGTGTTAAGATGATACTAAAATATGCGTGCTTCTTTTGATGGGAGTATTTGTTCAGTTTTTGCAGATCATCAGCCTACAGTAATGGCATAGCAAATAGATTCAAAATTATAGTCAACTCAACTTAAACACAGCTATTAAGAGTAGAGTGAACTAAAGATGTTCAAAGGGAATTATATCAAAGTGTCTGTTAGCAATCACAAAGAAATCTCATGAATTCTTCATGAAGTGTTGCTAGGCTTCAATATGGACTGAGTAATAAAGATGATTAGGAGTCAATGGACATCTGTATTCCCACTTACCGAAGCACATCAATCATGCGACATTTAGTTAAGTTGCAAGATGTTACTCTTTTGATCAGGGGCCCGAGAACACTTTACAAGCTGTGTAGGGAACAATAATAAGCCAAGTGGGGGGGGGGAGCAGGCTGGCTTTCTGTCTGTTGTCAGTGTTCTTATAGTTGTTACGATCTTTCAGATACACTTGAGATCAAAATTCGCCTGACCTTGGTTCTAAAACAATAAACCCCCTAGCGCAATGAATGAATCCACGGTTCACAGATTTCTGCTGGCCGGGTAAAAACGTAACGCTCTGTAGGTCGCTGTCTCAACTGAACAAAGCGTGAAATCCACAAATCAAATGAAAAATGGTCCTGTAACCATGGTATCATTGGGAAAATGGCAATACATGATAAATGGCCGCCCTGACAGCCGAGCTGGGTCTGACAGTTGTTTTGACAAAGCGTGTCTGGAGCAGATCCAACATGTGTATATGGTCAATATTTCTCCTTGAAAACGGTTGCGGTTTTTGACTCCAAACCTCAGGATGAACCGAGCTCGGCCAGGTATTTAAAATGAAAAATATGTCTGTGCTTTTTTGTGGATGAAGATTTACTCGCTACCGCCAGTACACCACTGAAGTTTCTGTAAATAAGAAGTGCCTGGAGACACGATAGATAAACAAATCACAGTGTACGGTACACACCGAGACAGGTACAGTACCTTTGGGAAAGAGCTACCAGAAACGGAGATGGAGCGCAGGTCTCTCACTCAATCATCGTTCCTGAGTTCATCCATGAAGTAAGGGGACTCCACACTGCCTCATGCAAATAATGATGAGCCCTCACAGATACTCAGTTACATTCCACTTTATAGTCCACTGAACCCTGAATCCTAAACCCTTCGCTCAGCTGCGCCCATGGAAAAGGAAGGTTTTCATAGTGAACCCCATGCATCTGAGTGCCTATGTGCAGTTATTTAGAGGGGAAATACCAGTTTTAATGCATGACTTTCTTCCTCTGTGTGTGTGTACATTTTAAAATGGTGATTTCCCCCCCAAGATGTTTCTGTGTATTTGCCCTACCCCCTTCATTTCTTGATGTGCTGTAAAATACCATTCCTGCCAATGGTAACTATGTGATGCCAATGTAAAACATCTCTTTTTATTATGGTTTATTATACTTTACAATGTCACAATTTTTCATTGCAAGCCAATAATTCAGCAACTGAATAGGAATAATATAAATAATTTCACTGTAAATGTAATTCAAAGGGGCCTGGAAACAATGTTATTGATTGGCATTCTACTACAACTTGACAGTGATATCATGAGGCTTTGTTGTTCACAAGGAGTGATAAACAAGCTCAAAGAAAAAAATGGAAGGACAGATGTGACAGATGGATGGATGAGTGTTCATGTGGCAGATAACTGGAGATTTGTTAATAAAATGACACAGATCCCACATGAGCTTAGGCAGAGCGGTGTGAAAGCTCAGCTACTTCCCTTTGCAGCTCTCATGGCAATAAATAGTGAAAATGACATCACCAACAACACAGAGAAAATGTCATCACTCTTACACCAGCAGGCTTTCCCAATGTGATTTAAAAGCAGGTGTCTGTTACAGAACTGCGGAAATAAGGTGTGTGTGTGTGCGTGTGTGTGTGCGTGCGTGTGTGATAGGGAGGACATTGCATGCTTTTTTAACATGTGTTCTAGCTTAGGTCTCCACTTTTTTTGGCAAATCATTTCCAACCCAAGAAAATGTTCCGCCGTGAACACTGGTGAAGATGCACCGCTGAGCAGATAATTGAACAATGAATTTTGAGGGCAATAAAGGCAAAGCCCTCCTTTGCTGTTTAGCATATTAATGAGACTCAGTTTAAACACAGCCACCAACACATTTTGGACTGCGCCTTCTCACTTTTCCTGACTGCTCCCTAGCTTCTGACTGGTCCCCCCTTGGCTCTCTGATCATTGTTCTCTTTTCCTTACCACTGTCTCCCACTAACAGACTTTCCTTTCAGACTTTCTTTTTCCAGCAATCATTTAAGGGATCAACTTTCTACACAGAAAGCATACAATGATGAAAATATTTTGAACTGAGCATTTGAGAGTAAATACAGAAATGCCAGCAACAACAGCTGTACTTCTCATTCTAAAATTAATAAGCCTACTCAAGTCTGTTTTCATTTATACTTTCTAAGTTAATATAATATTATCATTTACACATTTGGTATTTTGTGTATTAGTGGTACATAATATTAATAAATAACATGTGGATCAGATGGGGAAACAGTACATTTTGTATTGATTGCAATTCCACTGCTCTCTATTGGAATTATTATGCAGTGATTCAGGATCTAATCTATATTACGGATCTGCATATTCGATGTGTATAACAGTGCATCTTCCTGCCGCTCCCTGTGCACAATCAACAAGACCTCGGGACTACTTGCAGGCTGCTTTCAGGTGGGTTATGACATTACATACTAATAATTACAGCTGCTGCTGTAGGGCCACAAGCGTAGGCCAGGGCCAAGTCAAAGTCATACATCAACTGGGAGAGTGAGGGAAAGAGACTCGCTGGGTCTCCAGCTGGTTGAACAGCAGAGGAAGTGAGAGAGAGAGACAGACAGAGAGAAAATTCAGATTCAAAATAGTTCAGACACAGTATTATCAGAAGGAATGTTGAGTGCTTTGTGATCCATTCACAGAGGTTATCCCAGGTGTTCCCATGGACAGTGGCTCAAGAACGCTGTTATCACTACAGCATGAAGGACTGAAGAAGCATATCATGAGCACTGAACTAAATTGTGCTTGTATTACAGCTATTGTGGTAAACGTTTCCACTGGACTGGGATCTTGGTGTGAATGGTGACGGCAGATGAAATTTAAATCCAGAATGGACAACAGCTTGAATTTGACAGGTGACAAGCCCACCCCATTTTACGATGTATTTCACTTCTCATTTGGGCAATGGGTACATAAACTCCAAACAAATACAGATGAAGTCATTCGTTCATGTCGTTTCCACTCTCAGCCTGTCAGTTTGCACAGGCAGCGGGTTTGACGCTTGTTAAGTATGGTGGGCATAAATGAAAGGATAAGAGCAAGACATTGGACTTGTTACAGCAACTTAATGTAATAACAATAATAATAATGATAATAATAATAACAAAACAGCAATATCTTACATATTTTCAATATATTGATTGTATTCTCAATGTATTATTTTGTATGAGATAATAATAATAATAATAATAATAATAATAAAAACATTTCAGAATATGACACTGCGACCCCATTTACCAGCTCCTTATACCTGGACAATGAGCAGCCATCTCTAAAATGATTCCCAAGAAATATGTGAATGACAAATTACCCTGTCACTCAGGATGAATAGAGCAAGACAGATATGAGTGCTTTAGGCAATATCTGTGATTGAGGATGAAGGTTTTAAATTTACTCTGAATTAAATTGTTTCGATAGAGAGTATAATCCCCCTCCACAGGACACGTTTTGTTTGAAATACAAAGGGGCTCACACTGGAGCTTTAGCCCAGAGCCTCAGACTCTGTCTCCATGCGCGCAGCTTCCAGCTGGTGGTTTCAGAGAGAGCTTGAGAATTGCAGGCTATCGTGGCCAAGAGGGTGTCAAATTATCGGTTCGCCACAATTACATTGCCACGCATTCAGGGCCGGCCTGATAGCACCGCGCTGGCGGCTGTCAGCCTTCCCCATGTGTGAGAGCGCCGGGTCTATAACCCACTGAACTGAAGGCCTCCTTCCCAGCTGCACCGTCGCTAATGAGTGTTGCCAGAGGAAGGCAGACGGAGCTGCGCAGGCATGACCACTTTCCTGTACAACATTGGCATCTCTTGCATCATCCAGGATTTATACAGTGGCACGCACCTTTCGACCTGTCAAAGACAGGCTAACACCCCACGTGAGGCTACAGAAGATTTGTCTCAAGACAAAAGCCTGTGGGAAAATTGGCTTGTCAGGGATGTCTGATTGCAGCTCTTGGGGAGTGAGGCTCTTGTAGAATTTACTGGGCACCATGCAGTTGATGGATTTGATGATACACCGATGATAACAACAGGCAGCTCAACCCCTTATTTAATGGATCGAACCCTGTTTCATGGTTATAGCTGTAAGTGGGATTAAAAGCAGAGACCCTGCCATTGGCTGTTGGGAAGTGAATTTGGCGCTGCAGGGATAGTTTACTAAAGGTCACCTTATGTCAAGTCGGATCTTTCTATTTTTGCTGATTGTGTGCGTCGACAAATTTTGTGTCAGCAGCCTTGGCAACCAGGCTCATCTGTTGCCGTGTTCACGTCACATCTGAATCATACCCAGATCGGATCAAAGTAAATGGTTTTGGTACGCTGATTTCCATCACTGCTCATTCACTTTACCTTCCAGTGGAGGTAGCTGGATTGCTGCTGACATGAGAGAATGCGGTGGTCAAATGGAGGACCCACCTTCCCCTCTGAAAAGGTCACCACGCTACAAATACATTAGGCTTAAATTGTATTTCTGTCATTTGTTATTGCAGTGCATGGGCAAAGGGTGATACACAGCGGAACAGACGAGTTGTTTGAAAAAATAAAAGATTTTAGTTTCTTTCCACTGTTGACTGTCCTGCAATCCTTCACCAGAGTGATAGTCAGGAGTTTGAGGCACTGGGACAGGTTCGCGTTGAGATGCAATCTTTTGTTGGTGTCACATATAATTATGCGCTGGTAGTAATGCCAAATTGAGTCTCCAATCAATAGTCTGAAAAAAAGGCTTCTTCCATTATGAGAACATTTACTTCTCCAGTGAATACAGTAGATTAACAAATGAATGTGCTCTAGTCATTAGTGTTGTTGCCATCCCAGCTGAACCACAAGCTATCGCATTCCACTCCAGGAGGCTCAAAGAAATCCAATGAACCTATCCATTCATTTTCATTTGCGCTATCCAATATTTTCAACAGTTCACATTTTCCACATCGTAAATCACTGAATCATCAAAGCGTTGTGGTGTCCTCTCTGTTTTTTAACCTTTCTCCTTTTGAATATGTGAGAAGTGAACTGAAAACAAAAACTCAAAATGCTTCTTTGTTAATTAAACCACACTATTGACATTCCTGTCTAATGTGTCTTAGGCCATGTCCACATGTACACGGGTATTTTTTAAATCGGGGGTTTTCCTCCTTCGTTCTTAAAAAAATCCCATCCACACGAGCACTGTTTTAAAAAAATCTCTGTCCACATGAAAACGCAAAACATGTCTGCCATTGCACAAAATCATGTAAACAAAGCAGATAAAGGTGCACACTCTGACGTCAAACAAAGAAGATAACGGCGCACACTCTGATGTCACAAGCCAAAAACTCTGTTTTCCCTGTCTACACGTCAACACTGAGAACGGAGTTTCTGAAAATCTTCACCCTGGAAGGCATTTTGCAAAAGGTTCATTTTCAGTGACCTAAAACGCCGCTTGCGTGTGGATAAAAGGCCAAAACGCATAGAAAAAGCTACGTTTTAAAAAATACCCGTGTACGTGTGGACAGGGCCTCAGTTAACAAAGGCAACATAATTCTGTGGAATGAATGGAGGAATGCGCTCACAATCAGATGTTTTCCAAAACCTCACTCACCCTACAGTTTTACACACACACACAGAGTACACATGCACATATACAGGGTAAATAAATGACTTGCCTTGCTGCCCATCATGAGCCTTCAGCCAGGTACCCTGTGGAGTTGTGAGGCAGTGGAAAATGTCACTTTTAACAGCAAGCTAAAACACTCCTCTCTGGAGCTAAGGGGCCCTATCAAATTTGACCTCGTTGGCAAAAGTGGATGACACATATAAAAATAAATACTATGCTTAGACAAGAAGAGTCAAAGACCACCATTCCAATCATTATCAACCTGTAGGCCTCCAGACACACAGCCACAAAAAGGCATTTTATTTTATTATAGTGACAAAGTAAAAGTGGTTATGCAACAAAGGGCTGTAATGTTTGCTCAGCATGTTAGAAATATGTGATATAAATACTGACTGAAACATTTGGAGCCGGTAATTCAGTCTCGTCACTGCATCTAGCTGACTAACCAGTTCAAACGCAGCTCTGCACAAAGATAAGAGACAGTGAAGCGTTTTGCTTGTTTCTTTAATGCGGGGAGCCAGTGCTGGCACTGACATTTTAACTACACCCTCTGCAAGCTTGTGTGCACAGATTCCCTTGACAACATGTCAACCGCCATTAACACAGCGAGCGCTATATCTGGAAATCATCCCGCCTCAATGTCATCAATTGACTTGTAAGCACCTTGTACTTCTTAACTAGTCTGTGTGCAGCATCCCTGCCTGTATCAGCACTGCAGTGCACGAATAGCTTTGCATACATTTCACTGAGGCTGAAGCTGTAATGCCATGGAGATCCCTCCTCTTAGGGAAGTAGTTGAAATGCCACGGTACTATTAAAGTTGAAAAGACGTTTTAAGGACAAATCTCATCTTTTTTGTTTGACTACAGATTTATAGGTTATTTAAGAGTGCAGCGTTTTTTTTCCTTCCTTCCTTTTTTATATTCAAAGTTATGGCATTAGTCTTTCTCGCCATTGGCTGAGAGAGCAGACAAACCCAGATATGTCAATATAGAGGGCCTCTGTATCTTCATAAAATATAATAAATCATACTAGTGCTGTCTGATATATTCTTTCAAGGTGGATATGTGGAACACGAAGCAAAAAAACAAGGGATACTATTTTGCCAGATGAACTTTCAGTCTAATTGCTGTGTTTGCTCTTTACATGAACCATGCGCAGTGCCGTGAAAAAAAAACACATACATATGGCTGAGCTGGAGGTGAAAGGGGTGATAAGTGTGGAACAGTCAATGAGGCCGTCTCGTTCTGCTGAACTAATGAACCTAAAAATTGATCCAATTTTGTTAATGGTTTCCAATGACCCCAAAGAACCTCCTTGGATGTTTTATAACTTGATTTTTAAACCTCTCCATTTTATTTTATTTTCAGCAGACGATACTATCCCCTCACTGAGCCATTAAAAATTATGGGGCAACACATGCAGGAATATGCCATAAAAACCCAAGGTCTGAGACAGTCAACCATCAATCTCCTCGTTGCTGCTCGTTAGAAACTCTATGCAACAGCCAGAACATCTGCAGGTGCCCGGATGATGGTCCAGAGCATATGGGCCTTCACTGCTCAACTCGGGTACTGTTCAGTCTCCATGGCTCCAGGCTTTCTTGGTCTCCTTTCAAGGACCAGAGGTTTAATTTCCTTGCTTGAGGCCTCCTTTTCTCTCAATGGAGAGAAATGCTATATGCAATATATCTGAAATGTGTTGGGAAATAATTTTGATAAGAACCATGCATACCAGCAATATGTGGTTCTTTCATGTTAAGTTTCACTTGGAGGGAGAAATCGTTAAACTGGCCCCTAAAGACAGCATTGCCACCACTTTATCTGAACTGCATGAGTGAAAAAAAATAAAAAGCACACATGGGCATCGCTAAATTCCTTTGAAACATTGGGAGAACTTCACGATTTTATTATTATTTTTTAAAGACCACTGTGCGTGCACTGTGGCGCTCACCCAAATCATAAAAATGACAAGAGTCCACATAACAAAGATTGAAGACAGTCAAGAACAGTTTTGAAGTCCCGTTCTACTGGTTCTAATGGAGGCTCTCAGCTTTGTTGAGCTTACCCATGAGCCAGATAAGTGAAATGCCCTGTGGGTAAGCTCAGCTGAGGCAGTCATTGGGCTCTATAAAATTTCAAAATGCCATCAGCGTTTTGTTTCCTGTGAGTATTTATTCTAATCAGCATTTCTACTGATGCGCTGGGGTTATTTCCTTGCAGGGAAAAACCCTTGGGTGCAGCAGTACGACTTGGAAGCAGAGCACTGTGAGTTTGAATCCCAGGTTTGCTGCACCTTTCAGCACTTAACTGTATTTAACCTGATTTCATTTAGTAAATGCCTAGCTGTATAAACAGATTTGTAAAAAAAATCCATTCTCATCATCATCTTCTGGGCAAATACATTATGTAAAAAAATAACAAGTGGCATAAAGCAAACAGCAGCATCTTTCAATCAATGCAGTGGGTCAGTTGGTGAAATGTCAGCATGTGTGTGGTGGTGTTAGTGCTCTGGGTATGACAGGATATCTCAGCCTGGATCGATAAACGCTGAAAAAAAGCAGATTTACAGCATGATGTTAACCTACACGTAAATGATTCCCTTGTGACAGGGACAACAGAGAGACAGCTGAGAATGCAGCTCTCACCCCAGTAAAATGCTTATGTATCGGTTTAGCAGACTGTGAAGCAAACTGTGAAATAATTCAGATAAATGAAGATGATATGATTTTTTTTCCCTTTTCATGAATGACTGCCTCATTGAATTTGCCTTCCTCCAGACTCTTTCAGAGGCCTTTCAATCCCCACCTGTTACAGGGTTTTTGTGGCTGTACAAGCCTTGATAGAGATTGAAGATCACATCAATCTGAAGGACGGATGGAATTACATCCTTTCAGGATTGGCCTGAACATTAAATATAAGGAAGATCTAAACTCCAGAAGGAAATAAAAACAGAAGAAATAATGGGACTTACATGATAACATAACAGAACTTGCTTTTTGATTGTATCAGTTTGAAGTCAATAGAAAATGTCACACCAACGTACATTTGCTGCTTTTGTATGTATCTATGCAAAATGTTAGAGTTATAAATTTGTAACTGGTAAAAACATAGATGCTATAAAAACATAGCATCTATGTTTTTCACCAGTTACAAATTTATACTGTGTGACTGTCAACATCAATCGAATCAACAGAAACAAAATGTATATATTGCCTGACGCGTATTTCCTTCATCTTGGAACTACAGAGTCAGTGGCAGAGTCACGACAGATGCAGTGGTTACAAGATGTTATAAGTTGAACAACTGGTGAGAAGAAGCAGAAAAAAAGAAAAAAAGCATGAGAAGAGAGAAAATAAATCACGCCTACTCTGCTGCAGGACAGCACTGTACCCAGGCCAGTTTAAATGCAAAAAGATGAATAGTTTGCTATTGCTCACACCTTGGGGAACTATTTGCCAGAGAAGCGCTCTGCCGGTGCGGATATCTCCGGGAGCATCAACAGTGCACTGTGCCATAATGTATTCCTATCCTCGGCATTGTGTTCAAAACTCTGAGGGAGATGTGCTTGCTACAAAGATCTCCCTGCATTACAAAGCTCAGAGCTCGTTTTGATCACTCCTCTTCCAGGGGATCTTCGAGTGTTCCCCCCAATGTCATCGGTATTACATCACAGATGAACACTCCCAGCGACTCCCGGTGTTTCCAGCGGCATGTGGAGAATCACATCGGAGAACAGGTGCGTTGGAGTGAGGGGAAAAAAAAAAAAACGTTACGCCATCCCCCATCCCCGATGGGATGAAACAGCCACTCGATGGAGAGGTCGTGCAGGCACACAGGAAAAAAAAAAAAAAAAAACAGTGCGTCTCCTCTCCTGACATGGTGCCCTCAGCACTGCCTAAAGGAGCTCATTCTAGTTATAATTCATAGTCATTCTAGTTAATATAAAGTTCTTAGAGGATACTGCCTTATGGACCATTTCTATTAGTGGACCGGGAATCAGATGGAGGCTGGGGGTTGTGCAGCTCTGCCTATGCCCTCTCATATCACTTTCTGAGTGGGAGTAAAAAAGGTTTGTCCGGTGTTTCATGACTAACAATGGATCCATATCCAGCATAAAATTATGGACATAGCTATTCCTTTATTTCCCAACCAAGCTAACGAAAGTTGTGTGTTGTAAGTTTGTGCTAGTTTTTAAGGCTAAGCCGTATGCTGAAATACACGCAGGCAATTAGTCTGGCAATATTCCTTTGTTCTTAACATGTGTACTACCAATAGATTGTTTCAAAATGACAAGCAAACATGGCTAAGGAGAAGAAGTGATAAATTATGCATACAGAAGTACGCTAAAGCCAAAGTGCAAAGAATTATGTATGTAGCTTGCATTAATCACAAGCCAACGCTCAGCATTGTCTCATGTAATGATGATCAGGGTGTGAAACAGGAGCTTTCAAACGATGCCTACTGCTGGCAACTGTTCACTGTCGAGACATGACAAAAACATCTGAGCAGTTGCCCTGCAGGAAATTAACGCCGGAGCAGCGTATGAGTGTGTGGATAATGCTATTGACAGTACATTAACGCAAAAGGTTCCTGAACGCACTGAAAGTGATGACACAGGCACATTCATGAGTAGTACAGTTACACACATGCACACATTCACTACAAAGTTGAGGTACACTAATATTACAATATAAGAGATGAAGTTGGGAGAGAAGTGAGAGAAATATGAAATTGGAGTTGGCAGGCTGCACAACCGTGATTGCTGTTTGCACAGGAAATAATGTTGGACTCATCAGTTTTAATGCACCACAGCATATATATTTAATGAGTCTCCTCATTAGAAATTGACCTGTCTACTGGGGATCTGAGCCCCCCTCCACCCGTGGTCACTTTGCCAGAACTTGTGTTCTGTTTGAAGTGAAACTCACCCACCCCTTTAAAATGAAAAAAGCGGTATTGCAAACAAATTGCTATTTTCATAAACACATTAACAACGTGAAAAATGTCCAGCATATTGTTTTACAGCACAGAGGACTTCTTCATATTAAGGAGCAGCTGAACACAGTCACAGCCTGAGTGCCATCAGCTTTATTGCCTCGCTAATAGAATACCCACACTGTGGGACTAGAGACAGCAACTTCATTAAAAGTAACTGCTGCCTGTGTAGAATGGACACTGCAGGAGAGACGGCTTGTACTTTTTCTGCACAGCTACCCACATCTCATGCCAGGGTACCACTAGAGGTTTCACGAGCCTGGTCTAGACGTTACTCTTTAATACATGAACTGGCTGCTGGAATCATTTTACTCTAGTCAGGTTAGCTTTATGAACTGTTTGCTTGGGGGACGTTAAGCAATTATTAGAAGGTGACCAGGCAATGGAGAGTAGAAAAGCTTGAAAAGGCACTGTGGGCTATTCCCCCAGGATAGAAGCTTGATTGTATATACAGCACAAAGCATTCATAAATCAACCTTGTAAAGCCATTTACTTTGCGTGAATTTCAGGCATAGTGTAGAACTATACACCTCCCCAAGGGTTCGATTTCAAACACCTATTAGATGTACATGTTAAACAGCAAGACAATACATAACTGCTTTTGTATGTAAAGCGCTGATGACTTTTTACTGAAACAGCCTAGGATCGTACCAGACAAAGATGCTGAGCTCTCAACAGAATGGTGCAGAAGTGTGTCTTCCTGCCATTAGGGCTCTGTCTGTGTGTGCGGGTCAGAAATCTAAATTGGCAGAGGTTGGCTCCCTCGTGCCCTTGAAAGGTGGCCGGCCCTCCTGTTTCTGGTGGCACACTGTGGGCACCCCTATGACATGGCCAATTATTTCCTGCCCATTGTGAGGGCGGCAGCGAGGGCGGAGTGGGAAACAAAAGGCCCCTCTGTCGCCGGGGCCTTTGTTTCAGGGGCGCTTTGAAAGAGGGCCGCACAATAGGTGCGCTATCGGATGACAGGCGCCCTTGTCGTGCCTTTAGCCCACGTCGTGAACAAGCTCTCCCCAGTGCCCTCACCAAGGGCTGCCCGACTGCGTTCAGCCTCACCTTTGCCAAGGAAGGCCATGACATGGCTGATCAAGTCCTAAGCACAGAGAGAGAGAGAGAGAGAGAGAGAGAGAGAGAGAGAGAGAGAGAGAGAGAGAGAGAGAGAGAGTGTGTGTGTGATGGGGAAACGGGAGGTTTGGGGTGGTTGGGAATGTTGGGGGCGCATGTTGTGACCTGACCAAAAGGTTGTTTAATTACCCTTCAAATTAATTTTTACCTGGAATCACCATAGCACTATGTGGGTGCACATGTTTCTATAGCTCATTGTCTAATTACCCAGTGCCTGTGGAGATCTACGCATAAGCATGTCATTTTCTTTTAATCTGCTTGAAAACAATACATGTCACACCACTGTGGAAAAATCTGTATTGCTAATGTGCTAATTTTTTTTCCTCCACATACTGTAGGTGCACATCTGTCATATGCTGACTGCTGTAGAATTTAACATTTTTGAGCTTTCTTATACATTCATTAAATTACACTTTTTATTCCCATAGGCTTTGGATACGGTCATCCCGAATTCGGACTTATTCATATTCCTGGTACTTTGAACAGATAGATAGATAACATCTGTGCACTTTCATCCACTCAAATGAGGAGTGCAGTGCCCCTGGAACATAAACACAGCATCATTACAGAATTGTGCCTTGGCCCCGCACTGCACTGACAATTTCCTTTAAATTATTCAATACTGTTTTACCCACCCTCCTGCAAATATTTCTTTGCAAACTCTCCATGACCTTTTGTGCTCCCAAATGTGTATGTATATAAAATGCATAATTTATTATCCGGCCACATCAAAGTCATTGTATCTGTCAGACTAAAAATATGGCTCCATGCTTTATTTATAAATCCCTGAATGTAAACATATACTGGCAAACACAGACAGATGGTATCATTTGAGAGAAAAGCAACATTTGTCAAATTCTGCACAAGTATGGATATCGGCAATGTACACTCATTTTGTGAATAATGTCTGTGACAGAGGGATTTGGTAGTTGCTGATAATGAGCTAGAGTTGTCATAAGGGCTTTATGACTGAAGCTTTGAAGAATTATCAAACCCCCTGATTGTGAAGAAAACAATACAGATCCATCTCATTACCAAACATACTGTACAAGATGTTATCACTGCTTCACAAAGCGCAGAAAGCATTATCAAAAACAAAATACACTATTGTTGGTTTTTGCTACATCTAGGCCCAGGGAACAAACCCATCATGACGGAATATAACCATGAGAATCTGAGCAGATAGCACTGACAGGAGAGGCAGCCTTGGTTTGACGAGAGCGATACAGGCCTGGCATTTGACAGGCAGACAGAGATGCATTGCTTTGCGGCTTGTAATGCTTTTTATTCAACATAAGGTCACACTGAGAGTGATGTATGACTGTGTTAGAAGTGAGAAAAGTTAGAAAGCCTAATCATACTGAACCATCTGGCCCTAATTCTTATTGATTTATCGCAATATTGCATCTGTGACTTATCATTTATTTTCCGCAACCCTAAGCCTATAATTCAGTGCGGCCCAGATGATGGCTTAATTAATGCTTTTCACTTAGCGCACACTGGCCAAGCCGCACATCCAACAATAATATCCGTCTTCTGTTAGATCCTGACTAATGCTAATGCTGGCATTATGACACTGTGAGACTTCCATGATGAAGTCCTCTATAATTTGGTCGCTCCCTATCCATCAGTGTCTTTCAGTCCTGGGGATATAAAGCTCCAGAGATGTTTGAGCAGTAGAAACATAAGCCAAAGTAAAGTGGAGACAAACTTCCGGTCCAGTCCAGTCCTGTCTCGAATTTTGCATGCAAATGAGGAGAACCCAGTGCTTGATGTTAACTGGGCTGAAATGTTAGTCACTTTAATGTTAATCACAAAAATAAAAGGCCCGCAGACAAAATTGGCCCCAATAAAAAAGCAGTTTATAAAAATACACAGTACGTTCAAATGTGAACTAAGAATCTATCAAAGCAAATCTCAACTCAGAAGAGAACAAAATTGACATTAAAAGATAAATTGATCCATTTTATTGCTTTGGATGAGAATTGATACATTCATAATGCGCAGTAATCCTCACTCACTCTGCGGTAAATTGACAAAAGCTCATTCTACCAAATAAAATAAATCAATAAAAATGAATAAACCAATCTAAATAATACATTGTGCACCGTAACGGAGAACCGTGGGCTATATAAAAATATGATTTACAACTGATTGCAGCTACTTTGCATATCCCACTCAGCCAGCAGAGGTGGGGTCTGTGGGGTCTGCTGGTATAGGGTACATTTGATATTGATATGGAGCCTAACTCCCAAAGCCCTGCAACAGCCGCCCTTTAAAACTCAGACTGATCCTCTCATCCTAAGCAAATTCGTTCTGAAGTCCCCCCTGAAATGATGGCCTTCTTCCGGCCCCGGCCCGAAACGAGAAGGTCGGGGGGTTGACAATGTGAAATGTAATCTCCACCTGCAGAAACCACTGCCGGGCAGGAATTCATACATTATATTAACAACGGTGGGGATCTCAGTGGTTAATCTCCAAGATGCACTGTGGCTTTGGACGCTCCACGCTGTCATTAACTTTTCCCTTTATAGCTGCTGTTTTCTATTTTCCAGGGGAATCCCAGGATAATCCCGGAGATAAAAGCAAATGAGGGTTGTTAGAGGATCCTTGCTCGGAGTGTGAGCCACACCACTTAAAGTCAGAGGGAGGGGCGGGGGGGGGGGCTGTGGGGGTACGGGGGGCAGAATCCATTCCAGCACATCTCGCCATCATTAGTCTTCATTTCCGCTGGTTTACATTACATTGCTCTGGTCAGCATCGCACTATGCCAGGTTTCATGTATCGAACCAGTCTGAGCTGCGCTGAACTGTACACCGCAGTGTGTTTTTCTCCCCCCTGTGATAAATCACACCCGAGGAGGGGTCCGGGGCGTGTGGCAGTGCGGCGGGCAACACTCAATAGGTAGGCCAAACGATCGCACCTAATGAGTTGAACAGTTACAGCGCGATCAATACCCCGCAGAGCCGACTGCATAATTACAGTGACGTTTAATTGTGGACGTACGGGAGGGGAAACTACACGCATGCCGGTATTTGCAGAATCGCAGGTTAATAACTGGATGAAATAGTTAACAAGCTAGTGCTTATTGATTCTGCATCTATAACAAGCCCACAAGCAGACGGCAAATTAATTTGAGCTTGAACTGCCTACTGTCCGCACAGTAATGTTTTCCTGTCTTACAAACAGATCACCTAGTATCTGAAGAGCTTGTACTAATAGAATCACAAGCTTGAGCTGGAATTTGTCAGTGTGGACTTTCCAGGATGGCTATGTCATCAGGCTATCTTCATAAGCCTTTGGGATGGACCTCCTTCTTCATAGGTTGTGAGACCTATAAATGTGTGACAGTGACAGGTATGTTCCGTCTGAGTGCAAATCTGTCAAAAAGTCAACATCACTGCACTGTGTTTTTTAATGAGTTTGATACATTAGGGTTTTGCTCTAGTGAAAAGCTTCCATGTCAACGGTTACTGAAGATGACACTCTGGCAGGCCCTGCTGACAAACCCTATGCATTTTTAAAGTCATTGGAAGCTTCAGATGTTGCATGTTTTCTGGGTGCCTTGAAGCGATGCATTTGTGGAACACATCTTCAGCCTGATGGGAAATATCTATTGCACTAAGTCAAGTTTGCATTTTATGCTGTCTGTTGCTCTGCCTTGGATTCTTTGGTGTTGCCATGCAGAACATGAAGTTACTGGATGTAGTCAAATCAAACCAGTTTTATTTTATCTAGACTAAGGTCTGGATTCAGTAAACCAATCAAAGTTTTAACTTTGACAAACATGTGAGTGTTACTTTTCTCATCACAACCCAAATTTTTGTAAAGAAATTAAATTGTGAGAAAATGTTAAGGACATGTATTGCCAAATCTCAGGCATAAGCCTAAACCGCATAACAGCATCCCTTAGATAAGTCATGTAAGTCAGCATACAGCAAAGACTCATAGCAGACACCATCCCAGACCATCTTGCTGAATCGCATCCCAAGATCCATTCAACCCATAATGTTTATGCGCAAGGCCTGGTAACGACCCAAAATCATTTGGCGACTGCTCCTGCCAAAAACTGCTCATGAACATGATGCCAGACATACTGCACAATCCAAATCAGCGTGCTGAAAAAATGTGAACTAGTGACACTCACCTGCAATGCTTCAGCAGAAGCAGAACATGTCTCAGAACAGTGTAGGACAAATTATTTAAGAGAAACTATGCACAACACATGGACTGTTTAAGCAACCTCTAGATTATTCATTGCTCATAAATAATGGTGTAATTATGTAATTGAAAGTAAGACGTAGTTGAAGAGTTTAGCAGTAATAATTAGCAGACCTTATTACAATGAAGGTTGTTGAGAACAGGTGGAGATCAAAGTTAAAGACCAGATTTTTTTTCTTTCTTGGTTTGCTTTATTTCTTTTTTGCTCATCCCAGGATACATTGGAAATAGTGTACTCCATGTGTTTTGTTTGTATATCAGCACAAATTGAACCGAATCAAACAAAAAATATTACAAAAGTCAGAGGAGAATATAAGAAAAAAAGGTCATCGCTTTAATGAAACCAAAACATAATTAATCCTTAAACTTTTAATCATGAAGAGTATGGCTCAGATTCTGACAGTAATGTGCTTTGTCCTTAAGTCTGAGTACACTTATGAATTACTTTTTTAATATGTTCATAAGTGGCCAAATAAATCAAAACTCTCATCAATCTAACATTCTTATTTTTCTAAAATAAAATACCTGCACTCAACTAATCACTTGGTTAATATTTTAAGTACTTTAAAAACATTACCATTTGCATTATGAAGAGTGCATATAATTTTAATGGGATTAATGAAAAGCAAGCCAGCCTTCATTGCAGTCATTTTCTGCAGTTTTGTCTATTACAAGTTTCAGTCCATGTAGTTGAGAAGAGAACAGTAACATGCTGTCATTGATGCATTCTGGGGTTCTGTTAATTCTCCCTGTCATATCACACTTGCTCTCTTAGTCCATAGGATTGTCACAAGCCTCAGGGTGGTCTAGGGGCACTGCATTGAAGTAGAACTTGGGAAACTGTAAAACACAACTTTATTGTATGTTTGAATGAGAAGCTACATTTATATTCACTACATTCAGCTGTGGTGTCTTGTTTCCTGTATGTACGGTTGTTCGTGTCACCTTATTAGATGTCCTTTGGTAAGTCACTCTAGATCAGCACGTCTGCCAAGTGACTGAAAGTAATTATCGAAGTTATAGTTAGTACATCGGTCAGGGCAATTCCCTGGTTAGTACATTGGTCAGGGAGAATAAACACTCATCTCTAGCATGCCTGATCAGCTGCAAGCTAAGAGCAGGGGGTACAGTAGCCGCCACTCTCTGGTCAGGTGGAGCAAAAGGCAGCTGGGGGCTGGGGTGGAGGAGGGACCTGCTAACACAACAGGCACAATTTTACCACTGGCTGGGTAAGTTTAAACAGACCTTCATATGTAATTACTGGAAGAAAGTATTGTTGCATAGTTCTTGGAAGTAGTTCTCTACTTCCATCTACTTTGGATGGAAGTAGAGACAAGCAGCTGACAGTGATGACATTCATTGGTGCCTAGCAACTCGGTGAGTTCTCTGCGTGAACTAGCCTCTCTCCATTTGTGGTGAATTAGGGTTTGTAATCAGGAGTTATTCTGGTATGGAGCTAGAAACCATGAATCGCTTCTCTCTTAGTCATAGCTTGAATTCCAGGTGCATATTAATTTAGCAGGTGCAGTGTCTGCATACCCACCACAGGACTGTCCTGCGTCATTGTGATATGCTACAGCCCAGTCTGGCCATTGGGGAAATTTGTCTATGTGTTGGTATAAAGTGAAAAAAGCAAAACATCCCATTGCATATTTTAATTTACACATCAAACATTTCAGATAATAATCAACACATCTATGAAAATATGTTTTATTCACTTGCATTCAAGTAATAAGCTCAGCAGGATTCTTTGAGTCCTGGAGAAATTAAATGCCTTGTCTACATGAATCTTAATAAAATGGTCTCTGTTTGTTTGTTTTTTGCCTCATATTCAGTGATCAGATTTCCAGCTACTCAGAATATAATTTGTTATATAATTGATATTGCCCGGACCCACACACACACACACACACACACACACACACACACACACACACACACACACACACACACACACACACACACACACACTCAAGTGACTGCAGAGCTCCATGGCTGTATGCAATATTATAATACACAGTGTTTCATGGAGTAAGGTAATCTACCACAGACAGATACACATTTTTAAGGAGCTTTGCTGCACTGTTGACAGAATTTGGCATTAAGTACACAGATACACAATACCACCGGTGAGGAGGCGAGGCACAAAACAGAAAAGTAATTTGAATATTCATCATAACCAGAATTAACCAAAACTCATTTCTCCAGCTCCCCACGGTTTCTGGGCTATATCGCCAGGCCATGGGACAGAATAACAGAGTTCAGCTTCCTATCAAGCATGTAACTTTAAATCAGAACCACACAAGTAGCACACAGAATGTATAAAATATGGAAATGGCATGCCTATTGTCTGAACCCTCCCAATGGCCCAGCCTTCTGAAAAAAAAAAAAAAACAACAACAACCAGCCCCCCGAAAAAAATACTAAAATAAAATATAGCTCTTATCTCTTACAACTGCACTGGAAGTTGAGGGCTATTTGCCAAATTCTTTTAGCTGCTAACTGCTTCACAATTGCAAGTTAATCAGTGCAAGAACATCTTCACACCCCTTTTTTTGTGTATGTTCTGGAGGGTGGGATTTGTTACCTGTTTTTTCCCTCCAGATGACCTCAGAAAAGGCATGGGCTTGTATTGTGGACCTGGGAAGGTGCCAGCAGGGTCCTGAGGCAGTGGAGAGTGGCTAGCCAAACCCAAAAACCCCTCATTCATTCATCCCTGAAGGTCACGGACCCCTCCCCCACTCTCCGGGTTAGCCGAGAAGGCACGCTCGCTGAGGACCTCTGGACGGTTAATCTCCGGCTGTATCGATTCGCAGTTTGAGAAGGGCACACAAAGGCAATTGGTAGGCATGGGAGGTCACTGCGTCCCAATGTGTTTCTGTGAAATGCCCCCCCTCCACACCTCACCCCCACCCCGGTACAATAGTAGGCCTCTCTCATGTCTCTTGGTTTGTGACCGAGGCATGCGTGTACTGGATATCAGCGTTAAGGTCGATTTCTCCCTCCAAACGCCTTTTCTCAGTCCGTGGCTGTGATCTAAGGTCACATCAATCCACTTTGGTCAGCTCCAATTTCCCGCGGGCCCACGCTCAGGACACACTGGCTAGAAGATTGGATCATTTTCATAACTCCATTCAATCGATCCGTTCCATCTACGCCAGACCTGACCCATAGCACTATTGTTTAAGATAAACAACAATAAATTCATTCTAACCTCTCTCACTGAGAACACGGAAATAAAAACCTGTGACAAGGATCATAGAATGACAGTGAACAATTAGTCAATTACGAAAAATAAAATCAGTTGGTGCCAAATGATTCAAAGTACCAGCCTATTTAATCTACAAGAGTTAATTACCATTCATAGGTATTCCAAAAGCCAAGAACAGCTGATAACTAATTTTGCTTAATGATGTTTTTTGTGGATTTTTCATTAATTATTCACCACTAGTTAGTACATGTTTTGTACTTCTCGGCTGGGGCCCAGCCTAATCAGAGTAAAACAGATTCAACTTGCTGATTGCCAACCAACAGCCATCAGAGTATGAATACGATAGCTCACTTCTGTACCCATGGATACAAGCAGCTTCTTTTTTTTTTTAAATAGTGGATGGCCTGAGCTGCTTGTGAATATGGATGTTATTTTTCCATAATAAACTCTCACTGAGTGCAGTGTCCTCCTCTTCATGGCCTTGCTGATCTGCTCTCTCCGCGCAGCCAGAAACTGGAAGCATCACGTCTGCCTGTCTAAGTGAGTTTGACAACTGAATTACGGAGATACCTGATGCTGACGACCTTCTCACTGTAAGGGGAAGGGCTGAATCCCAGATTCCAATGTTCTGTGTGAACCTTCCGCTGTTAAATCCCCACCAGTTTCTCCCACAAGAGATGCATTTAAAAAATATGCCTTTTTAAAAAAACCGTCATTGAATGTTTCAAGTCTGTTGTGTTGATTTCTAAAGCCATGTCCACTCCAGTTTTATGTACTTTGCTGACTGATGCCTAAAGAAATTACACACAAAGAAAAGAGATCTGTGAATATTCAATTATATTACTGGGATTGAATGTGAATAACGAAGTGGCACTATTTCTTTGGTCTTATTGAAAAGTGGATTGCCACAACACAAAGAGAAACTGAAAGAAAAATTCTCTTCCAAAAAAAGACACCTCTCATGACAAGAGCATTCATCTTAAAATAAGAGCTTTCAATTTCATTTTAAGAAGAAATTTCATATAGGGCTCCCATTTTTTTCCCTCCGCATACAAAACTGTAAATATTGACACAGATTAAATAATCCCACACATTCTTAAAATGAACTGCACTAAAATAAACAAACAAACAAAAAAAATATGATGCAGTGGTGTAGCAGACTTCAGAGGAAAAGCTGAAAAGCAAGCCCCCTGTGGTGATCCCAACAGAGGGTTAAGAGGCTGTTTCTATGCATTCCATTACCTGCACAACAAAGTGTTCTGAATCTTTCATAAGTCTCTGTCTCTGCTCTTCTGTCTCTGATTATGCAGCTGTGGAGCCAAATCACGCCACGCCAGCGTAAGGAAAAGTTGCCACATTGGAGTCTGTTTTTTTTCTGAATTTTTTTCTTTTTCGTCATAACAAAAGTCTAGCAAACCGCACCGTTGAAATATTGATAGCCTCTTCCGCTGTGAGACATGCATAAAAGTCACACACTCAAGATACGCTGCTAAGCCCAGCAGAGGGAGTGGAAAATACAATTTAACATCTGTTAATAATATTTTAATGGGTATGAATTTTAATACAATAAGAGTTGTTGCTGTTGATAAGAGTATAGGGGTACAGTTCTTGGTCTTGGAGTCCGAGAAAGCAGTGTACCTTGCTGTGGGCCAAGGTTGTGGACCTCCCCCATTGGACATTATATATAGGAATAGAAATAAGGAGGAGATGGGGTGGAGGAAGGATGCTGTGAACAGCTAACATGAAAAGGAAGTGGTGAGTGGGTTTTTTTATAGCTGAGGATGGGACAGGGTTGATAATTTCATAGGGATCATTTAAAAATTCTCTCTTCATACAGAACATCAATTGTAATGAAACACTTTACATTCGCTTAACACTTTTATGAAGCCTAGAAATCAGTGGGGAAACAGCGGCTGGCAATGAGGACGGTCTAGCTATCTGAGCCTCCCTGCATAGCCATTGCAGCCAGCCCCTTCAAATTATTATCCTCTATTATGCGGCTCTTCATTTCCTGTGGCCAAGGAGATGGATCTGTTTCAGTGGGGAATCACAGGGCATGCTTGGCAGGCGTAGTGCAGAGCTAGTTTCTTTGACAGTAATAGACTTGTCATCTGACAGTATCTCCAGTCTGAAATGAGGAGCACACATGATTGAAACAAACAAATTAAATAAATGGCAACAATAACACCACAATAAAGCAGATGTGTGCGTCTGGATCATTACAAAAGATCTGATAGATAAAGCTAACCTGGCTCTAGGTTGAATGGTAGGAAAACTGTATGCACAGATCAGGCGGCCCCCACAAAAAACACTGTTTATGAGTTACTGCTCGAGCTGAACTGCACGCATACTCCTCGGCTCTTTCAGAAGTAGGCTGTTTACCTTTCAGGTGTCCCCTTAGTCCCATGTCCCTTTGCCTTTATCTTATAACCCCTTTTACAATGTGAGCATGTGAATAAGCAGCTCTGGGGGGATACTAACCTCATCAGGTGCACCGTCAAAGAGAAACCCTTGTCCAGTCACTCTGACACATCAGACAGTACAAATATGCACTGGCGTCACAGGGGTAGTACATTCTGAGGCCAAACAGTCACACAGCTGTTGTGGCTGTGGTTCCTCGTGTGCTCTGAAGGCCTGTCTGTCTGCTCTGTTGAATAAATGACACACAGCTGAGTCTCTGACCCTGCCAGGCACTGTGAGGAAAGGCATGTCGCTCACTCTCGAGGTGCACATGAGCAGGAAATCTGGATAATCCATTTCATCCAGATTACAAGGAAACTTTGACCTGTCTCATAATCTCACATTGTGGAGCCTAATGGTGCTGGGGGTGTCAAAGTCAGATACAATCAATCCCTGCCAGACGCAAACAGGAATGGAGACGTGTGTATGTTTGTAAACAGTGTCATTAAAATGTTTAAATATACTTTAACCATTCTGTTTGACCAGTGTGAACTGTTACCAGTTGGTACCAACTGTTACATGATAGGTAACTGCAATAAGAATAAATGGTTCCCTGAATAAAAGATGAATACTCGTATCTGTTTCATGTATAAGCAATTTATGTAAATGGACAAACCATTTTAATCATACCAATGTGAGACATTAACTGAATATATTAAATATTTGTTACACGTATGAAATATTCGCATTGAAACATTCAATACAAGTGGAACAGCACTAAACATTAACCTTAAATAAAACATAAAACATTGATCTTAAGTACTTATTTTCACCTTAAATATACAAATTTGAGAGATTTAGAATTGTAATTGAAAATGCCAAATATTCTTTGTTTAAATAAAATGTGACATAGGAGATTTAATGCCTGTTAAAGTAAATGCTTTTTATTTTGTATCTGGCACCACATACCATGGCTATCCAAACACAGAGCACCCTGCCTGGCCAGGGGACCTTTGACTCTCACAGTCGCATACAGGTATGCATAGCCAGGACCAGGCCCGACAAAAATATAAACCATCTTTACACCCATGGGTTATTGGGAAAATTGGGCCGATGGAATAATGCTGGGGTAATGGGAACAGTGCCCATGCTGCAGCCCTCGGTTTGTCAGAATGTCTTCGGAGAGATTAGCTGTCAGATTAGAAAATGTCCTCTGTCAGCTGGTAACTATCAGGCAGCAGTGACAGGTTGCGATACTGCAGGATTAGATTAGGCCCTGCTTGGATGCACACAGAGCGCAAACACAGCAGAAGGCAATTGAGATGGTAATGGACAGTGCATGTTTTAATAGACTGGATAATAATTATAGATCTCTAAACCACACTGCACATATTTTGTGGAGATAAATCGATAAAACGGTTTTTTTTTCTGTCTTGCAATTTTTAGGGCAAAGCAATGCAGGCCTTGAAATAGCTCAGATGAAGTTGAGTTAATACACAGGCAATCAATATCTTTTTTTTCCTCCACACTTTTGTCAGAAGCCATTATACCACCAATGTGTAATGATTAGAGCTCCCAGCATGTCAAAGATTAATCATTCCATTTCCAATACGGTCCACCTTCATTAGAATATTTTGATTGAGTAATTAAATCCACTTTGATTTGATGGGATGCAAATCATTAAACATGAGGCATGTGCTAAGATTGAGTGCTGTGTTTGATCTACATTTTCAGCGGTTTTATTTCCTTGACTGGAAATTGGCGCTCTACCAAAAATCTTGCCAATCAACAAAGTTGTTCCCGCTGCCTTCTGTCTGGAATGACACCTTCACAGCATGGAATGCCTGTCTGTTTTACAGGTGTGGACCAAATGTGAGTGATTTGTTTTCACCCCGCAGAAATGTGTTTCCTACTCCAGTGTCCTCTGTTTCCAACAGAAAACAGACATGGAAAATTTCTTGTCAACAGCAGCAACCTGACAAGTCAACATAATGAGTTGATTAATGTTGTTGTTCTTAAACAAGCCCTGCTGCAGATGGAAATTCAGGGTGTAGTATTTTATCTCTCTGAAATAGAGACCTATTTGATGGCATGTCGCATCTTTGTACCACTGGCTGAGGGTGTTTTTCTGTTGTGCTGTTGTGTGAATCCCTCTCTGATCTTCCCCTATGCGCCTCAGAATGCCCATATGTCTGAACGTACTGTGACTGACCTCTTGATTTTCCTCAACTCTTGACTGATCTGCTCCTGCCTGTTGTTTATTTGTAGCACTTGCTCAAAATGTACTCCCTCTTTGCTGTGAACCCAAACGGCCCTACCTGAACAAGCCTGCGTTGGCGGCAGATCCCGTTTGAGAGTTTACACCGAGCGTCCGCCCTCCCCGGACTTGTATTCACCTGCCTTATTCAAATAAACACCTGTGCGCGCTCCGCAGAGCATCAATAAAACAAAGCCCTCGACACTCCGACACAACCAGCTAATAAGCCACTCTGATGGCATCTCAAAGGATGCGGCGTTTAGGGAAGGGAACAGAGCGCCGGATCAAAGGAGCTGAGCGATCAGAGAGCGGCAGGAATTAGAGGCTGTCTGGGCCCGCGTGTGACAAATAGCAAAGGGAAGAAATCTCGGCAAAGGCCCCCTCTCACCCAAACGATCTGGGCCTTGATGGAGGAGCAGGGCTAATGCTTCGCCTTCCCTGCAAAATCAATACCGCCCTTATCTGCAGTGCCATACTTTCTGGGATTTTAATCATTTTGGGTTTTTTTTTTTTTCGCCCCCTTGTTACAGGGAGCAATCAGGTTCACATTGCCATGTAAACCTTCCTCAAATGGCGTGCTTCCAAGGGCAGGAGTGAATCGGGTTGCATTTCAATTTTGTGACCCAGACGAGGCTCCTGGGCCCCAGACGAGGGTGGCCCCTGCATGTGTTTGTTTGGGCTCTGATGCGTCATGTTGCGAGGAATACGAGGCGATGCTGTGAGGATGTGCTTTCATTCAGTGGCGGAAGAGCTCGCACAGCTATCTGTCTTTCAAGGCTTATCTCTGGTTTCATGGGCTTTGACAAGAATGTGAATGAATTTCCAAGCCAGAGGACGGATATCATAACAAGAACAACAACAAAAAAATCCCCAAATTGATTATGCATGCTTCCTGTTTCTCCATTACTTTGTTTGTTGTAATAAGCTTCTCCAATTAAAGTGCTATCGTCCTGCTTCTGAGCAGAGCTCAAAAGATAGCTTTTTTTCTCATGGAAGAGTACATTACTTTCAGACTGGATAAAAATCTCTACTCCACTGGGAGTCCCCCCCCCGCACCCCTCCGCCCCTCTCTTTCTCTCTTTCAGTCCTGGAGCACATAGCCCTCATCCCTGCCATCCTAAAACAAACCCCTTGTGAAAGAGCGCAGCCAGAGCAACATCTGAAGAGTACACTGAAGAGAGAATTGTGCAGAAAGTGGCTGAAGAGTAGCCCAGTCTGCAAGCAGCCGGTTTCCTCGGGATTAATCACTTTATAACACACTTTCTGTGATTAATTGCAACATGCATCTCTGTGGAGCGCCGTTAGGAGGACCAGGTTTGTTGTCAGGGAAGGCTCTTTGAAGGTAAATACGTGGGTAATGTCTTTTGTACCTCGATGTAATATGCATGCATGCAAGATTATTCATTCAGATTAATGCCTCATTAGATTCTATTATTGCCTCATTAGTAGTCGAGGTGTGCTTTGAATGGAGTCCATTGATCTGAGTATGCTACACTGGGGCAGACACAAATAGGAACGCTATTTGTTTTCATCTTTATTTCAGCCTCGCAGATGATGGCAAAACAAAGATGTATTAACCAAATGACAGTTCATCTTCGTTTGATTCATTTAATATTCTTTTTACAGAGGTTGTATGAGAGAAAAAGCAGTCCTTTCACTTTCATAAACTCGGGGATAAATAAAGGTACACACGATCGCATGACACGAATCTAGAAGTTACATCTGAGGGATGAAGTAAAATTCAATCCAGCCCTAAGGCATGATGGGAATTTCAGCGGAGTTGTAAGAGTGAGAAATGTGTAAAGGATTACACTCTCATGGTGCTTGTGGTGATGCACTGCAGGACTCTACTGTCTGTGTCAATTGCAAGTGAGTTGTTCAGCCGTTTATTATAGAGAAACACGAACAATGCACTGATTCAGACACACAACTTCACTACAGTGATGCAGTACAATGTGGCTAAGGTCACAGCAGGCTTTTTTCACCTGGTGTGGATGCAGTAAACTATTGCATACCAAGTATATTTTATTCCAATAAGACAACCTCTTGCAGGTGGTCTGAGATTTAGCCATATTTAGCCATCATCTGATGCTACCTGTGGTTACAGATATTGCAGTGATCCTCTGATGTCATTGCCTTGTGCCATGCATGCATAATCTCTCTCTGGCATCATGCACTAAAGAGAACTTGCAGTGGAGGATTACTCTAGCAGTAACATCCTCTATACTGTCATGGTATTATATGGAAACCGTATGAATTCATGTTAAGAATTATGTAACTTTACAGGAAAATATAAATCCTGATGTATTCTGCCAAAGCCATCATACTTTAGAGAGCCTCCAGTCTACTCTAATGCTATAAAGAAATTGCAACCCTTAGCCCATATTGCAGGTACAATGGTTATTATTTTATGTACTTGTGTAAACTTTAATTATTACAGTCTAATACGGAAGCAGCTCCGTCTCGTTTTTGTTTGATTTACAAAGGTATGTGAACACTACACTCTGAAACCGTGATCTTCTAAATCCAGCAGCGTGGACGTTGCAGTCTCAGTCTGGAAACATGAAGTCAGACATGTGCCACACTTGAAAATGCATGTGGTGAGATGGATATCATATCAAATCAGGAAGATGGATTTGCCACCTTTATCTGGACTGAGTGTGCACATACTATATGAGTATGATTCTACTCCAATCCCTGCATGTGATAATCATGTAATCTTATATTCAACACATTACCCTGTGTAAGACTGTCAGATATGCATAATAATTATAATGCTATTAATATAAAGACTTTTGTACAGTACAAAAGACTTGAAAATACATTCCTGAGTAATTAATAAGTCTTTCTCCTGCCATCATCTGCAAGGAAACATTCTGTCAGTGCTGCCAAGATGAGACACATATATTTCAGTGGATATGAATTTCTATACAATCAAAGTATAAAGGTTGCTATTGGGGCAGCAGTGTGGTGTAGTGGTAGGGAGTGGTGTTAGTAACAAAAATTTTGCTGGTTTGATTCCCTCCTGGGGCTCTGCTCTTGTACCCTTGGGCAAGGTACTTAACCTACAATCGCCCCAGTAAATATCCAGCTGTATACGTGGATAAAATTGTAACCTGTTCATTCTGAATAAGAGCATCTGCTAAATCACAATAATGTAATGTAATGTATTGATGTAGGTTCAGCAGTACTTTTAGAGTCTTGGCTTGGAGTCTGATGATGGGATTGTATCTAGAAACAGACTGATGCTGTTGACCCCCCATGTGGACATCATAAACAGGGGGAAGAAAGGGGGGAGATGGGGTGGAGGAGGCATGCTGTGAACAGCTGATGCAGAAAAGTAGTAGGTGAGATTTTTATAATCGTGGATAAGACTGGTTTGTCCAGGTTTGGTTAATGGTGTAGGTATTGTCTATAATTTCTCTACCCAAATCTTCATTTGGAACTTCAAATATAAGATAACCGTGTCTCAGTAATTTGAAAAGAAGTGGTTTAGTACAGGCCACTGTTAACCTCTCACAAACTCTGGGTGACTCTGTGACTGATCGGAATGATTGCAATGCAGAGCATCTCCGGCCAGGAAGAGGTCCCACATGTGCGGCAGTACCTCTCACTGCGTGGGATGAATCCTCCGCTCTGCCAGCTTGGGGGGATGGGGGTGGGGGCATTGACCCACAGCCTGTCCGTCATTAGAGGCGGGCCGGAGGGTAAGAGGGGTTTCCCAGAAAATGAATAAGGAAACACTTCTAAAACACGGCAGGGAGAAGCGAGGGCGGGCCCTGTGGACGGCCTGCCGAAAAGCGCCTCTCCACACAGCCGGGTGGCAGCGGTGATACAGGCCTCAGCCGAAGCCCGGCCCAGCCACTCAATACTGCTCTCATCCATCACCGTGCTTTTGCTGCCTCGTATCGATTGTCCATTACAGTGAGCCAGGTGGATCAATCCCATCTTTTCAAGGGGAATACTGTGAGGGGGGCTAAAGAAATTAGTTAATTTTGTAATAGTGAGAAATAAGATGTCAATCAGAGCCTATTCAACGGGAGGCTCTGATCTGCGTCTTTGCAGTCGATTTTTGCCGCCCACGCTGCTGTGCTTTTAATTGGCATTAAAACCTTTTCCAGCTGCAGTCACGGTTCTATCTGTGCAGCTGTCCACAAACCCAAAGTCCAGATTTAACCATGATGTGACTCAGCCTGCTGAGGAACAGACTAAAGATTATGGAGATATCAGTGTGTGGAGGCTGGAGTATTGTGCTTTGTCATAATATTTAAAACTACATACTGTATATCTGTATATGCATGACCCACACACCCAAATGTCATGTTGAAGTGACACTGATTCCTTATATTAATATAATGGGTGCTAAAAATGAAAGTTCCAGCACCTCTCTGATATATGATTATATTCTTGAATCAGTGCTCTGGAGTATGCTTGCATGCAGTCTTTTCGACTGTGACAAACGCATTGTTAGGTCAGGGGTGACCCTAGGTAGAGTAAAACCTTCCAGCAGTTTTATGCCAAGATATAAGCTGAAGTCAACATTCGTTGTAAAGGGAGGGGAGAGATGGTGTGCTTCGCAGACAGGGGAATCACAGTGAGTGTGCAGCATGCATTCCCATGAGGGTCTGATCCACACAGCAGCGAGACCCTCCCCACTCCTACCCCCACTCCCACTCCCACTCACCCAACATGGGCTGTCCAGCTGACCGGCCACTAGCAGTCACCAGAGCAACGATTAACACGTGCGAGCAGAATAGCGCCGCTGGATATCCTAATTAATGTGCCGATGAGAATACAGACTGGTGCCCCTGCCAACGTGCGCTTCCTCACACAAGCACTTCATTAAAAGCTAATTAATCGCCCCCCCGGTTAGCACGTCAGCATCCCGGGACGAAGTTAAAAGTGTGTCACATTCTATTTATCTTTCCACCTCCCGCGCGCATGTGGGGACCTCACACCTCACACGTTCCACTGTCCAAACCTGCGCCGCATGGTGCTCCGGCGGTATCCCAGGAAACAAGACCGTCGCATAAAAGCATCGTCTAATTGTTTCTGTGTGACGTGTGTCTTGTCGTGTGAGCTCCCTACATCTTGTTTTGTCAAAGCTCTTCAATGCCAGCCCATTAATTAATTTGGGGGTATGGAAAAGCTAGTGGACCGTTTTACATCCCTTCATGAATTACTCAGATAAGTAGCTTTCAGAGACTTGTAAGTGTTTGCACTCTGGGTGATAGATGTTTTCCACATGCTGATAAGAGAGTGTCATTTGCAGCCTGGTTACAAATGCTCCATTTGACATTAACACTGACAACAAAAAAAAGTAAAAAAAAAGGTCACAAATTCGACATGGAATGGAAGGCTGAGCCACAGAACACTGCGTTGTTGCAGTGCCTGTGTCTTTTAGAAATACATTTTGTCACTTTAAAATAAATGAGATGGTTCAGCTAACCCTTGCATGGATTCAGACATCTGTAATTTATGTCAGCCCTGGCAACACTTTGGCCACACACATGAAAAATCATGCAATATGATTTATGGCCTGTAGTATTAAATGCATTAACACTTCTGCTTGTCAGAATGTCAGAATGAACTTTTCTTTTTCATTCTGTTGACTGACGTTGGCTCCAGCGATGACTTATTTCAATAATTTCGCAGGCTTGCGATCTATTCAACAAACGAGTGTTGCTATTCATGGACACCCACTTGGTAGATTAACAAAAAAAATGTGAAATTGATGTTTAAACACTCAGTAATCCTTTAATTGAATGCAGATTTATTCTAGCCTTCTGGTTGGACGGGATTAAACACCACCGCTGGAAGATGTTGTGAATGTGGGCCATAATGGGCTTCTGCGTGTCTGAAATTGATTTCACCCCTTTTAGGAAAGCTGTCATGCAAGCATCACATTTCTGCATGGGGGTGATGTCCAAAAAAAAAAAAACGTTGACAACCCACACATTCATTTTTTATTTTTGGTTACCCCCCCCAACCACACCCCTCTCAACCACTATTACCACAACTGCCATTTTGTCATGATAGTACCCATCGCATTTGTTCTCAGTCCATCTCATTTCTGATCTGTGGAGGATATAACAAAATATGCTGTAACCCACCCTCCCACAGGATTCAAATAGTGTTACATAACAGAAGCCTTCCCTTTTGAGGAAACATCCTTTTCAGGGTGATTGCTCCCACAAGTGGAGATGGTGCAATAAATCCAAATTTTGTGATAGCAACAGTACAACCCCACCCACCAAAAAGGGGAAAAAAATAACCATGGAAACTCAACCCATACAGAGGGGAACCCATTTCCACAAAAAGATGAATGTGTTTATACCCAGAGAGAGGACAGGGTTGAATTAATGAGCCCCAGACAGAGCAGTCTGATTAGTTAGGTGATATATGAACATGCTAATCTGGTTTAAAATGGGGAAATTGTCCCCTCCACAGACCTGCTTCCATGTGCTGCTGCAGAAGGTGACTGTAAGTGAAGTGGCCTGTCATACCTTTTTAACAAGGGGCCGGGGGGGGTGTGTGTTGGTGAGAACTTGCCAAATTAATTTTCCATGGTAAGAAGAGTAAGCCAGTACAACCCAAGAAGTGAAATGCCTCTGTCAGACTATAGATGCGATTTACTTTGAGAGTGACAAATACAAGAGTTTAATTGCAGGCATTACTCTTGGAAAGTTGACACTGAGAAAAAGCACTTGTAAATCTCCATTTCCACAACTTGGCAACAGTGAAAGGCCCCTCTTAATGTAACTATACACTCAGTTGGAGCTGTTCATGGATTTAAGTCTTTTTTGCAATTTTTTATTCATCAGTAGCTTGACTGGTCATTTCTAAATGTGTTTCATTAATGGGTTAACACTTTAATAGTAATATTGATATGTAGTGCAATCTGTTCTCAAAAGTTCACTAAACAATACTTTCATCAATAGTTTTTTTTGTGACAAAACAAGCAGTAAGTCCAGCAATCAATAAAAAAATCAAATATAAAATATAAATAAAAAAGAGTGATTGCTTTTGACTAATAATTTACTTGAGTACTTGCTTCAGTTAAGGTTTGAATCACTACGCCAGGCAACCCCAATGAGGCCCTGTACCATCTCAGATCATATGACACTGGGGAGAGTTACACCATCAATTCCCAGAGATTACTGTTAATGTATATACTCTACAATCCATTTATAGAGTGCAGCAGCTTTGAATAATAAATGATTATTCTGCCTGAAGTTGGCACAGTCTATAAACTAAAAAGTAAAGAAACATTTCATCTTGTATTTTGATGTGTGCCCTTAGGGAAACAACAGATCAGTCAATAGGAGAGCGTTAAACAGCAGTGTTGGAACTGAAGTGCAGAGTGCTGAAATGGACTAAATGAATAGAGTAGGCAACTTCACTGTTTAAAATGCATCAGTACAAAAAAATACTCAGGAAAATACTCAGCAGGGTCATTAAAGAACGGGTGTAGTATTGTGCTGAAATCTTCATTGTGCTTTTATCTTCTGAATAAAAGAAGACAGACTGTGAATATTTGCAGTAAATAAAGTACAAGCATCACCTTCCTTATACGAGAAAGGAAATAATAGCCCAACAAAACTTTTTGCATTGGTTTGTTATAAATGTGCTTAGTTATACATTATGAAACCATTTCTTCTTATTTCATTAGTGTACTTCATCTTAAATGTAAGGGTTTTTATATTTTATACTATATTTATCTAGCTCTCCCTTTAACCCACCCACCCACACACACACACACACACACACACACACACACACACACACACACCACATACACACTCTCTCTCTCTCTCTCAGACACACACACCCGTTCATCTGTTTTTAATAACCTTTCTTAATAGGTTGGTTCCATTTTGGTTGTCAGGGAGAGAGCAGATCTATTCGCATGGGAGAACAGGTAGCTAATTAGGTCCCTTCACATCTGGTGGGAGAGGGGAGCTGTTATCTGCAGTACAAAGCTGAGAGCCACCTGATTGTCCCCCTGATAATACATGGGGACTTCAAAATGCATGTCACCAGATTAATCTCCTTTCAGTGAGCCGCGGTGGAGAGGCACCCACGGAGCGTTTAAAGACTCAGATTAGCCCCGGTGGTTCCTCATCTGGTTAAAGAAAAGATCTTCATCCAGCAGCACAGTGGTGTCTAGGCTTCTCTCGTGCTTCAGTGTGTGTTTACTGTTGCCTTCCTACCACTGCCAGTGGCCCAGCATGCTATAGTGAGCATGGCAGAGGACCTGCATCATTAATTTTACAAATACCAACATATGCATATCAACAAATCAAGGAAGTAATCTTGGTTTCCTCTTCCTGTGGCTGTTTTAAAGCCACATACAGTGCAATTTGAACTTTCCTCTTCATATCTTGTTTTTCAGATGGTGCGTGGCAAATCATATTGCTGTTGGTATAAACGATTTACCCAGGTATAAACCAAAAGTGCCAGTGGATTAATTGCCTGTGTATATTTTCTCTCTCCCCTCCAAATCTTCAGGAGGGAGAACAGTGTCAGCATTAGTATGCTAGTCCAAGAAAATGTTAATGGAGCACAATGATTGAAAATATCCTCATCAGCAAGCTGTACACAAGGGATGCCAAAACCATTGAAAACTTAATAGAATATCATTTTCACTTGATAATCAAATGAAATTACTGTGCCACATTTATTGCCTGTGGTAGTAGGTTTATTAGTAAGCCGCACAGAAACTGTGCACAGAAAACAGGTAATGTGTTAAAAGGTAATATGTTTTTTAAACAGGTAAAATATCTGTCAATTACCAGAAACGCATATGTGCCTACAGTCATGTGTGGCGTGAATAAAAATATGTGTCTGTGTCAGTTCAGACCGTACCCGATTGGCTCTGTGGTTTATCTGAAATGTCATGTAACAAATTCTCCTCCTGATGGGATTTGAGAGCACTCTCTGGCAACCCAAAGAGGTATGCAGTCGGGTGATGTAGTTAAAACGATTTCCATCCAGCTGACTTTCCCAAATCAATCCTCAATCGTCTTCCGTCTTTACTCTGACTGATGGCATGATTAAGCCTTGCAATCACATAAAAGAAACAGTAAACACATGCTAATGTTATGATACAATGTTGGCTATGATACAAATAAAGAATAACTGATGTGTCAGATGACTGGCATCCCTCATGTGAAAACATTTGCTGCTAAGTATTGACATTTTACCATAGTGTTTCATGTCTTTAAGACACTAAGTGGTTTTAAATCATGCAGGCTTTGAAGCTTCATCCAGTGGCCCTCTGTGATTGAATATCCCAAAGTGGCCTTCTGATGCTATGTACACTTGTTCAACTGACATTTCCTAAAGTTCTGATGCACGGCAGCTTGCATGAAATTTCATGCCAACATTCAGACATTTCAGGAATCCCAAGAAGCAGACATCCACGGTTTATTCAAATCACAATTTGTGAACTCAGTATATTTGTACACCACAGATTTAGTATTTCTTTTTGATGAGACCAACAGGGCTCCCATTCAGCTCATATTTTAAACCTATCAATACTTCCTGCATTCTGTCTTTGAAAATCCTCTACTAAAACAACCATTTTTTCCCATCATCTGGTGTTCATCGAAGCAATGATTAAAAGATGGGTCTTTCCCTTTCATGTTGCAGCGCTGAAGGAGTTACAGGAACAACTCAAATAAACATTGAAGTCTTTAATCTCCTTGATCCTGGAATTTAAGACATTTCAATAAAACCGACCCCAATTACCTCTTCTCGCTGACCCCTTCTTCTTAATAGACCTCGTCAACTGCTCTTTAAAATATAATTAGCATCAGATCAGCAGCTTTCAGTGAACTCTGACGTTGATAAAGAAGGGCACAGTCCTTATGAGAGGCGCAATCTGATAAGAACATAATCTAATACAGGAGAAAGTCCACAGTCTTTAGAGAGGGCAAAAAAGAAACCCCATGACATGAAATAAGAGCCTAGTGTTTCAGTTGTCGGTATTCAATCACATGCTGTATAAGGTCTTGTTCAGCCGCTGAGGGTGTATGCAGGACATTCTAATTGCATGCTCATGTCCTTGCACAAACGATGAAGCACGGCAGTAAGAAATAACTTTCCAAAACCCAACACAACAAAACCCAGGAATATGGAGAATGTGTGCAAACAGATTCTGAGTGCATATTAAAAGCAAAGGTACCATTTTGTTTTTTAGTGTCAATCACCACCAAGTGGGGAAGATACATGCAAGAAGCAGACACAGTACAGCAGGACATCTTTTACAACAGACAGAGGGGAGAACCACAATGCCAATCCCCTCAAAAGTGAAGGGACAGCTCTGAACTCGTTCTGTCAAACTGGTTTAAGTGCGGGTCATGAAAGGACCAACAAGTGACTGCATTTATCATAGCAAAAACAGCTTTCAGTGCCCTTCCTCACTTTTGTCCAATCACACATTCTAAATAAATATGTAACCCTGAGAGCATCCTACATGGGATATTATTAATGTTATGTTAAAATGCTGGCGAACAGTGACAAATGAAGCAAAACACTTGTAATATGTTTAGAAAACAAGAATGTACATTGTGATATTTGCACAAGCCCTGAATTAAAATGCTTACCATCTACCATTAGCACATTATTAGTCCTCCCCTAGTCATAAATTGTTATGTACATATGAAAAATAATTAAATGCACATTGTATGGCTTCTTCAAAGTATTCCAGTTCAATCATAATGCACATCAAATGTTCAAATACCCGTCCAGACAACCTCCATTTGTTGTTATGATGCTATTACGCAGCACTGAGCATTGTAACATTTTTATTGGTCCTCTGGGGGTTGACACCAACAATTTGCCATGCGATATTAAGATAAAGCCGTGTGATAATACCCTCCAATTTATAAGAAAAAAGGGCCTGTTGCTTGCTGTTTGATGAGTGTTTCATTCTTCATTATTCTGCTCAATTTTGCCTGTGATCAGTCATTTCCCTCCATTATTATACAGGCATTCACCCATCAATCCAGGGCCTAGGAGAAATATTGCCCTGAGCAAGCTCTGAAAAATATCAGTGGCTATGCTTGTGAAAAAAGGCTTTCAGAGTCAAGCTTGTGGGACTTGTATAGTACAGTATGTTTCAAACATGAATAATTTACCGCCGCAAATTAACCTTATCTGTCAGCGTTATTGACTAAGCTGACACCGACATCCTGAAGCTGCAGTCAGAAGCCAGATATGAAAGATGACCTCCGGGCTACAAAACCTTTTCTAAAATTTTCTCTAAAGCTGAAATGCTTCACACGCCCTGTGGATTTGAGCCGTATCTGTGACAGACCTCATGGCAGAATGAGGAGATGAAAACCATACACCCTCCTGGTGTTTAATAAATCAAGTGAAGCTCATTCTTTATTTCAGTGCGTATAACAGTTCAAGGATTTTCCTAGATGTTTATTTGGGGAAATAAAGCAATACATCACATTCTTGCATGCACAGCCATTTAACATTATTGCTTATCACACTACAAGGGAATGCACCATTTAAAACAGTCTATAGAGACACTGGGCTCAGTAGTATATCCTAATTTTTAAAAATTGCCCCTGAGGTCCTGCTGTTGTGCAACTCAGGCGCATTGCAGTGCGCACTGAACATGTCTGTCCCTCAAGCTCCTCTCCAACCCTGACAGTGACATCAAAGCCATTTCATCGTGTGACCTCACAGTGCTGGCTGTCCCCTGTGCGTGGCTGTCACCCGCACCCGGCCGCCGCCTTTCATGCCACTCTGTGGAGCCAACAGCCAACTCAATCTGTGGCTGTGCAATTAACCTGTGTGCATTGTGCCGTCCTTCTTTCCCCTCCTCCTAACATCCACCCCCAACACACCACCACCCCACCCCACAGGCACAGATCCCTGCTAATGTCGTACGCGCGGGCCCGCCGCGATCACCAGACAGCCACAGCTGACTAAACTAAATGTGGCCTTTCTGCCAGAATGTGTCCAATCAGCAGAAAGCCGATGGAGTTTGACTAAGCTGGAACTCCCGCAGGCTGTTGGTTATTAAACAGTAAATGTTATGCTGAGCCCAGTGGACTGCAGATGCAGCGTGTGTAAGCTTTGTCTAGGACTTTGTTCAGCCACAAGCCAACTGAATAATGAAGACAGGCATGCTTGGCTGCATGGGGGGTTGGGGGTTGGGGGTGTTAGAGGCTACACTGACTGCCAATGAGCAGGGAGACTGGGAGTGGGACCACCCTCTATCCTCTGGGTTAATCTGGGGTGATTTTATCTCCAGATTAATCCATGTTGCTGCCTAGTTAGGTTGTTAATAATGCTAGGAAGTACTGAAAATAATAGCAAAGAAAAAAAACATCCTGAGGCTAGAAGTGATATTCATGACTGTACCAGCCTGCATCTAAGGCATTCCTGATTGCAAGATGAAATGACAAAAACGCTCTTTATCAAACCAAGAAAAATAAAAGAATATAAAATAAAACTACTGCCTCAGTAATTATTGTGGATAAATACAGGTCTTATCCACTGTCTCTGTGCTTGGTACTGTGCAATTAAAGAGATGGACTGGAGGTAAAACCTGATAATACACTGATCCGGGAGTTGTCCTTGTTTGCCCCTGGAGCTGGGATAAACTCCACCCCCCAGACACTGTGTACAGGTATACTGCAGCTAACAAAATATATGTGTTCCATACGGTCACTTCATCATTAGAAATTTTGTTACCAGAGGCTTAAATGACATGGAATATATACACATGCAATGACAATTAGCACAATATTGTTAAACGCTGAAGGAATGACCTTAAAAGTGCTTTAAACATGAAACAAATTTGTTTAATAAATGTAAATTGAGCATGTATTAATTAAGTTGTATTAGCACTCACACTTGACTGCCTTAGTTCCAGCTGTATCTAACATGCTGCTCTGAAGTCTTCTCCTTTTCTGATTGCTTAAAAGTGGTTTTCAGTGTAGGCATGCCTGAACAACTTCATTTCCTAATTCTCAGCTCCATATGATCTGCATTTTAGTGCATTTGAAAATTGATTTATGTTTCATGTTTTGCCCAGGAGGGCCACTGCAGACACATTTGATGGCCGTCTGGAGGCCATCTTTGCTTTAATATTTACTACATCACTTTAAAGTGAGACAGGAATGGTTTATTTAAAAGGGTGAGACCCAAACCTCTTCGCTGTCTAGCTTTTGAACAGAAAGACAGAGAGAAAGAACATAATATTTGTTAAATTTTAAACACATTGGTGCTGTTTTAACCTTTTGGAGAATACAGGGGTGGTGTTTTTAATTACAGGAATAAATAAATAACTTTGTTAAAAAGGTGCTTTATTTTCAGAGGGTTCATTAACCAAGGTATACTTGTTAACCTTTGTTAACACCTTGTAAAACTATTATTTTTATGCTTGCAAAAAGGATGTTTGATTATTTTAGCCTACTGCAAAGACTGCCCTTGAGGCATGACAACATATTTAATCAAACACATTAAAATTAAAAATGCAATCTGTTACCAAATTTTGATTTCATTTTGCGCCGTTGCATCCAACAGCCATCTTGACCCGATGTGCCAACAAGTACAGTACCTGGCAGCACAGAACAGGCAGATTTGGATCTGATAATCTCCTAAATCACCAGGGCTAAAATATGTTTCCCCCTTCTCAGCTGCCCGACACCCTAATCTGGGAGGATAAAAGCAGAGCTAATCGCATTAACTTAATCACACTGACCACATACAGGCTGCATTGCTTTGAATGGATTTCTGGAACAGGCACTCCAGAACCCAGCATTACTCAGCATAAGTACCTCTCCGGCCTCCGTGTGTGTGCTGCTTGTCTGCCTCTGAAATGGAACAGGGCTATATTTATCAGCTCTTTCACCGCTCCCTCTTCCAGGGGGAGATTATGCGCATTTGGATAGGTGGCGTTCCGTGGGTGGAACTCGGCAGGGCCACGGAATGTCTGATTGACCGGCGCTCGGACGCGGCGGGGGGCGGTTGGCGGGGCGCAGGCGGCCTGTGTAATGCTGTTTGTGAGGGGAAGCTTGCCTCTGTTTGAAATGCAGGCACTGTGCGCCAGTCAGGTGTAAATATTTATGCAGCTGCGGTTGGTAGTCTCTGAGAAGCAGCGCAGTTCATTATAAGTGGACCACGGGGCTTCGTTAAAACTGAGGAGCTTTTACATACAACAAGCTGCAGAGCCGCGCTCACCACCCCTAAGACAGAGGGGGAAATTAATTATTGCTCATTTTGCAGATATTAGAGGATGCTTGGTAAAAACATGTAGGACAATGTAAAGAGGACACCAGTCTCCTCAGGACCATCTCAGGACACTTAACCTATGCTGTTCTTTCTCTGCTTTGATCCAGTTGAGTTCAACGCAAGCAGTGAACAAAGGAACAGTGGTAGCTGGCAAAGGTAATGCTTCTTTGACTTGACAAGGCAAGTAGTCAGGCTGCTACACAAACCAGGGGGTCAAGTCAGTTGGAGCTGCAGTTGCAGTTCACTTATGCTGATCATATGAGCCCTCCAGAAAATATCAAATATCAAACATCAAGCAGTAACCTCTCTATGTGCTCATAAATAAAAAAATATTGCCAAAGAGGTTGCTGATGTCATAACCAAGTAAAAATCATTTTACTACTGTTTTAGACAAGTGCGGTCCTAGTGACTTTGTTGGTACGAATGCAGTACTGAATCCAACCCCCCCTCCCCGCCTTAAACTTCTACAAAAACAGATGCGAAAGCCTGCGTTCCCTCCCTGTCAGAGCTGTCAAGTTTGAGCACACTTGCCTGTGTTGAGGCAGGGGACTGTCCCCGTCCCAATGGCGGTGGCAGGGCTGTGTTTACCAGGCCTCAGACTGAGCCTGCGCCCGACGTGAGAAACACTGTGCTGAGAGCGATAAGTGCGCATCCTGCATGGCCCCCCCCCCCCCTCACCCACCCCACATCCTCCCCAACAAAGACACATCCCGCCACCCAGGCGTGACATGTGCAAATTGCAGAGCACTCGATCACCCACGTCACATGACTCAGAGGAGTTCTGTCGCATTTAATGTCCAGATAACGCAAATGACTACTTTGGGAAAGAGGGCCGGGCCCGGGAAGCGGCCTGTTTTGCATTTATTAAACGCATTATTGACACCGCCAAAGACACCGGTTCAGGAGCACAGACGAAAATAATTGGCAGAAGGATTACGCTCAGAGTTAGACCACTTTGCTGGGAGAGGGGTGATGGGAGGAGAGGGCAAGTGGGGGTGGGGGGAGGGAACAGGGTGAAAATTCAGATATGCAAGTGGAATGCTAATAAACCATATTGCAGCGCTTTTTCTAACCTACCATGGAGGGAGAAAAATCATTTTCACACTAAGAGATGTTTTCTCAGAGAGGTGGCAGACAGTAATTGACAGGCACGAAAGGGAGCTATGTCACAATTTTGAGGAAAATCTCTGTTCACACGCGCAACAGAAATGTACATCTCCTGAATAATGTCCGCAGACAGGCAGAATGACAGCCGATAGTGCAGCATTGCTCTACACAAGAAGACAAAACAAAAGGGCAGGCGGGAGTAAACTGATCATTTTTGATGTTATTAACAATGTCACTCTCATGTTGTAGCTTGCCTAATTTCAATTAGAGAACTCTCTATAAAAATTTACACTTTGACAACACTGAATACTTGAAGTTTTGAGAACTAAATATTTTTTATTCTTAAACAGATTCAATAAATCATAAATGTTCCTGTCATTTCCAGCAACCAAATTGTGACAGTACTTGGGGATAACAAAGTGAGAAAAGACCTAACTATACCTTACTGGTAGTAGGAGTCAGTTTTGTTTGCCTCCCTGGGCCCTAAATAGGGGCTAGCTCTATTGAATGATTTTTGTCTTGACTGATGTTGAAACACAGACTAGACCAGCCTCTTTCCATTCAATTTCACCTATTGTGACATCATAGCCATTGTGACATTACCTGTATTAATTTAAGTGGATTATAGTGCTCACAAATATCCAATTATGGCCAGTTATTCAGCTTAAGCATTCCTTCTGTCTGCTGTCTTTCAGATGATAATGGTATGTCCCTGTGATATCTGTGTTCATATGCCAATTATGGATGTTCTTTCCCTTGAAGAATTTTCATAAAGATCTACCAAATAAGAACACTTGTGTTTTCAACAATGGCAAGAGGTAGCACACACCAAGGTGATTATCTGGTCCATATATAAAACTGTTGTGTAGTTCTGTTTCACTCTGATAATGCACAAGTTTCAAGAAAACCTGGACTCCTGAAAAGGCATATCTATTATGTATACTGCTCTTTGGCTAATTGCACCACAGTAGAATCGAACCTTTTACCCAAGGGGCTGAGGACTTTCCGTCTAATTGACATTTTGATGTGTGGGTTACAATGCATGACAGCATTGTTTCAGAGCCATCATTTTCAAAGATTAACTGGAAATAGTTAAAAATGTGTAGAAATTCTAAAGTAAATATTGTTAGAATTGTTGTTAATGTAATGGTTCTTCATATTTCTGTATTCCCAGTTACCTGATTCTGACCATACTCCTGTAATTATTAACATTATGCATTTCAGAATGCTCCCCATCAGCCTTATTTAATTACAGTTCTCTTGCTACATTATTGACTTACAAGGTTCTTTTAGCATTAGGGAATTTAAAGTAATTAATGATAGTTTTTAAGCCTCCTTTTCATTGGATTTAATTAAATTTTGTTTACAAGAGAAACAATGTTTTTTTCTACTTTTAATTAGCAGGAGCTGCAAGGTCATTTTATCTTCTGAAGGAATATTTGCATAGGTAAGCAAGAATAAATGACTGCAGCCCTTTCAAGATAAGTTGAAGAGCTTGGAGTAGAGCTGAATAATAAAAAGGGGAAAAAGTATTCACTGCTTGACACACATCTCAAACGAAAAAAGGTGAAAAATGACTTTGAGCACCCTACAAACAGTGGTGAAGGTGCAGATTACATGTCTTTCAGATTTGACTTAATTTTGATCTATATATTTCTACTCCCATGGGATGAAAAATAATTTAGGCACATCAGAGGATTTGGATTGATACATGGGAATGGTGACAGCTCCCAGATTATAACTGTCTATATACATTATTTCCAATGTCTACTAGACTTGCAGCTCCATTTGTATTGTAACAAGACTTTGCAAAGCAACTGCCTATAATAACATAGCCCTTGAGGTGAGTGGTAAATAATACATTTCCTACTGAAGCCTGCAAACATACCAGGAGGTAGGTGGAGGGGGTTGGGGCATCGCTGAAGCGAGTGAGATTTGAAGGATTGGGTCTGCACCTCGATGAAATCCACTGCGAAAAGGCTCTTTTGAACCCTGCTATCAGAGGGCGGCTCGGTGCGGCAGGAGTTCTGAGGCAGTATGGAGCTCAGCGGCTGCACTGAGGCATCCTGGGAAATGACAGAGTGCTGGGAGGCCAGCGGGGAGTCATCAGCAGCGCACTCCAGAGACGGCCTCATGCTGGGCCCATGTCTGAGGGACTCCCTCTCATACCAGACGCGGGGACCACTTCAATACAAGACCCCATGGACCGAGAGGCAGGAAACGCCACTGCTAAAGGCTCAGCCATGCACTTGTCATCGAGGGGCAGAAATTCGGGCTGCTGGTTTATTTGCTGTTTGGTAACTGAACATGCCAGCTGTCTATTTCACATGTGGAAGAGGTTTTTGCCGGGAAGGCTGTGTTAGCCTGAATGTGGAGCCTTATGCAAGCCATCCACCTTTACATCATGAATGAGTGAGCATGGAGTTTACTCACTGACTGGATGACCTCAGCCTTTGTGAGGTAGGCACGCACCTCTAAACTTACAGATTATTTTGCCAGTAGCCAATGAGAGCTCTGGCTTAGTGTCTGGGCAAAGGTAAATCATTTGCATATGGCTCAGTACCAGTGTGTTCTGCATTTGTCAACACAAAAGGCTTAAGTGGCAGGCTGAAAGAATAATGTCAGTTAGCAGACTGGCATACAGAGTACCATTGTCTCTCTTGTGATTTCTGAAGATTTTAAGTTTTGTGGCATTGCTTATATAACCCCTAATGATGTCTGAAATTCCTTCAAGATTCCAGCTAGCTGTTGCCATGGCAATTGATATAAGAAGTAAAGGCCCTTATAAAACTTTTCTTTCTTTACTAATTAGATATATATATATTTGATTCATTTGGTGTGTGAATTATAAGACTGTAAGCATTTGTATCCAGTCATGTTGTGTTAGAGCAAAGTAGTTTCTAAATGTTTACTCCTCATATGACTCACATCTGAGACAAACTTAAATGTTCTATTCCCTCCAGGAAAAGCAGCAAAGTGGCTTATCTCTGCAGGATAGCATGAGATTTTTAATGAGCCAAAAATCTGAGTTTACCAAGACTGCCTTTTATTCATTGATTTGCTACGTTTCACATGATAATATAAGAAAATACGTCAGCTGGAATTCCCATTCAACACAAAACACTTTGCCGTGGGGTATCATTTCTTAAAGAAGGCATTTGCAGAAAAGGGACAGATTCATTCATGGGTACACTGCATGGAGGAATAAGCATGAGAGGAATGGTTTGATGTTGATGCTGAGTTTGGTACAAGCACCATACATCAAAATCACACATTAAAACAGATTGTCGGTGACAAGAATTTCTTTTAATAGGACTTACTCCATAATAAAAACCTATGTAGGAGATATGCTGGCAGCACCATAACTCAAAACCTACAGCCAGCAATGGTTTCTGTCAGGATGGATAAAGAGAGCATTGAGCAATCTCATTCTGAAGCCTGCGCATTTCCCCCGGGTTCGTCTCCTCGGCTGCCGCCACATTTGCATTTGAAAGGCATTATTGCGGAGAGACGATTTGCATTTTTTGGATCACCTATATTAGAGCTTTTCAGAGAGCGACTGAAATGACCTGCCTGGGAGGGTGACGGACGGACTGTTGTGCAAAGGTGAGAGTTCATCCTGTTTCAAAAGCGTCATTGTCAGTTAATTCAGTTCATTATCAACAATTCATTACAGACATAATATCTGAATTCAAGAGCTGTAACTTTATTGTGCTGGTCTTTAACTGGGTAAGGGAACTTCTGTTCACTGTATAAAAGTTCCTGCAATTATTTCCAAACATCATTTGACAAATACTTTCATTCGTTATGTAGGCTTATGCAGTTTCCAGGGCATGATAGATAACGGTACTTAGCCACTTCAAAAGGATAAACTTAAAGAAATTAATTAACTTACATTGAATTGAATTGTAAGGGTATATTCAAACTAATCAATGTGAGGTCAAATTTAACCACAATGATCAAAGATTTATTTAATGCAGTTCAAACTTGTGTCATGACATTATTTTAACAATGAGAAAAATGTATAGCAATTGGAATTACTTTTACTTTTTGTTGTATATCTTTTTACTTTAGTTTTTCATTTTGTATTTCAACAAAGCACACATTTCTGTCTCATATTTTACAGCTCATAGACAGACTTGACCTCAGTTACAAATAAGTTTTTGCTTGTTCCTCAGTTTACACTGTAAATAATTACATTACAGTCTGGAATGAATGCAAATGCAGAGAGGGATTACACAGCTCAATAATACTGTACAGGATGAAATGAAAAGTATTGTACAGTATTGTACAAATACATACAGTATTGTATGTATATATATTCTGTATCAAATTAGCTAAATGATGGGAGACTCTCTTTGCAATGCCAATCAATCACTGGGACTCCAATGGTTCATCAGCAGCTGTGCATCGCTCTCATTCCATAAATCAGTTCCAGGAGTCAAACTCGGGACCTCTGAGTCGAGACAGTCGTCACCCCCAATCAACGTGATGTATGTCACCATGTGGGGACGGCACCTGGGATATAAGGCCCCCATCCCCGGAATCTTTCACTTCCTGGGGGGTAAATTAGGGAAACTGCAGTGCATACTGTCGCAGTGGATCTTCCCTCTTCCCTCCCTTTCCTGTAATAGTATGTGTTTGCTGCTTCATTCAAACTCCTCAAACATAGCCTTGCACAAAAGTAATTGCTAAGGAAGTGCTGGACTGAACTCAATACTCCTCAGTCAACACGATTTATCTGCACATCTAATTTTTTGGTCATTAGCTCTTATGCACAAAATAATGGCGGGCAGTCAAATTAGAGAGCCTGCAGCCTAGTTGACTTCACACTGTACGTCCGATCTGAAGGCCAGGTTGATGTACAAGAAAATAATTGCCTGCATTGTTCCCAGCTTTGAGTGCAAAGACTGTGGCCTGTAAAGAAAGCCAATCTGACATGCCTTAAAGGATGTTAATTTCCTGTCTTAGAAACCTCCCGTCCACGCCCCTCTATCTGTCTACGGCTATGTTTGGAATAATCACAGAGAATACCATAAAGGGTCTACCTCTCCCCTGATCTGGAGATGATCAAAAGAGGCAGCTTTCAGATTGGGAGCAATTTGGATGAAATTCCACCAAGCCCGGAGAAGCTGCGGCTGGAGTCACACGCGCGGCTCAGAGGATCCCGGTCCCGTGGCCCCGTCCCCCCACGGGGTAGATGTCAGCGCGGCTGCATCACTGAAGTGTCTTTTTTAATGGCCGACGCTGTCTGAACTGTAAAGGTTTTGATCTTAAGGCTCTTCGTGCCTTGTCAATGCGTCACCATGCCCCCAGGTTCCCCTCCCGCCTATTCAAACATAAAGGGCTGAGATCTGTGAGGAAAAAGAACTCAAAGGGTTGATTCAGAAGTCGGAGGGAAGCGGATGATGTTTAATAATGAAAGTTGTTCTTTTTTTTCCTGTGGCACGCTGTTTCTGGTACACATGAAATACATTAGACAGTAAATGTAGATACTTTAAAAATGCAATAAAACAACAGAACCAAACAGCTAATATGGCATTGTCATTTGTGAATGGAAAAGAAAACATGAAGAAAATATATATGCTCTAATGATATTTTTTATTTCACAACAGATCATGAAAACCAATGCGACACACTCCAATGCTATTTAATCCACCAACAAATTCACCTTATCGTTTTGCACAGAGCTGAGAGATGCTCATAAAATAACACGAGCATTTAGTTTCACTTGGACTGCTTCACTACTGTATTAAAATTTACTGTTAGAGTAAGCACTGCCATTAAGAACTCCACAAAAGTGTGATATCAGCTTATGTAATTCAGTGGAAGTTGACTCTGGCAATCCTGCTTTCAAGTGTTGCAATGGTCTGCATGTCACCTGTATTAACTGTCCTAATAACAGAATGTAGAAGGATGCTTGTGCTTGTAAGTTCACCCAAACAGCTATGGTCTTGGCAGCCTGTGATACGACTCAATTTCATTGATGTGCTCACCTATTAGTTTGGTGTATTGTTGCAATAACATAATACCCCCCCCTCCTCCTCCTTAAATATGTTTTGTTGTCATCTTGTTTAACCCAATCTCTCTGTGTTCCACCCCAGCTTTTAGGCCCTGGCTATGTCTTATGGGATCACATTACCATCATTCTGTATAAATTCACTGATCTTAAAGTCATATAGATCGCTCCTCCCATTTATTCTGCCCACAAAATGAGCTGATCCACATACCATAAAGATCAGTGAATCTGAGCAGAATCTGTATAGCATGATAACATTAAACACAAACCTCTTCTGACAGGCTAACTTCTCTAACTGGATGACTGGCTGACTGATGTGCTTGCTTCACATTTTCAACAACCAAGTGACAAAAACCAACATATGTTGTTAAAATACAAGAGCTTCCTGAGTGGTATTCGATGTATGTTTACCTAATCAAAGTATGTGGGAGATCAGGTGACTGAGGTTTAGTGTGTTGACATTCAAAGTACAATTGGACAATTGGCACTCTTGTAGTATAAACATTATCATTCACGTAAGCACCTTATGTAACAAAACAATTCAAAGCATTTTCTTGGAAAAAACATTCACTGAGTGTTTATTTTAGAGGCCTCTTTAAATAAAGTTTGTTTGTACAAAATGTTGCTTGGGGCCCGTTTTTCTTTTGGTCATGTGGATCTTTTTAAATTAAGAAATTAAATATGCTTTCAATATACCCAGCATTACTCCTGGTCCTGGAGGGGATAGCCGAGGAGGTTTCCTTTCAAAAAGAATATAGCATTACAACAGAGCTGCCATAAGGACCATGTTTAAATGAATGTTAAGCTGGTCTGTTCGGGTTCTCTTCCCCTTATCTTAGGTAGTTGTGGAAGTGATTGACGCAGAAACAAAGAGGCACTAGGGAAGTTCACCGAGAGGACATAGATAATTTGCGTGTGGCAGAGCTCTGTTCTGTGGAAATAGGAAACAGTGGTGCTGTTCCTGTGATATGACTAAACTCAAAATTGTCAAAACGTTTTAATTAAACATTTACTCAAGTATGCCATTGTGCTCCAGGAAAGTTATCTGCAGACTTGGCAAAACATTTTTTTTAATATATCTTCCAATATGTTTTGGAAGAGCTGTTATGAATGTTGAAGTATGTGAGCCTTACAGTTCACTTTTATGATCTATAAACTTAAGCTGGATTTCCTCATTTTAAAAAATAAAGTATGGTGATCAAAAAAATACCCAAAAAATTATTAGTGCCATGGGGCCTTTAAATGTTTTGGCCTTTTTAGAGGGATCTATTCATTTGGCTGTTAAACTTCCACATCTTGACAAAAAAAGAGATCATACCATGCTTAAGCCATCTCCAGAAAGCAGGCAGATCGAGACAAAGTGGTCATGGCTTTGGGAGAAATGGGCCTCTCTCCTGGAGGTGGTTTAACCCAGATTATATCTCCTCGGAGCTCAGCGGACTTGCGTCCACCTTCTGCTGGCTGCAGTCATGCACGCTAAAGCCAGCCCTGACACTGTATCCTCTCGGAGGCACCGCGGGTCACTGATGCTCGTCTAATCCCCCACACCCCCAGCCCCTCCTGGCGGATGGCATTACTTTCCACTCACTCTCAGTGGCTTTGAACGAGCCCTCCCGCCCCCACGCAGGGATCATCATTCCAGCTACGCCCGTGGTATTGTTCCACTGCCATGGTCATGCTCAGAACTGACTTCACTGATCCCATATCCAGGACACGGGCCAGAGGGTCCCTTGCTGCGGGAGGGTCACAAATCAGCCCTTCCAACCGTTTCCAGATGGAGGCAAAACACCTGTGCTTCTGGACCAGGTGGCTCCAGGGTGAGCCAGTGATGACTGCCATACAACCTCCAATCCCATTGTTTTATTTTCCTGGTGTTCCCTCCATCAGCTATGTTTCCTAGACCAGTGTTTCTCAACCCTACTCCTGGCAGCACCCTGTCCTGCATATCTTCTATCTATCCTTGCTGCTTGATTAAATCAGGTGTGCTCAGCTAATAAAACGTGCCACTGATGAGTTCAGTCAGGTAGGCAGAGCAAGGATAGATAGGAGATATGCAGGACAGGGTGCTGCCAGGAGTAGGGTTGAGAAACACTGGCCTAGACCATTGCATACATTTCCACCTACAAATCTGAGGCTTCTGTACCAACGTGACATTCAAAGAGTGACATGGTGTCTACTGTCAATTGGCCAACATTTGTTTTCCTGTGGAGATTGTTCGATTTGAAGGGCTGCTGTACTTGAAAATGTCAAGTAATATTAGTCCCTGATTGTAATCCACATGGAAAAAAATTAGCTGCAAATGTTAACATTCATAATTCAAGTTGATCAAAGCAGAAAGTGTGAAATGCAGGTGAGTCTAAACTGAATGCATCATCAGGTCTGGCTTTTGATGCAATTAAAGAATAGAGTACCATTCATATTTATCATTCAAAAATTTATTCAGTGGAATAAGCAGCAGCTAGGCTGTAGAAAAAAAAATAGTGAGTGCATTTCTAGGCCTATTCTGTTTAAAAGTCCACCTGGTGATGTATTTTGTTTCTATGAATTCAGTGTTTTTAAAGTTCCTGTTTTGTGTGATATGGATTAATGACATTAGAATTCCCTAGTGAGCATTTTCAGTTTTACAAAAAAAATGACACAGTGCTGTTGTATCATTTGATATTTCCTCCAAGTGGCTACAGTGGCCCTTGCAATGTAAATTCCTTCAATGATAAGACTTTGTGTTAAAGTCTCCAGCTATTTAGAACAACCATTTAGAATAGCAACCAGGCACACCGGTTACGTCTTCTATCTGTCTTGGCCCCTATGTGGTGGAGCAAACTTCCTGAAATGGTCAGAACAGTGGAAGGCCATGCTTGTTGCAGGATGAAGACAAACTGCATCTCTATATACCAGCTCTCCTATACCAGTGTGATCTTTCATTCCCCTTATGTGTAATCTTATATGTGGAAGTTTAAGTACCCAGGTACACACTTGTGAACCTTGACCCAGGTACACACTTGTGATCTCACTACTATGTTTAGCAATGACACATGTTCTAATGTGGTCAATAGCTTCCTGTATCTACACCATTTCATGCCACTTCATTAGATGCATCATTTGCACGTTGCAAGTCACTCTTGACAGGAGTGTTTGCTATGTGACAAAAATGTAATGTCATTTAACAACAAATGTAAAAACTGCTAAGTGTCAGACTCACCTTTGAAATACCAAACAATAGACATATAACCTATACATACTGAACTGAGGGCAAGAGGTCTGTTTCTGACAGCGATTTCTGCAAATCCCTAAACCAACGTATATAGGGAAAAGCTGATGAAATGTGTTATATTTCCATGTATATGCAGAATGTCATGATTATCAGAGGAAAGCATACCCATCTGTATGAAATCATAAAGACACAATCCACCTTGAGGGTAGCTCATTAAAATGGGAAAAGCTTTTTAAAAATAAAGTGTCTCTTGCAGCGTTTACACTGTTCGGCCCATTCTACATCCTGACTTCCTGTCAGTCCTCGCCGCAAATTAGTTCTCAGACATTAGAGGCTTTGGAACATCCGCAGGAGACCAATATTACAAAACAGATGAAAGGAAGAACAAAATAAAAGCCCTGTGTCTTTTAAAATAGCTCATTACTATTCAACCCTGTTCAACACTGAAATCACAAACCCAGCAGAGAATGCAGTCAGGCAAGGCCTTTAAAAAGCAGCACTCCCCCTACCTCAGGATCAGGAGCTTCCTGCAGCTCTCTCATATTAAAATCTTAACAGGTGGCTACCATAAAAACATGCAGTGCTAGCATATGGTGACTAGTGAACCAAGGGTTCCCAAGCCAAATTCTTCCTGGCAATATTTGGTTAAATCACCTGCTGTACCTTTGTAGGACGTTATGAATGCCTGTTAAAAGCCACGTGAATTTGGATAAGGGTATTTTTTACAAATCAGTTTCACATGATGCCAAATGGCTATAAAGTGTATTTTTTAAAGTGTAAATTGCATCTGCACCTTGTGGATCCTCCCTTAGCTCTAAACACCCCCCACACACCCATAATGACATCATATTCCAGGATACAGTTTTATTCATAAGTCCTCGCTGCACATTCCAAAGGCATGTTCTCTTCACTCCACAAGCTATTCTCTTCTAGCTACATGTGTTATTTGCCGCCACCAGGGGGAGACACAATGGGGTGTCCACGAGCTCACTGGCCAGCTATCCGCAGAACAGTAATACCCAGATGTGTGGGTGAAAGTGAGGCTGAAGACAATATGAGTAATGAGATGTCTGTTTTTTTCCTGCACCGCATTTCAGAAATGGCCTCCTTTTTTAGAACGTGGCAAAACTCGAGAGGGCTGATTGAGTCCAGACTCCATCTAATTACAGCCACCAATGAAAGACAGTAACCTCCTAGTCCTGACTGATTGATCCATCATGACAAAACAGCTTCCCTTCCCTGAAAGGCTCCAGCCGTTTCTCCTTTAGCTCATTTCACCTCCGGGATGTTCTGGCTGAGGGATGTGTGCAGTCACAAAGATTCCTTTGTTGTTACCCTACTGCAGGTTACATACTGCATGACATTACAAAAAAACCTAATTGTGAGGCTCCCCAGTGTCTCAGTTATAAAAGTGCTCATCCTGTGTGCAGATTGAGCCCCGTGGCTTGGGTTTGAAATTGGCCATGTTTTGAGGGAAATGCTACATGGTGTGATCAATTAAGGAATTAGTCAGAAATTGGAGCCTAGGCCTGGCTCAACTCAAGGGGGTCACCATCCCTTCACCCCCACACTCAATCACAATCAGATCATCTGGGATCAGAGGGAGGTGCTGAGGCAACAATGGAAGTCCACACAAAAAGAGTCTCTGAAGCAATCGTCATCTCCTGCAACTGGGTAGAGAGCCAACAAGGTTGCACAGCCCCTCCCTACAGTGGTAAGATACAGTCCTCCCCTCGCACAGATGTTCTCCTCCCTTCTTTCTTCATATGTTAAAGGTCTTCAAAATACCCCCTCAAACCTGCTATAGTTCTTTCCCCACTTGGAGTCAGCTGTTAAATTGGCCAGTTAGGCCGATGGCAGTCCAAACAGTAATCATGTTCCAGCTCCCTCGACAGTTTGTGTTCTTTTCATTCTTTTCCATCTGTGATGGCAAAGTGAGTGTGGAGCTTAGTATGAATCTTTTTTTCCCTTTTTCTTTTTCAAAAGGTTGTGAACCTTAATCTAAAGCTAAAAAAAGAATGTTTCCTTGAATGGTTTGCCTCGCTTGCAGAACAGATTGTGGGAAAGGGCTACACTTACGGGAACCCCCATAAAGGGAAAGAGACAATTTCTCTTTCACCACATGGTCAGTGGTGCACGTGAGAAACTTAATGAAGACAAAATGATCAATAACAGAGAATGTATGGCTGGCTTCAAGCCCTGCGGGAACAGTTAATAACATTCTCTTCACCTTGGCGGGGGATTTTGATCTATTCTTTGAACAAGGCATAAAATGTAGATGACAACCCCTAAAGGAGTTTTTCAGCAGTAGATAAAACAATGACTTTAGCCTCTTACCCCCTTTTAGTTTACAATAATGCAATGAGGTGCACAGCAGGGCATTTTGAAAATTTAAAACTAAATTTAAAACCGAACTTGGTTAACATACATGCATGATCACATACAGCATCTTACACACACACACACACACACACACACACACACACACACACACACACACACACAGAAATAAAATGAGAAATTTGCAGTCTTGTGGGTCACCACAGAACAAGAGCTCCCAGGATTCAGCAGCAATCACTGTTTCTTGCTAAAACAGCGAGGCAGAGGGAGCTACCCGCAAGCATCCTCTGCCAGTGCGGTGGGCGGTGAGGAGGTGGAGGCCTTGCAAAGCCAGGCTAATTAGGAACAAAGAAGCCCTCACATGGAACGGACTGGACCAGTGGCTAACTCCACCAGAGAGCTGGGTGCTGTGCTTTTGATTAGGCAATGGCTTTCCTTTCAAAATCCTTGAGCAAAAACACTGGGGTGTTCCTAGCCAAGATTTTGCACTCAGCAGCATGGGAAAGCACAAGTAGAATAAAAGTTGGTGGATGGATGCATGTTTGGGGGGGATACTTGAAACCCATGCAGGGCACAATAATGTGTGCTTGTTAGAGCACTCTCCCACACTGGGTTGAGATTCAGAGCTCTGAGCTCTGTTTTCTAGCACTCTGGAGAGACTTCCTCTCAGCAAAATGAAAACACTCACGCTGCTCTCTGTCACCTCAGTATTCCACACACTCACATGTCCTTTAGTGGCTCTGGCCTAAATCACCTCTCGCTGTACCCTGACCTGAGCTAGAAGAAGACTAATTCTAAGGGACGAGGTCAGGAAATTGGGATCATATATCCAGGGCAAATCTGGGATCCAAATACCATCACGAGTATCAGAGGAGCATATGCTCATCCATTATTGTTGTACAGGTGCCTGCTAACAAATAATAAATAATGACAACTAAGTAAATACCTTCCCGCTGTTTGGTGAAGACTGCAAAAATCACACTTTCAGGAGCTTGAAAAGAATGTTCTTTTTCACCATCAACACCATCACTCTCCTTCACTATGTCCATCCAGCTTCTGCTGTCAGAAAAAGTCAAATTCAGAAAGACGCGGAAAGCGTTCAGATTCAGAAAGCTGCAACACTAAAGTGAAAGTCAGAATTTCTGTGTCTCAGGGGAGAGCAGCAACTGAAGTGTGCTGCACTTCTGGGAGGCCCAGAAAAACTAGCAAGATATCAAATAAGGAATGGCAGATCATCATAAAAACTACCAAAACCACCATCTGAAAACCCATGCGGGGGAATTGAAATCACAGGCCCATTTCTGTGTCTTAATTGTCATTTAGTCCTCCATTAACCTAATGTTCCCATCCGGTCTCTCTCTGCTGAGTGCCCCACCACTTGTTTTCTTTCCATTGGAGGTCCATTCTACGATTAGCTGTTTTATTACCACCATTATTATAATTCAGTGCATTATTTCCCCATTGCCATGTACCCATGTCACTGTTGCAATGGAGCATAAGCTTTGGATGAAAACAGGAACCAATAAGGGACAGGCAGCTACTAGCACAGATGAGTGCATCTCAACATCCTGTTCTAGTACCAATGACCTGTGTATGTAGAAAAAAATATGAATGTACCATGGCTACCTAGAGGTAAATTAACCCAAATGCAAGTGGTCTCTCTACAGGACCACTTGCAATTTTTTGTATTGTATTTTCAGCCAGCCACTACTGCAGAATTACTTATGTGCATTAGTCTGTGTGAGAAATTCTTTTGGACTCTCATTGGCTCAATGATGTCTGTTTGCTGCTCTAGTGAAATGTGACACATTGAACTACAATTCCCAGTGTGCCAATATGCCACTCAGATTCACTTCATTCCAACAAGCAATTAGCTCACTGAAGGGGGATTGAGTATTTTGTTGAGAAATGTGATTAGAGAAACTCCAGAAGAAGAGAAATTGCAGCCAAAATACTGCCGTGTGCATGCTGTGCTTGTGGCCATCGAGAAATTGCAAGGTCACATAACTACTCTGCCAATGCTAAATGTCGAGGATGGATCCAGTTAGTCCAGTCACGTGGAATTACAAATGTACTTCATCAGTCATTGAAAACCATACAGATATTACACAGTACATTGGTAAAAAAAGCAAGCATTTTTTTCACACACAAAATGATTGGGTAATTTGGTAAATGAACAGAGGAAGCAAGGGGAATGGTCTACTTCCTGCCCAGAGCGCAGCGGCTACAGAGTTCATTTGCAATCCAATACCTCTCCTCAGGAGAAGTCCAGCGATCGAATGCCTCTGATGCACTGGGGTTTCACAGCAGCCCCAGTGCCCATGAGGGGCCCGTTCGATTGCTGGGGATTGCTGGGGTACATGCGCCCTTTTTTGTCATCGCATGATTGTATTCCTTCCTCCAGAAACAGGCACTGTAGCAGGGTGGTGGTCAGGGGTCAGCTGGCTGCACGGAGACTATCCAAGGTCAGTAGGTCAGCTTTCCCTGTCAGGAGGGGTTAGCAGTGGAAGCGCGGACAGATGCTAAGACAGGAGGGCTCCAACCAGAGGCCCAACACAGCTCCTAAGTCACACCGTCACCCCCCTGGCCGTTCAATTGATTTCAGCAGTCATTTCACCAACCCGAGCACCATCTCTAATCATCCTGGAGCCTGCCAGTACATGGTGAGGGCACTGGCCTCTTCCCTCCCGGGACCGCCTCGGCCCACTCTGGCCCTGTGACAGCGCAGCCCGGCTTCACGTTCATCTCCACTAATCACTCATTAAAGTGTGGGTTCAAAGCACAGGGGCTGTGGGAGACTGGGACGCTGCAGCTGAGACCCAATTCCAGCTTCCAGTCATTTCAGAATATTCCAGCATTACACAAAGATCCATTGCACTTCTTTTAAACTGTGTTTTTATGGTGTAGTTACACCGGTATTTTAATATTATTATTACTCTAGAAAACTGCAGTGAATTGCTCACACATCGTGTTTGATGAAACACTAAGCATGTGCACAAACATTAGTAATGAACCAAATTCAAAGACCTGTTGTTAGACAATAAAACTTATTGGCAGCAGTGTAAGATTCACACTGAAATGCACCCTGCCAAAAAAGGCAGCCAGGATGCACACTACATAAGATACTCACTCAGGTCCCTGCTAGCTACTATATCCTCAGCTTCACATGTAATTTCCCATAACTTGTAAGGTTTGAGAGACCCCATACAGGGTCTGCTCCATTATCCAACAGACACAGAGGTGCCGACACCCTAGGTGCCAACACAGTCACACAGACACACACACCCACACACACACACGCACACACAAAGGCTGCCATAGACTGTTACCTGGCTAGGCTTCTGGTGGCGGGCGGAGGGTCCTCCAGCGGACCAGCAGAAAGCAGGTAACAATGGTGATGGTCAGAGATAAGAATGCCAGACACAAGAATGTAGCTAGAATACACATTTCTGTTTCCCGCCTCTGAGGACAAAGAACTCAGAGAAGGTATATAAAGTGACTCAAGGTATCAACCAGTGTTCAACTACTCCGCGAACCCAAAGAGACTGTTTTTCTGTGACGCTTTGCCGATCATTGTAAAACTCTCATTGCAACTGCTCGAACGCCAATAAAACAACACCGACTTCCAAACTATATCGGACCCGCGCCTCTTCAGTTCTTACAAACTTATGCTCTGGTCTGATATCAAACAATGTCAGAACCATATAAAAATTTGAGGCATATTTCATCGTTTCAGGGATATTTGGAAGGTATTTGTTTGGATCTGTCCTTGATTCAGCCCCTGGAATTGGCTCCACTGACAGAGCAGTGCATCTGCATTCATAATCAAGGGGAAAGACTGGGTTATTAAATTTCATCATACACAGGATATGTCATCATACAAACTACAGACAGTACACTCTATTTAAAATTAAACATGATACCCACAAATGTTACCCAAATTAAAATGAAATGCATCATATTACAAGTTACAGTAAGTGGTTTATGTCAACATCATGGTGTTGACAACTTAAAATCAGTGTGCACGTATGCTAACAGCATAACATAAAAATCTTAAAATATAACAAGGAAAGACCAAACATAACATTGTCGTGTCTCTTGGACACAGCAAAAGCTCCACCTGCTCCCTCAAGTGCCTTTGCCTGGGTGCGCTGATTAGTTACTGCTTGTGGGGTTATCCTGTGGGTGGTATTGTGTCCTTTGTGTTATTGTTTGTGGGGTGGGATTTTGAATGTTATCATTGTTTTTGCTCAGTCCAATGCATAGCAGGACCTGCACAATGGTGGTGTTCAATTCCATTTTGGGATTCAGTGCCAGACTTGATTCCAAGTTTGGGACTGATTCCAAGAATTGATTCCCAAAGCAACTCCTATCAATTCCAATTCCAAACAATCAAAAAAAAAAACTCAAACTCAAAGACACTGACATGTAAAAAGTATGCATAACACTGTATATAACACAAAGATATTTACAATTTGGTAGCAGTGACTCCATTCTGCTACTGTCAGCTATTGAAAAGCAAACCTGAAAAAGTGTGTGGGAATATTGGAAGGCACTGCAAACACATTCCTAAAATACAGAGTGTCTATAATGCTGTTTTAGTTTTCAGTTTCTGTGCCTATAATGCTGTTTCAGAGTAAATTTACAAGAAATGTCTCCTAGAATCAATTTTCAAAATTCAGAAATTAACCCTCACCACTTCCCAGCAACAAATTTAAACCACTGATAATTCCAATACTGCCCATTATTATCTTTGTAATGGTCAGAATTGATATCATTCACTATATGTTTCTGCTTAAGCAGAACGAAAACATGAAAAAAATTTCACAAGTGATTTCTGCTTAACCTGCCTGGACTGTGTATTCACTGTTATGAGTGATAAATTAGATAGATTAGTGACAGCTATTTGGAGCATGCTGGCATTTTGTAACCAAATTGTCTCAGAGTTTTCAGAAAATATGAATGCTGTGGGTTACTGTATTATGGATAACATTTGTCTTCCTGTACTGAGTACTGAACATAATGTAATATAATTGATTCTTGATGAGATCAAGTTCTCAAATAAAACTGCTCCACAGCAGCAATTTATAAAATAAAAACAATTATCAACAATACTTCTTTTCTTAAATAATCCTCTAATAAACTTCAAGCCAAGGGCAATTTTTCCTCAGCCAGACTGTGGTCTGTGGAATGTAGAAGGTAGAATCCTTAGCAAAAATATTTTCTATTTTCTGAACAGCATTCAGGGGATTTGTGGGTGAATTCCAGGCATATGACAGAAATGTAATCTGTTGCCAGTGGGCACAAATTGCCTTGCACTTTAACATTTCTTTCTTTCTTTCTTCCACTTCAACTTCTTTGAATTGGTGTACATTTTTCCCCAAGTAGAAAACACATACCACAGTGTCATCTTCGCCATTTATATCTTTCTCCGGCATTGCTATGCTTTCTCTAAGTTGGTTTCTTAGCAACAGGTCTAACGCTACATATAGTATGTACAGACACATTCTCAGTTACTGTATAATGTTTTTAACTGGGATAATTACCTTAAAGTCCAGTCTAATTCTGCCATCAGAGGAGTTATTCTGGGTGCTTTGTGCACAATAGAAACACAACATCATAGAAGCGGCACACTTGTGCAATGTGGAAAATAATGAGGCTGTATTATATGCGATGCGTATTATACATCATAAACAATAGAAATAAACATCCACAGGTAAACGCATATGTTATTTTTACAGTTATTGACACATATTAAACTATTGTATTCATATTTTCTGTTACCCCCGCTTCTATGTGTTTCTGTGCCATGGGCCTGCCATCTGAGCTGTCTGGAGGACCATGTCACATGTAGGAAGACTGGGGGAGTCAAAAAGGCCACCCATGAAATGCCAAAGGTTAAATGAAGCCTCAGGCGAAGGGTGTGTGATTGCTTCAACCAGTCAATGATTTTCTCTTAATAAATCACAAGCGTACTAGACTTTCATGTCACGGCTGTAGTTGGAGCATTTAAAATACCAAGCATGTCCATAAAAGATTTACATGCGCCAATTACATTTGCTTTGTTAAATAAGCAGCATGCACAGTTCATTATGCACTAAACACTTTTCATAAAAGAAAAAACAGTTTAATACATACAGCTTACTGTAGGTCACACAGGTAATCAATCTGGTAACACACTGACATTTTATAAGCATTTACACAGCAGTAATACTCATAAATTAAATTCAAAAGCACTGCTTTGTATATGTATATGATGCTGGTGGGAGGACTGTTTTTTTTTTTGCTGTGTCACTCTGTCACATGTAACACTGTGACCAACACTAGGGACAGAGGACAGCGGTGGCCACCCAGCTCCCTCCCCTGCTGTTCACCAGATCACTGCAATCAAGGGCGGAGAAAGACTGTGCTAAAATGCAGGACTGCAGCTTCACACTACCAACAACAGGATTTGATTGTACAAGCACTGAGAATGTAGCAATCTTTCCCTTGCCTTGCAGCTACACTACACACGCATGTATGACAGAGTACGCTTGTTTGCTTCACTTCCTGAGGAAAAAAAAGTCTTTGCCAAGACAACATCAAAAGAGATCAAGTGCTAACATGATGGGGGCGCATCACCGGGCACGGGGGGAGGGAAGCAATCAGTGCCTGGCCTCTCCTGGCTGCCGTCTGTAAAAGCCATCCTCACATCATTCCCATCTTGTTAACAAGTGGTAGCGGCCTAACTAGAAGTGGAGCATGTTCTGATTTTTAAGGGCAAACACAACAAAACAGTTCTCACGGCAAAGGCTTAATATGGAATTGCTTGGTTCTACGATACAGACCCAGCCTACAGGAGGACAGTGATATTGAGAGATCTGATCTGAGACAGAGAGAGAGTGAGAGAGATAAAGGTGAGAAAGAGACAGACAAAGAGAGGAGAAGAAGGGGAGATTCCCAGTATCCTTATCATTATTGCTTTTCCAAATTGCATCCTTGTTTAAAAAGCAGTATGTGGGGATGACAAGTATTGATTTCCAATCGTCCAATCTCCGTCCAAAATGATTCTATCATAGTGAGTAAGTCAGGCAATTTGCTTCACTTCCCACTTCAGACTTTAGGCTTCACATCACCCTGGCTGCCTCTGATCCTGCCAAAGATGTTTAATTACAAGGAAAATTAAAGGAATTACTGTAAATCTTCAACATCGCCATTTATGTGCACAGAGCGGAGGGTTTGTAATTGTATGACTAAATTGGCTAATTTGCTCTGTTATCTTTACCAAGCAGTCATCACTGATGTTCTAATAATGAAAATCTCCTGCCTGTGGATGACTTACTTGCACATGTTCATTACTGATTCACTTAGGCTACAAACAATCAAAGCTTTCTTGAATGGGTATTATTAAAACACTCCAGAACAAAGTGGTCTATTATTAGCAGAATGGTAATGCAATTTGGATAAAATGCATATAAAATCTTTCCCCCTGCATACTGTACCAGTTTTCAGCATTCAGTAAATTAACATCACTTTGCAGATTGCTACATTCCTCTTGTGTTCTGAAGATGCTATTTGCTCACTAATGGCTTTGCAGTGCAAGACTCATATAAATTCTAAATGAAATGTTCATTACTATTATCAGAACAGAACATGGTTGAAGTTATAAACACAAACATGTTTCAACATAAGATGGAACTAACCAGAATAATGTGCCAAAGAGCAAAGACATCCATGTATGAATCTATTACTACAGCAAATGCACTTTTACATAAATCTCTACTTAAGGCAAAAGCACCTGTATAAATCTCTTGTCAAAGCAAAAGCACTTTGACATAAACCTGTTAATAAAGAAAATGGACCCCTATATGAATCTGTCCAGATCAAGTCCAAAACAACAGCAAAAACAAACTTATCCGGGTCCAATGCTCGCATTCATGGAAGTATATTAAAAACTCTCAATTGCATTATACAGACAATAAAGCGTTTCACCTACACCTGATCTACACATTGCGCCTGCTTGAGCTTTCTGCTGAACGCTTCCTTCTATCAGTTGTAGATGTCAGTTATAGATGTTGGATGCTGCAGGCAGTACCTCAGTGGGCATATTTCAGTTCTCTGGGACGAGGTATTGCTGAACTCACGGCTGTTTGCGCTCAGCAGGAACCCTATGCCAGTCAGCCAGCTCCAGAACTCCAGGAAAGGAAGACAGCTTTTCCAGCATGTCAACTGAATCGATATCAAATCTATCCTGCTCAACCCTCTCTGGTTTTGGCTGTGTTGCCACAGGTCCCATACTTTTTCTGGTGAGCGTTAAGTGCTTTCCTGCCCATATCTCTATTCCTATGGTCGTGGTTCTAGTGGGTCAGTAGCCATGTGATTATGCCTCATCTGTGCTGTAGGGAGAGCAGCGATGCTACTACTCCAACCATCTGTAGCCCTACGCGCTGCAAGATTCTGGTCGGCATGGGCACGGCTACCATATGCTCTGTCTGGCAGCATAGAGCTGGACACCTGCGCAGGAGTCGAAGCTGCGGCCAGAGCCAGAGGAGGAGATGCAGATGGCAGTGGAGATAGAGATGGAGAGGAAACGGAGACATGACAAGATGGAGCCTGAAAAAGGGGTCAGAAACAAAGATGGAGACAGAATGGTAAGCTTAAATATGGGTTGGAGCTGAGAGAGCCACCACCTTTAAAGTCTCTTGTGGTGAAAGTTCATCGCACATCTCTAGCCATGGTCTTCAGGGACAGGCATTCCTTCTCCAGTTAATGACTGGATGAGCAGCTGACCCACAGGGAGTAGAAATCACCCAGTTTGTCCAAAATTTTAAGCCCCATTCTCCCTTTGGGCAGACTGCACTCTGAATAAAACATTACAATGCGGGCACCCTGGAGAGGAGCACAGTGAAAAAAATTTTTGCCACATAACTGTGCTGTGTAGAAAATTACCAAAAAAGTCCAGTGGATTCATTTACTCTCCTTGGGCTGAAGTATGTTGTTCAAGTTTTCATAGCCGCAATCATATTTGGCTTTGCATGTCCTTCAAGCTGCTAAGCTTGCAGTTCAATTTGTCCTAATTCAGTACCTAATCGTGCTGGGCAACCAGATAATTAAATGTTCAGAGAAGTGATAAATTAGGTGGGTCGATCATAACAGCTACAGTAATTAGTCAGATGTGCCAAATCCAGGTCTTACACATTATGCATATAAATTTCAGAGCAACAGAAGAGGTCTACTGTAGCTTATTCAACTCTGCATGCTTTTCTTTCTTTAAAATTCTTTATTCCAGTCACATTTTAATAGGCAAATCAGAGACAAATCATTTTCCATTCTGGAATCAGTGAATTCCATATCTGTCCCATTATGGAATTCACATCATTTGCAATTGTAATGTGCCTGATATAACTACTATTATGTTGCAGTGTTTTATGTATAAATTTGCACTGTATCTCCTTCATAATAAACGCTTTTAAAAAAGGTGCAACAGTTAAGTCATACTAAAAACAGAAATTGTAACAGAAAACAAGCTATCGGCAGTTGTCTGGAAGGAAGAAAATACAACTGTTTACTATGCCAAAGGAATGGAGAACAGATATTATTACACTGCCAGGCAATCTTAATTTTTTTTTCCCTGAAACGGTATAAAACAGCATCGCCGACACATCTCAGCTGAGATTAAAAGCACTGTGTGTTATGCAGTAAATGGAAGGAATATTGCAGTGCTTCAAATAATAATGGAATTGTCAGTTTTTTCCAAGACTTATTTATTATGGCATAACTCTCATTGTTACTTCAGAGAAAGAGACAGAGAGAGAGAGAGCGCTCTCATGTATCTTTATCTTGGCTCCGGTCTGCATCAGCAAGTGAGTTTAATGATGATGTTTTTTTTGTCATCTGGTGAAATGATGGCCCTCAGCCACCTCCTGTCAGAGACTGGAATCTGACAGCATTCTAACATTATCCCGCGCTGAAAGAGACAGCAGGTGTCACTCCCCGCACAACAGAGGGGTGATAACATGCATGTCAAATATGACTCCTTAAAAAATGGCATTCAGAACAGGCTCTATTCATCACACAGCTTTACTGAGTCAAGCCCCCCCCCACAAAGCATGCCAATTATAACTTAAGGAGCGTGTTGTTCGCAGATCGATAGGCACTCAATCAGACTCCTTAAAGTGGTTTTACTCTTTCGTGGGGGAAGGGGGCTCAGGCTGCACCATTTGCTTAACTACCCCTCCCACCACCCCTCCTCCACCACACGCCATCCCAACCCCAACTGATTTTACTCATAGTGTCTCTATATCAATTTTCTCAAGTTACCTCTATTCTGTCTTTATGGGTATCATCCATCTCGACAGTCAGCTCACTATCCAGTCTGGCCTTCAGAGTTCTGATCTAAACGTTAATTCTCTCCCTCAGTGCCACCAGAGGCATCCCCTGGCTGCTGAGTTTTGAACAGGCTGCTCCCTTGAATTGTCACTGTGTCATTTCTCTGCTAGATGGGCCCAGACTCTTTAGCCTCTTGCCAACAGAGACCTCTGACCTCTGTGGGCGAATCCTTCAAACGCTCTTTAGCTGTTGCTGTCAGCAGGTGCCTGGAGCTGAGGGGAGGCCTACTCTTCCCAGATGCCTTCAAAACAGCTGTTTTAAAACCCTTACTAAAGAAACCCAACATAGATGGTAATGCACTGACCAGCTATAGGCCGATATCCAACCTTCCATTCATTAGTAAGATAGGAGTTTATTTGCACTGAAACTTTCTTAAAGAAAACAATATCCTGGAGGAATTTCAATCAGGCTTTAGAACATACCACAGCACTGAAACTGCTCTTACTAAAATAATCAGTGACCACAGACTAAACTCTGATGAAAATAAGGTCTCAGTTCTTGTCCTCTTAGACCTAAGCGCAGTATTTGATACAATTGATCATGATATCCTAATCAATCGTCTTGAAAAGTTGGTTGGTCTTTCTGACTGTGTGTTAAACTGTCAGGGCTCGGGCAAGGACTCAGTCGCAGACCAACGAATGCTGGCAGATTTATTACAAGTCCGTAGGCAAGAATCGTATCCGCAAAAACCAGGCAGGGTCAAAACCAGAAAGGCAGTCCGAGGGGCAAATCCAGGAACGGGTAACGGAGCAGGCAGGGTCAGACACCGGGCAGGCAGAGGTGCAGGCAAACAGGGCAGAAACGGCAGGCAAAAACAGGTCGAAAAAACAGGCAGGTCAAAAACGGGAAAAACAGCGAATCAATGCACGAAAACAAAGGCGGGGACAAAACAGACAAACGCTACTGTGACGAACTGGCAACAGAACAGGGATACGCAGGGAAGATATAGGGCAGGGCTGACAACGGGAATGGGAAACAGGTGCGCAGGCAGGCAGGTGAAGGCAATGAGGGAAACAGGCGGGCGGAGACCGGGCGGGGAGCGGGGCAGGGCTAGAACACAAGAAAAAACAAAAGCACATGGACAGAAAAACAAAAACACAATGGCTAGCGGGCGGGAGCACTGACAGAAACTGGTTCAAAACATACATCAAAGGGAGAAAGTTTTATGCCAGTCTTGGAGATCATGTGTCTGAGGAACATGACATCTGTTTTGGTGTTGCACAAAGGAGCTGCCTTGGTCCATTATTATTCTCACTATACATGCTGCCACTTGGTGACATCATTAGAGAGCATAATGTCAGTTTCCATAGTTATGTGGCTGACACGCAACTACATCTCTGCTGAACCAAATGATGCTGCAGCTATAAACTCCATTACTACCTGTCTTTTGGCAATAAATAAATGGATGAGCAATAATTTCTTAAAGTTAAACAAGGACAAAACTGAAATCCTACTAGTCAGCCCTAAAACAAAAAGAGAAATGCTGTTTAATAATCTGGGGAAATTAACTCCCTGGATTAAATCTGAGGTTACAAGTCTTGGTGTTATCTTAGATTCAGATCTAAGATTAAAATCTCACATTAACAAGGTGACGAAAACATCATTTTTCCACCTTAGAAACATAGCTAAAGTACGACCATTTATAAATGAAAAAGATGCTGAAAACTGATTCATGCTTTTATTTCAAGATGACTCGATTACTGTAATGCACTTTTTACTGGCCTCTGAAAAAAAAAAAAGAAAACACTTCAGAGACTTCAGCTCATTCAAAACTCTGCAGATCGGCTATTAGCCAGAACCAAGAGGAGAGAGCACATTAGTCCAGTTTTAGCTGCTCTGCACTGGCTTCCTGTAACATTTAGAATTAATTTTAAGGTCCTCCTCCTCATATACAAAGCTCTTAATGGGCTAGGACCAAGCTACATTGCTAATTCCCTTGTTAACTATTTGTCTTCAAGAACGCTGCGACCATCTGCTGCGGGTTTATTGAAAGTTTTCAGCAACAGCCGAAAGAAAATCAGGGATGCAGCCTTTGTCAATTACACCCCAAATCTATGGAACACACTACCTATAGATATCAGGGAAGTCAACCTGCTAAATATTTTTAAAAGAAAGCTAAAAACATATCTCTTCACTTTAGCCTTTAACTAGCTATGACTTTCCTGATACAGGCCTGAAATTCTTTTTTGCTCTTTGCTTTGCACTTATGAACTGCTACACTTCTTTTAAAATGCTGGATTTTACTTGATTTTATGCATTCTATGTATTCTATTTTTTAACTTTATTTTTATTTTATTTTATTCTATGTATTCTAATTTCATTTTTATTTTTATCTTATTTTTATTATTATTTTTATTTTCGATCTTATTTTACATTAATTATGGCATTCTATCTCTGTTTTTATGTTCATTCCATGTGAAGCACTCGGTGCATATCTTTACTGTAAAGCACTTTGAGCTGCATTTCTTGTATGAAAGGTGCTATACAAATAAAGTCTATTATTATTATTATTATAAGGCCAGCAGAGCAGAGAATCATGGGAGTTGAACCTGACCCTTTCCTCTGACCTCACAGACTCAAGGACACCAGTGATGCAGAAATTTACCTGCAATGAAGGCATAGATTTTTGATCAGGCAATCACACATTACAGAGGATTTGTCTGAATGCTCATTTTCTAAAATATACGAAACATAATGTGTTAAACTCTGCATCAGTCCAATCAGTGATTCAACGCGACTGTACACCTCATAATGTACAGGTCGGTGTTGGACAAGCTTCTTTCTTGTAGAGTCAAGGCTGAACAATTCCAAGTGCATTAGTATGCACAGGGATCAGGGCTGTTTTGTGTGCGTGGTAAGCTTTTATAATTTAGAGAAACAAAGCCCCTTCCACAGAGAAAAGCCTGGCTGGGTTTTAATTGAGTTAATCACTTTATTACTCTACAAAGACAAAAGATGTATAAGCTCTTATCTCTTAAGAGCCAAATAAAACAGGCTCTGCCAAACACAGAAAAATGTTTATGCAGGAGCAAAATAATAATAATAAAAAAACTGTTCACACAGAGGTCTTCTGGGAAATATAATCTTCAAATGCAATCAGTATCAAAGTTAATCTAACAGGAAATGTTCCTTGGTAATGGCTGAAGTGTTCATTTAGTGGCGCTCTTTGGCTTTTAAGAGGAGGATAAACATGGCACTGCGAGAGATGCCCATGAGAGCACACGGAGGAGTCCGCGCTCAACACTCTGTGCTGCTCTTCGCCAACTGCAACATCAAACAGCTGCCAGCTGTACGTGAAGCAAATACACTCCAAAGAACTCTAAAGAAAAACAAGCATGCATTCTGTTCGATGTTAACAGCTCTTTTTCAGATGATTGTCAGTAGAATGGACTACAAAGATTTGAATGGCATTAAGGGTTATCTACTGTAGATTATCATTACTGTAACCTAAAATTGCCTAAAATTCTTCACACACATACACACACACACACACTCCTGCCCACACACACACACGCCTAGGTATTTAGCTTCTATTTCTACTCTCCATGCTAATCCCATTAATCAATGTGAGTAAATGTCTTCAGCAAAACACAGCCAGCAGTAATGTCCATGCCATGGATTTTTAGTTTACACACTGAGGCTTAACTAAATAGTTGGAATTACTAACATTCCATCACAGATTCTGCTTTGTCATTATCTATTCTGTAATATTATCATTCACAGTATTACTTCATTTCCTGTTGCGACATGAGTAAGAAGCATTAACACAAAGGATTATGAGATGGAGACACTCATCGCAGGTACTTCCACCTTGATTTGTGTAATAGGCTACTTTTAAAAGTGCACACAATACATAGCACTCTTCATGGTGGAACCATATTTTTGGTTCAGTCTCCATAAGCAATTACTTAGTAAATTAAAGTACAAGTAAATGTAAAATGGCTTGTGTCAGGTAGTCAGTGATACCACTGTTGGGGGTCGAGCCATCCAGATCATCATTAAGCACAGATGTGATTTTGCTGTCACCCCACTCCGAGCTAATCGACACAGCTCCCCCCTTATGATATAAGATTTAATGTTTCCCACATATGATAGAAAGGGATCCCATATTTTAAAATAGTAAATGGCCTTTTTGCTATAAATGTTAGAGCTGGCATGTATGTCTATCTCAACTGCATCTTCATCCATTGTGACCATTCATTCAAATCTGATGTTACAATAATGTAACTGATGATACAGCTGTTGACATAGTGTGTTGGATGGCACAAGTGTTGCTGCAGTATGAATACTTATGTCGTGAGTATGAAGGTGTTATGCAGGTCTTGTGAAGGCTTCATGTACACTAGCTCTTATGTGACACCCTTAATGGAAGTGCTACCATTTAATCAGGAGATAATGTTGCATGATTGTCACTTTAGTTGTTTGGAATTAGTGATGAAACGGTTACCGGTTTCATGGTAAACCGTGGTAAAATTCCCGACAGTTAGTATTACCATTCCAAATTTGAATTATCATTAAAACCGCTGTTGATTATCGCGCTTTGAAAAACTCACGTTAAATACTGTGACAGGATGAAACGGTCACCGGTTTCACGTAAACCGCAACGGTTAGTATTACCATTTCAAATTTTAATTATCATTAAAACCGCAGATGATTACCGCGCTTTGAAAAACTCATATTCAATACTGTTCAGCATCAACCAAAGTTAGCAAATCTCCCGGACACAGAAGCGCAGGTGCAGCATGCCACGTGGGTTTGTTTTCTGTCAGTGAAAACATGGCGGAAGGCAGTGACAGCGCTCTGGAGATTTTTCAGCCTTCTAAGAGGACTAATTTGCTATTAAGAATGAATTCCGTGTACGTTTGTATTTGCATATTCTTGAAACAGAACACTGTTCAGACCAGTTTATTTCCTACTTCTGTATGAATTTTCCAACGTAACTACAATATTTGTCTGAAGTTCAGTAACATTTACATTTACATTTAGGTCATTTGGCAGACGCTTTTATCCAAAGCGACTTACAAGTGAGGAACAGCAAGCAAGCTACAGTAGTGTAGAAGACCTTAGAATAAGCTTTAAGTGCAACCTAAAACAACTAAACTCAACTAAGTCAAGGAAAGTAGAAAACAAAGGTAAACAAGTAGTTACAGGAGTAAGTAAGGAGTAAGTGCGAGGCAAAAGTGGGCAGAGAAGGAATTGTGTTGGAGTTGTAAGAAGTGTTTAGGAGAGGAGGTGCTCTTGGAAGAGCTGGGTCTTCAAGAGGTTCTTGAAGCTAGAGAGGGACGCCCCTGCTCTTATGGCATAAGGTAGCTCGTTCCACCAGTGGGGAACTACATGTGAGAATAGTCTGGACTGAGATTGCCTTGTGTGTAGGGATGGCAATGCTAGCCGACGTTCCTGCGAGGAACGTAACGGCCGAGAAGGAGCGTAAGCCTGTATGATTGAACTCAGGTAGGTCAGAGCAGACCCAGAGGTCACTGTGTAGGCAAGCATGAGAGACTTGAATTTGATACGGGCAGCCACGGGTAGCCAGTGGAGCTCAATGAGCAGTGGGGTGACATGGGCCCTTTTGGGCTGATCGAAAACCAGACGCGCCGCTGCATTCTGAACCATTTGTAGTGGTTTCACTGCACGCGCTGGGAGGCCGGCTAGGAGGGCATTGCAATAGTCGGGGCGGGAAATAACCAAGGCCTGTACCAGAAGCTGGGTAGCATATTGAGTCAGGTAGGGATGGATTTTGCGGATATTGTAAAGTGCAAATTGGCACGACCGAGAGACTGAGGCAACATGGTCAGAGAAGGATAATTGGTCATCAATCATGACACCCAGGTTCCTTGCAACCTTAGAAGGTTTGAGAGTATTTGAGGCAAGCTTTAGATTGATGCTGTGATGCATGGATGGCTTGGCTGGGATGACCAAGAGTTCAGTCTTAGAGAGGTTTAGCTGAAGGTGGTGAGCCTTCATCCATAGAGATATGTCTGCAAGACAATCCGTGATCCGCGTTGAGATTGTGGGGTCATCAGGCGGGAACGACAGATATAGCTGGGTATCGTCTGCGTAGCAGTGATACGAGAAGCCATGCGAGCGGATAACCGGGCCCAGAGAGGTAGTATATATTGAAAAGAGGAGGGGCCCTAGCACTGAGCCTTTGGGTACCCCTGTAGGGAGGCGATGGGATGAGGACGTCTGTCCTTGCCATGACACGTCAAACGAGCGCCCAGTGAGGTAGGATTCAAACCAAGACAGTGTTTTGCCCGAGATGCCCATGTCTGACAGTACTGATAGCAGAATGTTGTGGTTGACCGTATCAAAGGCAGCTGATAGGTCAAGTAGGATGAGGACCAAGCACTGAGCCGCAGCTCTAGTTGCTCTTAGTGCTTCTGTCACAGACAACAGAGCTGTTTCAGTGGAAACCGGATTGGTTTGGGTCGAGGAGGTCATTCCTAGACAGGAATTCTGAGACCTGTTTGAATACCGCCCTTTCAATGACCTTGGATAGGAATGGAAGTAACAAGACCGGTCAATAATTTTCAACATGAGCAGGGTTGAGAGAAGGCATTTTGAGTAGAGGTGTTACTCTAGCCTGTTTTAAAAAGAGTTGGGAATGCTCCAGAGGCAAGTGAAGCATTTATCACATGAGTGAATGCTGCCACGATTGTGGGAGAGATGGACTGGAGGAGTTTGGTAGGGATAGGGTCTAATGGGCATGTAGTAGGACGGCTACAAGTCAGGAGCTTAGATACCTCGCTCTCGGTGAGAGGGGTGAACGAAGAAAGTGATGCGCCATTGACCGAGGGAGGCAGAGGAGATGTGGTAGGACTGCCGCGCACATATGAAATGCTGTTGCCTGGGGATGTAGTAGGACTGCTACATGGAGGCTCTGAGTGTGTTACGCCATTTTCCGGGGAGGACAGAGGAGGACATGTAGTAGGACTGCTACATTTTGGATTGTTTGAATGTACTGCGCCCTTGACCGGGGGAGACTGATCATCTCTGAGAGGCTCGGAGAATTGCCTGCTAATGGCTGCCACCTTTTCAATAAAAAAGGAAGCAAAGTTGTTTGCTGACAGGGTTGTGTCAGGTGGAGGTGGGGGCAGACATAGAAGTTTTTTGAAGGTGGAAAATAGTTTCCAAGAGTCAGTGGTATTGCTTATTTTGTCATTTTAGTAAGCCATTTTGGCAGCAGAGATGTTGGTTGAGAAGGAGAGTTGGAGAGTTTGATAACTCTTGAGATCAGTGGGTTCTCTGGTTTTTCGCCATCTTAAATAGTTAAACTCTAAATAGTTGAACTCTTACGAAGTCTTGAGTCAATTAGCCTACTTTGCTGCCAGGGGGAACTGAACATTGGAAAACACTTCTATTTAATTTGCCGTCTTCTGAAATGACCTACAAATTAGCCTATAATATACCAAGACTTTTAGAAAATGACATGCACAAGCAGACTCGACTCTTCCCTTTGTTCTTGATTTGCGAATAAGGCATCCTTAGCGTCCTCACTGGGAAATTCACATCTTCCTTACAAGCTCATTGAAGCAACTGGAGCCCTGCACGGGAATGTTGGACCAGGTAGCGCAAGTTTTGCATTTAAAAACACGTATCTGCACTTCATTTTAGAGTGTTTTTGTAGCCTGAGAAAGTAATGTCATCTATTAAAGACATAGTCGACTATTGTACAATTCATTGGCTATGTTATTATTTTAATGTTTATGCAAATAAAAACTGCATAGCTTTTTGAACATTTTCAGCACATTTTAACAATACCGCGATAATACTGATAACCGTGATAATTTTGGTCACTATAATCGTGATAGTAAATTTTCATACCGTTTCATCTCTATTTGGAATATTTGCGAATAAGGCATCCTTAGCGTCCTCGCTGGGAAATTCACGTCTTCCTTACAAGCTCATTGAAGCAACTGGAGCCGTGCATGGGAATGTTGGACCAGGTAGCTTAAGTTTTGCATTTAAAAACACGTATCTGCACTTCATTTTAGAGTGTTTTTGTAGCCTGAGAAAGAAATGTCATCTATAAAAGACATAGTAGACTGTTGTACAATACTTTGGCTATGTTATTATTTTAATGTTTATGCAAATAAAAACTGCATAGTGCTACTAATTTTATTTGTGGTTTTCAATATAAAATTCGGTGAAATAATTTCAGTTTGTGTATCAGTACTTTTTGAACATTTTCAGCACATTTTAACATTACTGCGGTAATACTGATAACCGTGTTAATTTTGGTCACTATAATCGTGATATGAAATTTTCATACCGTTTCATATCTATTTGCGAATAAGGCATCCTTAGCGTCCTCACTGGGAAATTCACATCTTCCTTACAAGCTCATTGAAGCAACTGGAGGCGTGCATGGGAATGTTGGACCAGGTCGCTTAAGTTTTGCATTTAAAAACACGTATCTGCACTTCATTTTAGAGTGTTTTTGTAGCCTGAGAAAGTAATGTCATCTATTAAAGACATAGTAGACTATTGTACAATTCATTGGCTATGTTATTATTTTAATGTTTATGCAAATAAAAACTGCATAGCTTGAACATTTTCAGCACATTTTAACAATACCACGATAATACTGATAACCGTGATAACTTTGGTCACTATAATCGTGATAGTAAATTTTCATACCGTTTCATCTCTATTTGCAATATTTTGCACCTATTCTGTATGCATCTATCAAACGTATGAAACATTGCATAAAAGAGCCATTCAATTAAATATAGTTGTTAGATTCTTCCTTTCACTTTTTCAGTTCTCTCACAGAGCACCACCATGCTTGTTGTGAAATGTATAAAGATGAAAAAAGTTCTCTAGATGAAAAATATATTTTTTGTGTACAGATGGAACACTGTCCAGAAACCCGTCCTTGCCATCTCAGACTAAAACTTTTTTCATTCGACTGTAGATTTGTTTCTTTTCCCTTCACCCACAGCTATGCTTCAATCCCTCTTCGTTATCAGATCATTTCGGTCTGTCTGATCCTATGATAAAAACGACACAACCCCCCAATCCCCACTCCCCCAAAACAGCCCCATGATCCGTACAGCATTAGTGAGAAGTGCTGTTTTGGGGAGCTGTGTACAATGGGAGGTGACTGCATTGACACATTGATGGATGGTCTGTCAGTGTTATAAAGAAATGATGGCCGGGGAAAAAAACCATGGCTTTTCTCTTTAATGCTAACACTGCATTTATTACTTCTCAATGTATTCAGGTATGCGGAATACAGAATTGTGTCAAGGTTTTGACACACCAGACACAATGCAAAGCATGACACAACAGGTGATACAGCTACGGCATGCCTGAATCCCCACAGGATTTCCACCCCACCCCCCCAACAAATTTAGGTAAAAACAAATAGAGGCCATGCACTCCCAAAAATTAAGAAGTATATGGCAAGAAATAGTTATTTTCCATTTTCCAAAGTCGTTTTTATGAAGAGTGCTAGTTGAATAAGTGCATTTAGGCAGCAGCCTCTCTCAAGGACACGTGTCTTCCTACCTGCTTTGTAATCCTAATGGGATTTGGCACCCACAATAATCCTAACGCATTATTGGTCTTTGAATTAGGCCTACTATTGGCACTCAGTTGGACAGTTTATTACTGGTTCTCCCCCAAATTTAGAAATGCTCATGGCATATAAGGATGTCATTAACAAATATTATGAAAACTCAAAACTATTACATAAATAAAATGAAATCAATCATTTAAATAACTGTGCCTTACAAAAAGTGGATATAATATAGAGCATATAAATAAAATGTTTTATATCCACAAATACATTTTTATGTATACATTTCATGTATCATGTATAAATGATTATTAACTGTCTGATATATCTATCTATTATATTGCTATCTGAGAACTTGTGCATGACCAGGGTTACACATTAGGGAAAGGTGGGGTCAAACTGCAAGAGGGACCGTGATCATCCTGATGACCACTGATAATCGGGAAGGCTTGACTCTTGCAAGGGCCACATTTAGCTTGTTTTTCTTTTTCTTTCAGTCCTACACAGCTACTGCACAGATTCTCTGATTTCCAGTTCCCTGATCTTGAAATCATCAGGACAGTTCATGCCTTTCACTGAGTCCTCTGTCGGCCAATCCACATCCTATAAAATTCAGTGAATCTGTGCAGGATCTGCTCTGTTTAGGTCCAAGTCCATTATATTGTCAAATGGTCACTTTTCAATCAACATTGTCTGTGCTTACAGAGTGCACACTGTAAATTTCAACAAGAATCCACAGCATAAAGAGAAACATTTAAGTGTGACAGGTCAAGATAATTCATTTATTACATCGTGGCATGGCTCAACTGGTTGCAGTTAGAATGACATATTTCATATTTAATGAGTTTCAAGGTAGCAGATAAAAACAAGAGGCAAAGCTCCCGTCATCTCTTCTTCCATTTACAATGAACCATAAAATAAAAGAATCCTTATACACAAGTTATTGAACTCAAAATCTTAAGTACTGTCTCTTACCCTCACCCTTAAAATAAATACTTTCTATTAAAACGCACATATCAATAATACTTGTTTTCAGGGCTAACCTTAAAGAGCTCATTTGATTATCTTAATGTATCTGCTATTCATCTCTCTCTGCTTAAAGCGCAAAGCCTTTTGACAGACATCACATCAAGAGAATTTATCACGTCCAAACAATGCATGAGTCACAATATATGCAAAGATGCGTGCTCACCTTCTTAATGTTATACCAAAAAGCGGAAAAAGGCCCACAGTGATGAGCCATTTTGGCTCAGGTTTTGCCCAAGGCAGATGTTGTGGTTGCCTTGAGGTCCTGCGGGCCTGCTGAACTCATATCCCCTCAGGGTGGGGAGGGGAAGGGGAAGGCTGGGGATGGTCGGAGCTGCGAAGCCTCAGATCTTCCCCGGGAGTGACCTACATTGCCCTGGTCCTTTGATGTCTCATTGGTTACCCAGGGCAGGCTCGCCCATCAGCAGGGGGAACCACACAGGTAGCACACACAATCGCACAAAGATATGGCCCGTGGCGGACAGCACTGATGAGTGGCTGAATGAGCTGGCATTGATGTGCTGTGTGAATACAATTATTCTATGTGCTGTGCTGCAACACAGAGATCGCTACTGTACCGTGCTGTTCTGTACACTTCCCCCCTGTGGCCTTTTCTTTTTTTAAGTGTCCAGACAAGGTTAAAAAATTGTTCCCCCTGGCTCCCAAACCAGTTCAGTGGTCCATTGATTAGCTAAGATTCTGTCTATGACAGCATCACACCCAGGTGGCTGCCAATATGCAAACATGGCAGGATCATGTGAATGTGACCTAAACTGGCATGCATGTCTACATGTGGCAATCCTGTGTTGAAATCAGCCAGTCACTTTTGGCATCCTTGAGTGGAATTGCCTCTACGGGAAATGAAAATCTATGAAGACAAGAGAGGCAGACAGGCAGCCAGAAGGATGAAGCACGCCACTTGTAACTACTCTGGAGTCCATCATTGTTGTGGGTATTAGAGGTAAATCAATTTCACCTGGACAAAAGCCAATATCCATGCCATTGCCTTTGTTGGCTAATACACCTTTCATTATTCAGTGTCAATCTGCCACGGGGAATAAAAGGCCCGCAATCAGATTAGCTGCAGGTACACCATTCAGATAACAGCATTAGCCCTGAAAGACATGGAGAATACAAGCCTTCCTCCTCTCACAAATGATGTCGTACATCAGCCCACTTTGTATTGCATAGCATGTGCCTGTTTATTGATATGAGTGACATACATTCAAATGCTAGCTGAAAGCAGGATAACGCTCCTCACATCCTGCAGCTGAGGATGCACTGAGGCGCATGGCGAGAACACAGCAAACGTCCAAAGTGGTCATCCTCCCATGAGCCACAGAAAACCGTAACCACTTCCCGTGGTCCTTGAAGGCTTTCACTGGAGCCCAGGACACAACTGGCCAGCAGTTTGGAGTAAGCCTGTTCCATTAGTTTTAATTAGATCAGCAGCTGTGGGCCTGTCTTCATCACAGAATCTGCTATACTGCTATACTGGAACTGTGCTGGCATGCCCTACTCTACAGAATAGAAGCTTCCTCCTTGAACATTCCAAATGACTCTTGGTAGACATCAGTAAATAGTGGCTAAATTCACTAGAGCAAAACACACCTTGAAATATAGTGCATTCCATCCTGAAAGTCATAAATAGGCAAGTACTGTCAACACTCGGTTGTTTTGAGCAACAAACTATTTTTTGCATCTATGAAAAAAGAGAAGATTAATGTTTTGGCACTCAAGGCTTCCATCAGCATCTTTTCCATCAGGCTTTTGTTCTCTGTCTGATTTTTCAGTTGGTACACTAATTTGTCCTCTGTGACGACTGACAGCAGAGTTTTTCTGTTTGGAGTTGGTTCTATGACCTGAATCTCAGTGAACCATTTTGGATTTCATAACTCATGAACAAGGGGTTTTGTTCATTAAATTAAAAACCACAGTACATTTTATGTAGATTTCAATGCTTTAAAATGCAACAGGTCGTTGACACAAAATGCTTCACGCACGAGGAGACAGCCAAGGTACAGGACACAGGGAAAACCATTTGGTTCAGGGATCAAGGTTAGCTTAATCTGTTGTGTGCAAACTGGGTCAAATCCCCTTAAAAACTAAATAACATGATTTCACCCCCCAACACCTAAGTAAGCAGAAATATTCTTCTCGCTTCTAGTCTCATAGACCTTACAGCTTTATCAATATCTGGGTGAGCAAGAGAGTGGAAGAAAATGATTATTGTGGACAAGCTGGTCTGGCTGTGGCTAAGTCAGTAAGAGTGTTTAAAACTCCAGCGTAAGGTTCTGGTATTACCTGGAGGGACAAGACAAAATTGAATTTGATGGCAGAAAATCAGTGGCTATTGAAGTTCTTAAGGCTGCTGCAGCCATGAATAATGGAAAACTTAAGCCACTAAATAAAAGCAGAATTGAACCAATTTCCCCCTTGAATTGCCAGGCTATCTGGAGCATCTCTGCAAGTTCCTGCTCGTATTTGTGCACGTATGTGTGTCGTCCATTGAGCTCTTGACCATGAAGCCTGAAATCTCAGCAGCTGCCATTCAGGAGGCTGGTGAGCACAATGACACTGATGCTGAGCTCGTTGGCAAAGGCTCCACCGAGCACTACTGTCACTCATCCACTGTATAATTTCACGCAAGCCTGAGAAATCTGTCACTTACACCCACCCTGCTTTAAGTATTCCTCTTTTTAAATCCTTTTGTTCGATTTTGCTGGCTTCTCATATCTATGTGTGAGCGAGGTGGCTCAACATGATTGGCTGATACACTGTAGGGGTGGATCACACGTCAGCAAGAGGTCTACAGGTCTAACTGGGCTGTGCGTAGGTGTTCTAGAGCTTGCCCCGAGTGTTCTAGGGCTCTGCATGCAGCTCCCTGTGATATCTGTCAATCACTCTGTTCCTCCAGCTGCCCCTAATCAGGGACGGCCTGGGGGTCTGTAATTGGAGCACTGCAAATAAATCTACCTGAGGTCTAATCTTCAACTGTTTATCAGCTCTGAGTGGTTAAAAAGGTCCAATTAAGGAACCGTAGTCTCCAATCAAGACCTTTGGAGCTCAGCAGTGTCCTGGAACCAGCACTGAAACTGACTCTAAGGCTGCTTTTATGTCAAGAGTTATACAACATGTCACACCGCGCCGGCATCATCTCTCGAAGACTTTTACAAAAACACGTCAATGGGCAAAAGCTAATCTATCCACAAGATCAAATGTCAATTGCAACGTGTCCTACAAAAAAGCTTTACACATCGAGGCCGATTTACAGCTGTCGTGTGACAGCCAGCACTACCCTGTCTGGGACTAATCACGCTGACAGGGCATTCAGAGCTGTCACTTCTCCCTTGGCACGGACAGCCTGGCAGGCGGAGCGCCTGACAAAAATGCAAGACAGCGGAGGAACACCCCAGTGAACAGAAATGATGTTTCATGATGATTTACACATTGATAAAAGAACACTGTTTGGAACAGAGGTGATGCTTGAGGGAGTTGGGCGCCAAATCTATTCACACAGTTATTACAACTTCCAAAACATTTTATCCACCGTTACAGGGATTGCAACAATATGGATTATGAAAGCTGCCATTTTAGTCATGCGTAAATCATGCTGAACCAGTGTATATAAATCATGTAAAACATACTGCACATTAAATTATACTGCTTTGCAGATTATTAAAAACACTGCACAAGCATTTCAGACAACTACATGTGAATTATTTCCAGCTCTCCAATTTTACCTAATGCTTTGAATACAATAACAAGCAGAGCTGGATAGGAGGAAACAGCATTATAATGACTAATGACACCTATATGAATAGTGACACCGCAAACTTGCCCAGATCTCCTCCAGAACAAAGACATTACTCACTCCTTATAGCAATCCAGGCAGATCAGATGACAGCAGGCTCTACAAATCTCTCTACAGTTTCACTGCTTGCCACAGAAGGCCAGTGCCTCCATATGCATGTCTTTTTTTCAGACTCCAAAGGTGAGAAATACGTTTGCGGTAATCTCTGCAACCTTATCGAAACGCAAAATGAATGCCTGAGTGAAAGGGACATACAGTATGTATGTAAACTAATCAAGTATTCTACCGAGTGCTGTGCGCTTATCCACACTTTTGAGTTGGAGAGCATGATCCAAGGTCAATAAAGCAGCGCAGATCTAATCAGGCCGCTACATAATCTGTGCAGTTGACTGGTTTATAAAATACAAAGTCATCCTGACGCACTGACCGGTGACAGCTGCTGGTGCCACTCACAGCTGCAGGTAATCTGAGGATGAGGGGTGCGGAGCAGCAGGTGACAGGTGACAGTGAGCAGGAAGGCAGGCCACCTATGGCGTGAATCTGTATGTCACGTTTTTCCCATATCCAGTTTTGCTCCTCATGAAAAAGCAATACATATCAGTAGGTAGCAAAATAATGAAATTCATACGTATGTAAAAATGCACAGAATGTACAGATCACAATATTGCCACTCTTATGCATGCAATTTCATGCAGGCATGGCTGAATATGTTTCTCAATACATGTCATTTCACGTCACATACTGGAAATGTGCACAATCATACATGACAATAGCAGTAAATATTATGCAGTACGATATGCACATATGCACATATTTGTACATATAATTTACTGTATATTTTTTACAATGTGTTTAATTTTAGCTTTCCCTCTCACACCAAATGAACTCTCAATTTGAGGGGCGCAGTCATTTGTCTGCTCTGTAATACTACTAGCAAATGTGAAGTTAATGTGTCCCAAGTCCAGGGGAGGGGGGGAGAGTTGGGCGACAGGGCTGATTAGAGAATGTCTCCCAGGCACACTAGAGTGTACGCTGAGGTCTGGCTTCTCTGGACTGGTCCTGACATCTCCCTGACAGTACTTTAGCTGACCCTGTTTCTTCTTAAATCTGTGTCAAGAAAAAGAAGGGGGGAGAGAGAGAGAGAGAGAGAGAGAGAGAGAGAGAGAGAGAGAGAGAGAGAGAGAGAAGAGTAATTTAAATCTGAACAGCAAAGAAGACAAAAGGTTAATTAAGCAAAATGCTGCACTTCCTAGCAGGGGTGTTTCATTCCCCTGAGACACCGGTGTGTGAGAGTTTGATGACTATCATTTAACCCCCAGCTTGACATGAAATAAACTGTTAATGAAAACTGAAGGTGACACTTTGGAACAGCTCAGAAGTGGGGAGTGTTTGAAGGGCTTAACAAAGCTGTACATGGTGACTGTTTATCAATACAGGTAGACATTTTTCTGTATTTCAATATTGGGAAGCAATAATCATCTTTATTAATTACGAGTGATGATGCAATGCTATTTTTCCCCACCCAATCTTTACAAGATGCTGTCATAATATTTTATGTCTAGCATACATTTGGCTTATTGAAGTAGACTTGGTATGGTGTGTTTGGCTTCTCCAGTAACCTTGCCTTACTATTTGAATGCTCTTTTATCATTTTACTGTCATTTTACTTACATTTGGCCTTCATGTTTTGTAACTAGAAGCATGATGACCTGTTTTGCTCTGAAGAAAACAAAGGAGCAGCCAGTGGAGACTCGGCTAACTTTGAAGAGGATACTGCAAAAGCAAACTAGAGCTTGTCAGACAGCAAAGAGCCAATGGTTGTGACACGAATGCAGAGTGGGAGATGATTTAAAAATGGTAGCACTCTGCAGTGCTATGAAAACAAGCTTTAAATGCTCTGTCTGGTGGTCTGGCGTACACTCACTGTCCTTGATAATGACAGAGATGTGGAGTCATATTTGTATAGAGTAACTGCATCAATAAATCAGTATGTAACAGGCAGCAACAAATGGGATCAGAGCATTAGGATATCAATATAAAAGTATCATAACCTGCATTAGGCTGCATCAGTAAGCTGCACACTCGGGAAGCAGAGCATGTGGAACCCCATTTTCAGTGCCCTGTCTGTAAGCAAAATGACAGCATTTTCCCACCAATTTACAGGAATGGCTCTGATCTGAGTGAAACCTAACACCAGTGTTGACACTGGGAGCTTAGAGATGGTAGAGCCTACTTTGAGAGTCACAGTTCACAGTGTCGTGGTTCAGTGTCACAGATTCAATGTTGTGCAACGATCAGCATTATCATGCACAAAAATAAATGTTCAGCCTTTCTACTAATGCAACATTGTAAAAATTGCTTAAAATGTTCCTCCCATGGGGAACAAACATAAAGTGCTCTAGTATGAATCCAAGTTTCTGTTTGTGTAAGCAGCACTGGATCTAATCAGTTTCCCGTGTTTGCTCTTTGCCGGGGAGCCTAGATGAATAAGCTAGCGCATCTTGAATAACACAATTTACAGGTGGCTGCCACAGTACCCTACCTAATGAACCATGTCATAGACACTTCATTTGAAATCTATCTCACTAATGGATATTTCTGTAATACAGGATAGTGGCACTATATCGGATCAAAAGCCAAAGAAATTTGTGGCAGAAAAAAATTTCCTCCTTAGAAATAGTGTGTGTGAACTTATTTTAGTGGCATTCATGTATCATGGGAGGAAAGGCCAGCAATCCCAGAAGGATTTGAATAATATATAAGGACAAAAATAAAACCACCAATGTCTCTGCTGGAAGACAACCATTCACATTGCATTAACGGTACATTTACATGCACTTATTTAGCAGATACTGATGTATCCTGAGCAACTTACAGATGAGAGCATATAATAAGGCCAGCAACAGATCAGTACAGATACAAAACACATGTATAACACATCTGAAACAAAGCTGGTATACCAGGTATACAGGTAACTGAAGGAGACCCTTGTGCACGGCTGGAATGCGGCACCATTCAGTCTGCGTGCTGGAGGTACAGGGTTAGACATCAAATGGCAGGCATACCTACCCTGATAAAGCAGTAGAAAATAACATCTGATATCATCTATTACGGTTCATTACAGAGGTATTATGCAAAAACCCCGAGCTCTTTGAGCAGGGCCCTGGAAAAGGCAATTGCATTCCGCACGCGTCCCACACAAACGACCAGCACGCCGAGACCGGCAGCGATTAAACCCGCGACAGAACAAGGCGGAGAGGGGAGAGCGGACGCTCGCGTCGTGCAGCAAAGTGGCCCGGGCGAGCCGCATCACGGCTCTTTAAAAGCGCTTATCTAAATAGAGATATACACGGGGCAGTCTGAGTTTTAACCACAGCAATCTACAGCTGATGCAGTTTCAAATTATGCCACAGAGAGAGCCGTGGCCCCGCAACGTCCTCCGCAAAGGATGATTAATGGCGTGAGGGGCTGCCGGCGGCGACTCCGCAAAGAAAAGCGCAAGGGGGAAGCGGACGCCCCCCTCCCTCCCGCGTTAGCCCCCGCCGTAACAAACCCATTCCGCCGTGTCAGCGCGAAAACGCCACGTCGCTGATTATGAAATATGATGCGTGTTGAATTTAATGCGCTGCCTCTGCCCTTCCCGCGAGTTCATTGCTTCGCAATGTCGTGGCGTGGTCTTGTCTGAGAGGTAATAAAGAGGGAGAATGAGACGGCCCGCTGCTGAGTGCGGTGGCTCTGTAACCACTGTGTGTTTTACTATAAATTGCATTATGAGACCGTGCGTCCCCAGAGACTACTCAAGGGGAGGGAAGGAGGGAGGGAAGAGGGAAAGGGGGGTAGGGGGAGGTGCTCCTGTTTTTATTAACTCAATCCCGTCTAAAAGCTTTTTCCTAGAAGCACTTTGCGCAAGAACCACTGTTCACAATAGAACTCTACCATGAGCTTTGTAGTCTCAAGGTAAAGAAGAGTGTTAAGGGAGGGAATAGTATGTTTTCAAGTCTTTCAGTTCTAGTGCGCCCCCTGTTTTCTTAGGACCTCTGAACAATTTTGAGTTTTTAATTCAACTTCAAGTGAAACATCATGCAAGTCTGCTATACAGCCTGAGGGTGAATAATTAATCAAGAGGAGTAAACCACTTGAAGAAAATCGTGAAGCCCAAAGTCACCAGCATGCAGCTCACCTTTCTGCAATCAATATGAAATAGGCTAAAAGAGAGCTGTATTTCTTGGAAAAATGAAAAAGTACATGCATGTTAAACAGGCATATAGACATACTTTTATTGAACACCACATGCCTACAACAAGAATAGCATAATAGAAAAGTGAACCATAGCTTTTGCATACAAAGGACATAAACCAACTGTAGACACGTGTAAGACAACTTAAACAGTTGCTTAGACAAATGTACCTCTTTGTTAGCCTCCAGCTGCATAGCAGCATAATGCTGTGTTCCTGCAACCAACCTTTTACCTTCCCCTGCCCCTCTCCAATCTACTCAACCCCAGTTGCTATGAAATACAGCTACACAACCTACTAACTGTGTAACAGTCCCCAAAAGCTAACATGCATGAAATGCAGATCCCCAGTACATTTTAAACAATGTCTGTGATAGGGCATATGGCCTCCAGGTTTCCACTTGATGTCAATAATGTAGAGAGGCTCTCTGAGTCATTTACATGAAAGTGCAACCTCTGTTAAAATATCAAGAAGGCCCTGCACACTGTGTTAGCTTATGAGTAGTTACAGAATCTCCACATGATAGCGCAGAACCCGGGTCTCATTAAGGGACTTGGCTGTGGAAGAAATAAGATGAAAATAGCACACACTAGTGATATCATTGACCTTGGTTAATTAACAATGCAACCAGGGGAGGATGCAAAAGCTCTGGCAGCATGTCAGAATGTGTGGAGCGCTCACTTTGAATTTCAGAGATGACAGAACTTCACACACAAAAATTCCACTCAAACAAACTTGAAGTGAGAAGAACAAAGCATTTTTTCGCTTTACTTTTCAGCTTTTTACAAGCGGCACTTGGGCGATGTGGCATCTAATTTGGTTTTTTGAACAGAGACAAAATATTAGCTTGTCATCTTTAAGCCATCAATGTAATAGCTGGAGCACGCAGACCGTATTCACTGCTCCTGTTATGCGGCTTCGACAGATTCAAAGTCGTGTAATCCTTGTAGCTCCCAGGTGCTCTGGGCTGTGTCTGCAAATGCAGCCTGTTCAGACTGAGCCTATGCACTGGGAGACTATTTTCTGCACTCACAATGGCTACATCTCCTTTTTCAAAGAGAAAACCAGCCAAAAATGGAAACAGGACAGGAGCCTTGCCATTCCACTGATCAATGCGCCCTCTACACAAACCAACCATCAGAGACGAGTCATCTTGAGCTTGGGGTAGGAAATGAATGACAAACCCACTCTCACTGAGGAGCAACCCGCTGGACACGAGCCAGGCCGGGATGCCAGAGTTCCTCACAGGGGAGTCAGACATCATTAAGACTTCCTCTTCACATTCCATTACCCCCTGCAGTGCACCTGGCCAGCCAGGACAGAACAGCCAGACACACCTATACACTTATACAGGTCAGCACAGAGAAAACTCAATTCTAGTCTAAAATAAAAATGTGAGGACAGGGCCAACCAAATCTACCTATGGAGGCCACCCCTCCATAGGAGACCAGAGTGCCGACCGACCGAGAGATGAGGTCAGCATGGAGGCCAGGGGCTGTTAGACAATAAAATATAATCTGCTGTTTTCTTAAATGGTGCTGGTATATACATTAAGAAAGATATTAACAGTACAAATCGTCTTTGGCAGAAGATCTGGGGGATCATTTTTCAAATGACAAATTCAGAACGATTCAAATTCCAACTGAACATTCACCTCGGAGCTCAAGTAAGCATCTCCACAAGGAGCAGCTTCCTTACCTGTGGCCCTCCTTTTCAAAGGAGCGAGATTACAGGCAGCTCTAATTAAACCTGTTGTTATTTATGGAATTAGAGGGGAATTAATTGGGCCCGAACAGGCCACGCTGTGTAAAACAAGCTGACGCAATGTAAACAGACAGCGAGCAGCGTGAGCAAACATCTTCCATCACCGTTTAAAAACGCCAGTGTTTATCGCTGTGAATGCACACCACGGAGGGTCCAGCCGCATTAATGATGCATATTAATCCACTGTGTCTTGCAGCCCTTCAAATAAAAAAATAAAATAAAATAAAAAGAGAGACAGCAGATGCATCTTCTCACGAGGCTCAAGTATTCCAGCTTGGATGAAAGGCTTACCGTAACACAAAACAATAGTTTACTGGTCACCTTAACAGTTTTGGCAGCCTGCCAATGTATATCCCACCCCCAATAAAAAGCACACACATTAAGGCACCTACAGTAGAGTGTAAAATTCATCCAGCTGCGAACAAAGCCAAATAAACAGTCATTACTTTATGTACAATATGGTGGCTGTAAAGCAGGAGTGCATCCTGTTTTAGTCAAACAGCTGCTGCAAGAAAAAAAGGAAAAAAAAGAGCAAACATTTTGGGTTACAGCTGTGAAATAAAGCCTCTTCTATTTCGAAAGTGTTTTTAAAATGTTCCTGTTGAACATGCTGGAATTGCTCTGTAAATCCACCACATTGACACCAGTAGCCTTTGCTGCTACAATGCTGGTGCTTTTACAATGGGAAACAGAAAGCCTGCCATAATCTGGAGATCTGGAGATGATGCTTTGCTTGTGATGCATTGTGTTGGAATTATTTGCAAACAAATTAAAATGTTATGTTTATCATGTTACTTACTGTTCTTTGCTCTACTTGTTATCATTCTGAAAGTGTTACCAACATACTGCAGTGTGAAGTAAACATTGAAACACAGACTGTTGTTCGTTTGAAGCTTAGCAAGTGGGATAATCTTAGCAGTTTACGTCACCAAACGCAAGGGCATGACAGATAAATAACTCAATCTCTATTCACATAATATTTTCACATAATATCTTCCCTTCACTGAGAGGATGAAAGCTTGCAAATTAGTGTAAATTGCTACCATTGTCTCTTTTACAAAGACTTCTCCTATCATTTTTGGAAAATATTAGCATTTTGCTGGAGTTGGGTGCAGCCTGAATGAGGTTTTAGGCAGTCATGTTACAAATGATGGGCCTCAAGAAAGCCCCTTTGCAAAGACTCCATCAGAGGTCTATCCAGTGATTGTGCTCATTGGGTTTCTCATCTGTGGCTGCTCAACAAATCCAGCACAGTGTATCATTTATTAATGGCAGTTCCATCAACGGCAAAGACTGAGCCACTTACGCGCATTATTGGCAGTGTATGCACAAAGTCACCCTATAGCCCAAGGGCTTTTACTGGCTTAAGCAAGGTCAGGCAGAAAATGCTGTTACCGCAGCACTGCTGAGTTGTGTTTTGTTTGGTCAGGGAGTGCTGCGGATAGAGCTGTCAGTTGAAAGAAGACACTATTGATTCAGACATAAGGTGCGCTGGTTGTTTAATTTATCATGAAGAACATTTCATTTGACGGAGAGGTTCAGGCCTTCACCCTCTGAAGAGGGGAGCACAAGCGCTGTACCTGAGCAATCGCAGAAACAAACCCATTTGAACATCTTAAGACCCTTTCACATCTGTCAGTAAAGGTGAGCTGACCTGTTTTTTTTCTCTACATCTGAGAGCAAAAGCAAACTGGTGCACATGAGAAGAGAACTGCGAAGTGAATATTAAGAAATCATACCTACAGGCACTCAGATACAGACCCCCCCCCAATAAGCTCAGAGGGCTGGGTGGATTGACGTCACATACATATGTTGATAAATACCTTCTGCTCCGGTCTGGTCTCACTTTCTTGAGATGTTAAAGCAATAACACAATATGCATTACTAAACTAACTACATCTGCTGAACTGGGTGTTTATCAAGGCCCACAGACACCAGGTGTAAAAGCTGACATCTATGTACTGCACTGCAGCTGCACTCAGATGCTCTGAAGGTCTCCATCTGGTCCAGAGAGAAACATGTGGAACAATCCTGTCCCACTCCTCTGAAGACCAATCCAAAAAGCTCCGTTAAGGTATACAACTCACAACAGCTGGCATCGGAACAAAAAAAAAATCTCCATGCATTCTGCTTTGATATGAGCTGCCACCGGTGCTGTGTTCTCTGCTGGTTCTACTGTTGCCATGGCCATGACATTTTGTCTCGCATTATTTAGTTTTAGTTTTATGAACTCCTTGTATTATCTGTAGTAGTGAGCCCCGCCCAGTGGCCCGAAGAAGACATGGGTATGAAATGAAATGGGCATGAAGGCCAAACACACAAAAGTCATTTTAGAATGGATTCAGGTTCAGGTGTAAACATTTACATTTATTTAAATTAGGGCCTTATGGGTTACACTCAAAATGTAATTGTGAATTGTAAGTAGATGTTCTTTCATCAATTTTAATTTGTTTGTAAATCGTATTTTCCTTCATGCACCTGTATCTCATCTATATGTCTTCTGAGTCATTGTAGGGATCTTAGTACCCTGTGTCACTTGTGTTAATAAATTACGCTGCTCCTGCAACAGACCATTGGAATTGTAATCTAATGCACTGCAAGCCATTCTGGATAAGGGCCTCTACCATGTAAATAAATAATGGGGCTACTACCTGAAAAGAATTTGTAGCATGTAGTGTGTCTGTGCAGGTGGTGTACTCAGGTAAACAGCCCCTTGCAACCAGGGAAATAAATAGACAGGCATGGTCGATATACAGTGGTAGGCTCCAACCCAGAGCAATTTCACATGAGCCACCAGACTGAGAGGGCCATGAGTTTAATGACCTTCTACAGAAGCGAGTGGGTGAAATTACACTGTGGAGGCAGAAAGATACCTTCACACGGCATTAACACAGTTGAGTGAGCAGGAGGCCAAAGCACGGCACTTAGAGGCGAAGCAATTATTAATGCTCCGTGATAAGGTCAAGTTAGTGAGGATACCTCATGTATGATAGCACTCCAAATCCACTTCAGCAAACACAGAACCCAGTCTATCGACAGCTCAAAGTCAGTTATCTTCACTTTGGAGTGACATACGTACGTATGACTACATCATATATTCCCTAAAAGAAAAAACCTATTTTTTTCCACAGCTGTTACTGCCAATTTTCAACATGGAGATCTTCTATTGCCTTTGCAGGCAACTGGTTTTATATTGTACCTGTAGATGAGGTCACTAATATTCCTTTTCCATTAGCCTGCCACAGTATACTACAGCAATTTAGAGGTGTGCAATACTGGCACAGTAGCACCCCTGTTTACCACCACATGCATCTCTACTATGGGACCAAGGACCTCGAAGGAGTCCCTTCTTTGGGATATATTCACACAGTAATGTTTCCTAATTAGGGATATATTCACCTTTTAATGCTTCCAGTGTAGCGATAAATTCACACGGTAACGCTTGCCTACCAGGCATCACCAGAAAACCAGCAACATGATAAGGAAAGTGATGTGCATGAGGTGGCCTTGCAGGACTGTAACTTTACTCCTCTAAGGGCTTGTTTATATTTAAATACACATTGTAGCGTCACTTGGTTGTGGTCTTGTTTAAATGAGAATGTGGGAGTTATGATTACCAAAGTAATTTTTTTGTCATCACAATGTAAACTCCAAATTTTGGCAGCAGTTCACTGAATTCCATTACAACAGCACACGCTTGGTTTTGCTTTGGTCCAAGTACTTCTATCTGAAACAGCATGTCTCATGTGACACAACTGTGTTTACACTCTCACTGTAATCCGCACACTTAATTTATGAAAGTTAGGTGTGTCCAACTAAACGACTTCCCTGGGTTTGATTAACCCCAAGTATTCTTGTGTTGCCTGAATGAGGTTTTTAAGTGATGATTCACTGACCATTAGAGCTGCTGCACAGTTTCTCCTCGCTGCCTGCATATGAGAGATAGGGATGATGAGTCTACCATGACACCTCATCAAATCCGCCAAGAGGTCGAGGGCCGTTTCAGTCAGGCCGAGAGACACGCAGAGGTCATCACAGCTGTGAAACTGCCAGACGGTTTGGGCACACATGTCGACATGTGAAAACGATACCGTCAAGGCACAACACTGTCTCAGGAAGCTAAAGCCAATGCTGTGAGGGTTGCTCGCCATGACCACCAAGAGGAACTGCTGCTATGGGCATTCTCAGAAAACTGAGCACATGAGAAAAAAAGGGGGAGGTTGGTAGGACTCGGTGGAGCCGTGCTCGTTTGTCTTGAAACCGCAATTTGCCGAGACATCTTCGGCTCCTGTGTGGCTTCATTATTATCTCACGTTGATTGAGTTTCTCCGCTCCTTTTAAACCGCAACCGTTTTGTGGAGAGGGCTCATGGCGTGCCATCCTGGCGAAGTAGCCTTGTGCAGCTCCCTTTACTTGACATTGGAACATGACGGGATGTGGACAGTTTGTCACAGGCAGGGAGGGGGGGGAGACAAAGGCCGCGCTCCAATTACATGCAATCCAAGCCTCTTAAATGTCAAGCTATTTGCATTAACAAAAGCACAGTGGCATTCAGCGTGCATTAGCCCTGGCGCTGTACATCTGTCACCTCACCTCACCCACTGGTCCCCAGCCCAAAAGAGCAGCCCACGCGGCCCATTTCCCTCAGCCTGCATGGGGCTGGAGAAAGGGGGCAAACCCGTGCTGAGAAATCACAGTCTTTCCTAAGGGGGTAATGTTGCTGCATTCAGTTCAGAGATTAATACTGAAACTACTGGTGGGAAATAAAACATTGCAGTTAGAGGCCAAAAAAAACTAAACTGTTTTTCTAATTGTTTCTCAGGAACAGATAATAGCACTTTCAGCACACTTGTAAAGTTATCAGCAGTATCACTACCCCAGGCCCCTGTCCTTCCCATTACAAACTCTGCAGGCTTGCCAATTGCCGGGTCTCTCAATCCGCACAGCATAAGCGAACGCTTCCCTACACTAATTAAAACCTTGATTAGAAAATTGTTTTACAGCTCCGTGTAAAAGACTCACGCCGAGCAGGGCTGCAGTAAAAGTTTAGAAAAAAAGAAAGGAAGGAAAAGCCGATATAGGAGTCGGCAGGCAGTGCCACTCGCGTCCACACGTCGCTGCAGTCATCAGAGCGATCAGCGGCACATCTTTTACAGACATTCAGGAGCAGCGAGCGCACAGCAAGGCACAGAGATGCGCGGATGCAGCGGCTCACTTTGGATTTGGTGGGAGAGGGAGGCATGCGGTGTCAGTTTTCATCTGCGAAGACAGGCTGTATGGGCAGAGCTCAAGTGAGGTTGGGGAAAGGAAGTCCTCCCGGGGATCTAGGCCACGGGCTGAACGGTCAGCCATGGCTAACACCAGCTCCATTAGCTTTCCCATGACTTTCCTAAAACAGGTCAAAAAACATGCTAATGAATTAAACAATGTGATTTTTTAATTTTGTTTTTGCTCAACAGCACTCTTTACACAAGATTGTTTTGGGTTGTTTGTGTCTGTATTCAAATATTTTTTGCAACTTATAACAAAAATTCAGAGCAATATGGAGATCACAGTACATACAGGCTTTTTGAGATCTAGGAATGGGTGGATAGTCTGCAAGGCACTGGCACAAACACATCTTAAAAACTGTGATTTTCTCCCTAGTACCCTAGATCCTAATAGGCAAAATCTCCACATGAAATATGTTCTTATATGAGGGGACCCACAACATTGTTTAGAACACAAACAGATTGTGTTGTTTCAGGTAGCAACAGACAGTAATACCTCTTTCAGGCTGGAATTAGCTGGCAACTTTAGTTTCGAATAGAGAAACACCCACCACCTATGGGTGACATATTTTCTTTCTGCCACGTCCTGACAGATTCAATATGACACTATGCACTCAGCTATTTTGCAGTCGCTATCTGTGCGCCGTCCATTCCGACAGTCTTTTCACTGGATTTTTGTCTCCTTACCTTTGGTGATTTATTTTCCAAGGTTAATCTCCTGATGGATTTTCTCCAGCAAGGACACTGATGCCAGATGCACATTCCCAACCACCCGAGTGGCCCTGCGCTCTCCATCATGTCACCCTGGGCTCTCTCCGTGTTGCCTTGGCAGTCTTCCCTCAGCCTCGCCACATACATGTAGGCGCCCTCCCGCTGAGAGAAGACGCGCAGGATCGATCATTACATGCAGGGATTTCACCTTTTACCCTCTGCTGCTTATGGAAACACCGGCGTGTCCGACGTCGATTTGTCTCTGGTGAGTGCAGCCACACAGCTTTTTTGGGAACTGTCACAATGCAATGTCTCTGTGTCACGCCAGTGTTGCAAATGACAGTCCTTCTGTTTTGTTTTGTGGTCTTCACTTAACACAACAGCAAATGTCTAAAAATACCTTTCTCTGGTGGCAGACATGGTGAGGCATCATTGGTAGCTCAAAAATGCCTGTCAGACTTAAGACAGACTTAACAACAGAGCACACCAAAACTGTCTGCCAAAAGACCCATATGCACGGTTGAAAAGTGTCACCATTTAGCCAGAGGCATGGAAATTCCTTTTTTTTTTTTTTTTGAGGTGTTTGGATACACCATAATGTTGTTTGACGTGAGTGCAATAAATGCCATATATAAGCCTTGCAGTAATAAGTTGATAACAAGCACTCTGCCAGGTCAGTGAATTAAAATGCAAATAAGATGCTAGCTTGTCCCTCTGGTCTGTAACATTAGCTAGCTGGCTGTCTAAGTTGCCACAAATAACTAGTTAGTTATAACAGTGCCTAGTTAGCTAGTTAGACACATGATTTTCTGTAGCTGAACGCTATCTTGTTCTACCTGTGCTTAGAGTGAGTCACTTTGTCAAAAGCTCTCTTGGAAGATTTTGCTCAGTGAGTGGCTGAGAATTACACCACTTTGTCCACTGCATAGCTGGAGCCAGGCTAACTCACAAAGCTCTGATTCGGACTGGTTTTATAGTATCTTTTTTTCTCAAGCTGAACCACCGTTAACACCCCGCTAACACTTCTTGTGCTGGTTCACCCTCAAACAAACTGTGAGCTGAGCCGGCCAGCATAGCATCAACGCTAAAAACCGAGGACAGAAAAATAGAGGGAAGAGAGGAAAAAAAGATGGTATTATTTATATGAAAATAACTATGCGATCGTGGCATTCTTATTTCTAAATTCTTAACCATGACATCCTATCATACCACTACATCACCCACTCCAAAGTAACACACAACACAGAGTGAGCAGAGGCTGAAGCTGAGGAAAGGCATTAACTACCACCCCATCTCCACTCAGTGAAATTAAAACTAATCCCAAAGCCACTTGACTTCACAACCTTCACTTGTTGAACACGATGAGTCAATTTACAGCCTCCCTCATACATAAAATAATGTAATTTTTTGCACCAGCTTAGTTTACGGAGGCCATTCATCTTTGTCTGAGAAATTACAAACACTTGCCTTTTGATGTTATTTTCCACAAGGTTAGACTTGATAAAATCCTTGCTGAGGAGCCTGTCCTTGTACAGGGCTTAATGAGATTGATCTGAACAGATGGATGAGGAAATCCCACGTTAGGCCCGGAATCTCTCGATGCTGTTCTACTTACGTTTTAACTTTCGCAAAACGGGCTTGTTTGTTTTGCTTTGGACACAGCTCTGAGAGCATCTTGATTAGGTGGGCTCCATATGAAAAACAGCCATTCGTAGCCCACCAAAGGAGCATGGCGTGAGGCAAGCCACTTTTTTTCCTTTCTTTTTGTATTTCAGAGTCTGGCTGCCTCTGAATATTTTATGACCAGCATTTGAAAATTTCACCGTAGTGCCTTCCTTTCTCATTCTCTCACACCCCTGGATAGATTCAGAACTCTATAATGAAAAAAATGATTGTGCTGAACTTTATCTCAAGCACTGTGACTCTGAAATCACTGCACACCACAAAACAATTACCCGCGCTGAGAAAATTATACAGCGGGAATTAAGCTGTGCATGAAAACACAGCCCGGGTGTTTCTCACTGGTGGGCAACACACACTCTCTCACACAGGCAGGTGACAATGCATTTTTAGCTGCTGAGGCGTGGCACTTCCTCTGCGGATAATTCATCCCACACTGTCGGCACGGTCCCTGCTCACACACAGCACCCCCAACTGCACTGAGCATCACTGCCTGATGATTACGCCTCACTCCATCATATTATATCACCTATGGTATTTACTTAGTAGATGGCTTTCCTGGCCATCCCTGGGTATCCACGGCAACATCCAGGGTGACTTACATGGTGTTTTATTTATACAGCTGGGTATTTATTGAAGCAATTCAGGTGAAGTGCCTTCGCTCAAGGGCACGGGAATAGCGTCTCACCCGAGAGTCGTACCTGTAACTTTCCGATAACAAAGTTTGCTCATCTCGCGCCTCATAACTGCCAGATCGGGCCGACAAGAATAGACCCAGGCTCAAATAACGAGACTGCACTTGTCCCCAGATGTTGAAATTTTTACCCTTACACGGGCCCCCTGGTTGAGATGAATGAGATAAATCCTGTCTGGCAGAGGAGAAATCTCTCTGCATTGGTAACGGACATTACCGAAGCCTACCTGCACCGCGTCTTATCTGATGTGCTCAGAGAGAATAAGGCCACATTTCAGCAGGGCTTTGTTTGAATACAGCGGGCAGTGGAGGACGATATCCGCACCAAGGCAGTACTCTCCATTACAGAGTATATCTGTCTGTTGCTGGTTGGACACTCATGGATAAACCTGCATTAGAGACCCCATTAGGAGGAGATAAGTGTGCTGAATGAAGGACAAGCATCACAGACCGCTGCGAGAGCTGAAAGGAGAAAATCAAGGCCCAGTTTATTCCAATGCAGTTAGCTCTCTGACACAAAAGCTACCGCATACTGTTCGTTTTAAAACTGCTGATATTTCAGAACAATCTTACACAAAACTTTCAAGACATTTTTATGTAATGGTAACATTCTATGTGGCGCACGTTTCTGAAAAAACAAACAAAAAAACAAAAAACTCATACTCAGAGACATGTTAGAGACATTAATGCATGTGTTTAATTAAAACACCCCAGTGCATTTGTAAGCTTTCACCTTTGAGCATACATTATCACACTTACACATAAACTTAAATCAGACTTAAGCAAAATGCTGATATAATCGAGGGGTTACTCCTCTGTGTCAAAGCCTGGCCTTGTTAGATGCAGAACAGGGCACCCTTGCTATTCACATATTTGAGTTTGCCAATATTCACACCACACAGCTCTCCCTGTTCCCAGCTTCCCTCCACTTCCCCTGGGCTGCAGACTACCACGTCAACCCACGCTCTCCTACATGTATTTTACATACTCCACACCTTTATACAATCATCACATATATTTCCATGTTAAGTAATTGTTTATTTTATTATATTATTTCTCAATTGAAAATATGGTTGTTTCCCTTGTAGAATAAATCCCCTTTGCAAACAAGTCTCTATTATCACCGCAGTGCAGTATTCAAGGATTTCCCCATTCACAGGGGATATGTTCTAGAGATGTGTCTCATACGCTATAAATTTGGCAAGTGTTGCACATGCTCCAAAGTTGTAGGAGAGGATAGGATAACATTTAATATATGCTTGGCAAACCGTAACAGGATAAATCTGAGAGATTTCACTGGTCTTGCCATGTTTCACATGCAAAATAATAAATGGCTGTATATGAGAACTTTTAGTTTGTGTTCATAAACAGGCTGTTATGCTGAAAAGTAATTACTATATTTTAGATTTATATTTAAATCAGGCTGTTATCGGTGATACAGATCAAACCCTGTATGTTCTGTATAACCACTGATAATGCAGTAGTTTCTGTGGGCAGGAAGCACTTGTAAACACAACTGTGTCTGCTGTTTTATGTATGAAGTGGAGGACATTTCATTACTGAATGAAATAACATTCATTCAAATGCGTCTCAGAACTGACCCCACTTTTTGAGCTAATGCATGTTTGAAATGTCTACACTTGTCAAGCACATAATACACCACATAAGTATCCACCTGTCATCAGAACCAGGCAATTTGTGTAGCCTCCACATACTGACAGAAACCACTTTAAAGAGCATCTGACTGCTGGGGAAATGAACTCCCTCTCAAGAACATCACAAAAAGCAATTTAATGCAGACTGGCCATGTTGTGAACGCATGGATACGAAGTGTTGAAATTTTATTAGCAGCTTTGCAATTAACTCCAGCCACAAATGCAATTGGTTGTCCTCAGACGAATACCTTATGGTTCATGGTGGTATTTACTAATAGTCTAATCTAAGGGCACTTTCACACCAAGTTCACTTGCAAATGATTCACATTTGGATACACTTTGAAAATAACTTGTTTTACAGTTTAGCCTCGCTTTGTTTCAGACATGGAACATTGAATTGAACTTGATTTCATTTCGCAGACAAATTCATGAATGCTGTAAAAATGCATGCTGCCTCAGCATCAAATTCTAAATGGAAAAAAAGTATCAACACTGATAGCAACAACAAAGCACTGGGCTCCCTACACATTGCACAATGGGATTTTCACATAGGACACACCAAAGAAAAAAGTGTTATCTGAATCTGTTTGTATGCAGTTCAGGGACGTCAAATCCTCTCCAGACCCACGTCACATGCCCGGACTTGCCTCATTTTAATTTTCGCTTAACAACTGTTTTCTGGAAGAACAAATGTTACCGTGGGGTATCGTGACCAAACTGAAACGATTTGTTAACACAGTAGGGAGGTCTGGTTCTGAGGGAAACCTGAAGCCTGTTTGTGAACTCTAGGGGGATGTGAGCTCATTGCAGTGGATGAGTTCTGGTTTCGTTGCCCACCCATACCTCCTGCAAGCAGATTAGCTTGCCCACTGTGCACACAAATTCATTTTTCTCCCTAATCGCTCTTTGAGTCAGAGCGAGCTCACTGAATGCACCGATGCACTGGAAGAGCTTCCATGGGGCTGTTACTGCACCAGACTCCTGAGACTGCGTCTCCACCGGGCACAGTGCGACTTCTCAGCTGGCGATCTCTCACGATACTCTGCGAATTCCCCCAGTCCACGTGCAGCTCTGGGAGAAATCAAAGACAGATTTGGTGGTGTTTAACAAAATCTCCTGTGTTTTAAGATTATAGAGATAGAGATGGAAATTAGAGATCCTTCTCTGGGTCTAAAAGTCAGCATGGCTCCTGCTCTCCCAGCTGACACTGCAGACACATGGCATTGGGTGAACCCATGCATAACTGAAATCAGTCGCTTCCAATAACGGACTGTCCTCTATCTACCACTATAAAAAAATAACAGAAGCTTGTAATACCTTTGGCTATTTTGTATTAAAGAGTCAAGTATCCTTTTTTCCATAAGACAGATGAATTGGAAGAAACAGATTAAGAAGTCCCCTTGGGTGGATGCTAATGTTGCAGTGATATACAGTTCTCAGCCCTTCCATACAGTGCCTTCACCATAGCCTTGCAGCATGGATTACGTTGAGGAGCAAAGTAATTGTTTCTTTAATAATGTGTGACAGCAGAAAAAATGTTCAACACAATCACTTAACTTAAAAAAGTTAAACTTGGCTCTTTCAAAGCCAGTGTGGTGCAGCTTTCAGTATATACAGATTTCCAGGTTCTGTTGTACCAATAGAAACAATTTTCAGTCACACTGTAAATAAGCTGCATGCAAAATGTGCCAAGACAGGATTACGGTTTACGATTATGGTTTTGGTTTTTCTTATATTTTCCTACCAAAAAAATTAAACACTATCTCCTCCTACGTTTTTGAAGCTACAAACATCATACTTGGCAAAGTTATAGCACGATATTGAACCTGAGTTGCTTCATGTGGATTTTTTTGATAAATAAGATTCAGGTTTTCCACATTTGTGAATGTTATTGGAATGTGCATATGTTTAGCCAAACAGCTGTTGATTTTGAAAGCCACAATATATAATAAAAAAGACATAATTTTCTGGGAAGAAAAGGGCAACAAGACCAGTTCAAATACACTTAGAATGCTCAGTTTCAAGAGAGATTTTAATCATCATAATACAATTACCACTAAATCAGAAAATAACAAAATGTTTCCTGGACCTAAGCACATCGTATCAGAATTGCATCTCACCATTACCACCACCACGTGACGCCACTGTGAGTTGAGAAAGACAACAGAATGGCGAACAGGAGACGATCATTTTGTGATAACTTGGTATTTTTTCATGAAACGTATGTTATCATGAGCTTTGTGTATCGACTCACATCGTCTCATAGCTACATAATAAAAAGGCTTGATGAGTATGAGCCATGTCGTGTGTCGTTCTGCTACCAGAATAAGACGCTGCATGCAACAAATATTTAAAAGTAAATTTCGCTTAGAAAGAAGATATTAAGTCTACTCATTGCGGGTTACAAAGGCATGGAAAAACACATTGGGATTTGTGGTGGAGTCAGTTTATGGGATCTTTCAGAACCAAACATGACAGAGGCATAGTTCATATCGTAAGTGGAGAAGGGGGAACATTCAGTGCAGTGATTTTTTGAATGGCTTTTAGGTGGTTTTATTTAATTTATGCATTTTGACACCATTCCTTCCACTCCATTCATACTACACCACAAATGACAAAAGAAATTAGGATTAAAAAAATCAACAATTTCAAACATTTCAATATACATTGTCATTCCAAAACTGTTATGCATCCACAACAGTCTGAACATATGTTAATCTCATAGATGTGTCTTAAACGTTCTGAACATGAGTAACTTCCTTCTCTCTCTTCTCTCCGATGATGGCTGACTTTCCCGCCTCCATTGTTACCTTTACCAATGACGGCAAAAGAAACGAGCAGAGCATATTACTTTATCTAGCTACCTTAACAGATGCACCTCTGCAAATGGTTAAATACAGCTTCAAATACCAAGATTGCTTGTGTAAAATATAAAAATAACAAAAATCTTACGTTTCCAAAAAATACAAAAAATTTAAATTGTCAGATATGACATTAGCTATTTCATTAACCATTACAATGAACATGAAACAGGTTTGGGAACATAATTTAATTAGCTAACTACCTTATTAATGCTTCACTAATGTTAGCTAACGTTAGATAGCTAAGCAACTAAGCTTGCTGACTGCCAAGTAGCTCTAAACAGTTACTGTAGGCCACACTAAGTTGTACTTGTAGCCGGCTTGCTGGATGCTGAAAGATACAATTAGACATACAGTGTAATTTATTTTGAAAAAAAAATACAACTAACAAGTTTTAATCACACCTTGTTTTTAAGAATGTATAAATGGTTTATATTTATATAGTGTAGCTAGCTGGCTGCCTTGAAATTTCGTCAGTATCTCTTTTTACCTTGTTAACAAGCCAGACAAAAGAAATTATCCACGAAATTAAGTTGGATCATACTACAGCACCTTTCTGTATTTTTAAAGGTAGTGGTGCCTTATTCTCCAAGGGAAGTATTGACCGGTTTAGACCGATTTAAAAGTACACATCGCCACCTATTGTGATGCATTGTGGATTGCAGTATTCTTGGTCCTAAAACGCGTTTGGGTTATAAAACGATGGTAACTCCGTTTAGTTAGTTTCTTTTTTATGAAAAGCTATTTTGAATAGCGCACCCATTTCTCTTAATGCACAGGTTTCTCCATTAACACACAAGTCTTCTATGTAGTCTTTTGTTCAACATATTTTGTAGAAGAATGAATATGATCAGACTGTGTGTGTGTTTTTTTTTTTGTACTCGAGGGTGGAGGTCTTGAGATGAGCAGAGCTTTGCGATGTGGCTGACATGTGCACTCTGCCCAGATCGAGGAGGCTCTGATCCCTCTGAACTTACTCATTACCACAGTCAGGCCTTTGAAGGAAGTTTTTCTACTCATTGCCCTCAATTATCCCCACCCTGTGTTCCTCTCTCCCACCCCATCTCTTTGGAGTGTTGGTGAAGTGGCGGGGTCAGGGCGATTAGCTGGGTCATCTCCATAGCAGCGGCTGCAGCAAAACCACTCACAGAGGCTCTGCCGCCCACTGTATTACTATGCCCTGACAGAGGGGAATGCCACAAATTAGGCCAGAGGAAGTCAAGAGTCAAATAAGAGCTGAAGAATTGGTCTAATTTTTTAATGTAAAATCCCAGCATCAGTACATGATTATCAACAAAATATTTGGAGGCTACATGCAAGGAGGCGCGCGGTGTGTCACGGCTGATTTGACAAGCCGGTATTAACTTGCCATATAACGTGTGGTGAAAAACAATTATCACCCGCTACTCTCGGAGGTGAAAACAAGAGCAGAACACACAACACTCTGTAGGCCTATACACCAAAGGGGGAATATTTTGGATGTTTAACATTCACCTCCCTCCCAGAGGCAGGTATCCTTTGTCAGATCTTTTGTTTCACCTCTAACCTGTGACAGCAGGCGAAAATAAAGTTCCCTGTTTTGTCTGCCAGCTGTAACAGTTTCCTCTTCTTTGAAAATGACTGGAGACTGAGAGAAGATTGTGGGGGAAGGGGGGGGAGTGCTTTGATCCGGAACCTTCGTTGAGAGACAATGAAAGCACTTGTGACAAGGTGTCTATCACCGTGAGTCTGAGCCAGTGTCCTGAACCGGCCAGGAGGAGCAGAACAGAAGAGGCTGTTTCCTCACATGGAGATGTACGCCTGTTTGTCTGGAACAGGAGTTGCCTCAGTGAATCTGGATGTGCGCTCGTTTATTCCTGGGGTGCACGGCGATGCACGTGCAAGCCACGGGCCACGAGTGGACAGGACGAGGCTCCATTGCATCCGCCACAAGCCGCCGTTGAACCCGCCTGCTGCGCCACTGCCGCCGTACTTCTCTCCCCAGTCTTCAAACAACATGGGACACTGCTACTCTGCTACACAGCGTTCCTGACAGCACCATTTAGAAACACATGGCAACGCCTTTGATTCTGAAGCATCCGTTCGGATATCCCCCCACCGCCTGCGATATCTTTACCAATAGTATGATACAGGCCAGGAGGAAAGAACAGGGAATGGCGCATTAGGGCCTCCTGTCATCAGGAAGGAAGCGTTCGGCACACGCACTCATTGAGAATTCCGTTGCAGTCAGGCATGGTTTCTGCATGAATACAAGCTCTTCATACACTCGGCAAGAGGCTGGTTTTATTCATATTTCTGCTCTCCGCCATCTGTGAATGAACACAGCACTCGCTCAAAGGCAGCTGGCTTGGTGTGCGCACGCCGCCGACTGCAGTTGGGAAGAAGGCAAACACCTCATTACTTTGCCCAGTGGCAAGCTAAGATGTGATGAGACGTTTGTAATGGGAAATATTCTCGGCACATCTGAATGCAGGAGATGTGCTGTACGGTCTGGAGGCTGCTGAAGGGCCTGAGGAGTCTGTCTGCCGGTGCTGCTGCTGAGACTCATGACTGCATAAGATGGTTCTTTAGACAGAAAGTACGGTAATTATTCTGAACTCCTCAGTAAGTTCTGCAAAGAGTTTCAGCAGCTTATTTGATTGATTGTCTGACTCTTTGTGATCAAAATCATTGTATCAATCACTAATGATTGGTGACATAAAACTGCCTTTGGAGTCAGGCATTTACCAAAAGTTTCATAACATGACATTTCCATCATACCATTTTATTAATTTATTTTTAAAGGATTTGTCCTGCTGCAGAGCAGGTACCAGCTATCTACTGATATGTTCATCAAGTTAAAGAGTAGAGAAAAAAGAGAGAAAGCATTTTAAAAGTATGTTATAAATGTTCAAAAATGTTTTATGGAATAGGCAATCACAAACTAATCAATGTGTCCCACGCATTTGTGGCTATGTAAGCACTCAGGCTAAATAAAAGAAATCTATCCCTCTCCTTGGCCTTGGTACTGAACAAAACAACAGCCTCAGCTACACCTCTAACACTAAGTACAGCCATTAACCTCATGGCAGCCTCACAGTAAACCCCCAAAAGCAAGCCAAACATTTTGTGTAATTACCCAAGTTAAGTAACAATATATAGGTGCCTGAAGCACTTAAATGCAATAGGTACTTACTTAAACACAATAGGATTACATTGTTAAACAGTTTATTTAATAAAAAAAGGTGTAAATGAGGTGTGTCTACGTTTGCATCTGTAACCTACAGTGAAATGCAGAGGCGGCCATTCACGCCTTAATAAAATAATTAACCATGCCAACATTCTCATTTTCCTCCTCTCTATACCCCCTCTTTTTTGTGCCCGCCATCATTCTTGGCATATCATTAAGCAAGAGCAGAATCATTAGCTGAGCAGCACGGTTGCCATGGGAAATTCACGGAGCAATTTACAAACCGCAGCTGAAAAGAAACAAGAAACACAGACCAATTGCATTGCGGCGAGTCCTACAGATATTTAAAGAGAAAGCCTGAATGGGGCGTGTGGCAGTGGACGGCTCAGTCCGGTTCATGTAGGGCCACTCATACAAATGGAGAGCCGGTGAGAGGCATTGCAGAGAATGCAGTGCTTCCCGAGCCTGTCTTTCCATTCCTACTTCCTCGTCGCCCTATTATTTAACGGCATCAGAAGAGCCGTATCAAATATAGAAAGCCCCTAAGCTCTCTTCATGAGGAGGAGAGCTGGCGAAACCATGCAGGGCGAAGTGGACTATGCCCATGACCTTTGCCCCCTGGAAAGGAGTGCAACAGTATTGGCCCTCACCTGCTGCAAGGCCATGAGACTTCAAAGTTGCACACACAATGCGCGCCCAGTGAGAGCTCCTGCTCAGAATGCAAGTGAGGCCCAACGGATCCTTGTTACATTTGCATTTTACCATGGTTACCTTTGACGTTCGTTTTAATTTGATCTCCCGCTTTAATGGGGTCATTTGCTCTACAAGTACAGGGCTTTGGGAATACTGCCTAAAATGTCTGACTGCAATCTTGATAGAGAGTTTGACAAAATGGATTAGACAGAAAATTAATATCAGTTTTGTATCGCTTGTCATATCCCTCAGAAATGATAGGTTAACATAACGATGGTACTGTTTAATGTGAGATCCTGTCAAAATCTGACAAATGGTCATCTGTGATTCATATGGTGAGTTTGAGACAGTGATTATAAAGCAACCTTAAGAACAAATCAGTGACACTGTCAGCCAGTGTAACCTGCGCAACACATTAAAGGATGTATTACAACTTATGAGACTTGATCAGGACATGCACCAAATCTATTTCAATGGACAAACAATGGTTGCAGGTTGTAGTATTGCTGACGATTGCCTTACAGACAACATGCTCACTTAATTTTCTGATTCAGCCCCAGTTCCTGTGCTTATAGGACACAAAAATGTTCCACTTCCTCTCTGCTATGCTTGTCAAATTACTCAGAGGAAAAAAACATTGATGGAATCTCAAGTGGGTACCTTCAAAGGGTGTACTATCTTAAGCCAATAACTCCAGACTAATGAAAACCTGACAGTCTGCCAATTCGTCGGGACAAATTAGCATTTTACTATCTTTTCGGGTGGACATATTACATCTTCCCACATGGTCCCAACAGGTCTTCCATTGGAACACTTCAGAGCAGTAGGATTGATTTTTTAAATTAGTTCATGGTCACTTCCCTACATCTTTGAACAGCAGACAAAGACAAGTGGAGCTTTGCAGTTCCCATGATTCTCTTCCCCCTCTTGCATTATTACATTTGTACTACAGTAGTGTTCCAAGCAGGGATTTCATTGATTTCCACCATGGCCTTTATAATTCTGTTCCAGTAACAATTCCAGTTCCAACTATGACTGTATAACACTATTGTATAACACTGAGCTATCACAAACGGTTTCTTTCAGATCTCCTAACACCCTTCTCCTCATCATCACACCAAACGTTCGTCTATTTACACAAAACAAGTGCAGAATCAAACTAAGGACGCTTAACTATGGTGCTGCTGGTGTGTTATGCTTTCTATTTACTTCCGAGTGCTGGACACCCCAAACCTCAAATATACATCTCTCAATGGTACCCCATGTGTCCCCTGAATTATTGACTGTGAGTCTACATGTTTCCGTGATTCTACATTTAGAGACCTGGCTTGATGATTCTCATCATCTCCAGTCCACTTTCAACTGCCCTATCAGGCTTGTCAGAAAAGTCCCATCAGCAGTCCTTGGTTTAATGTACTAGACCCTTAAGAAAATTGTCCGTCTCATTTAAAACCAGCAGAGCAAAAGAAAACAGCTGAGCGCTGGCCTTAAAGGACAAGGAACTTAGGCAATACGTCTTTACGACCAAAGGCAAGGGATTCAGTTCTGTGTTTGCGGGACGCCAACGGAGATTCAGAGGAGGTGAGCGAGAGGTGGCAGGTAGGTAGCGGTGAACTCCTTCGGCACACTGTAACGGTATCCGCCGTCTTTGTCCAAAAAGCCAGTAACAGGATCAGCCATGAGACTGCTGCCCACTGGTAAATGATCCTAATGGTAAACAAACTGTAACAAGAGGTTTAGGCACCCTCCAGCCAAGAAGAAGGCAATAATCTCTCAGACACCCTGGGGGGAACGAGCTACATTAAAGGATAGGGGAACGGGGCGGGGGGAGGTGAGGATTCCGAAAGTGCGTCAAGCTGGGCCCCGGCAGTAACATAAAGCCCCGGGCGATCTGATTGTGAGGCTTCAAGTTGGAGGAGCTCACCCCCGGAGATAGAGGGATTAGGACAGAGCTGTATTCAGTCCACTGCAGCCGCAGCATCTCCTGAAAAAGGCTTACGGAGCAGAGCGCTGCTTGGGAGAAAGAGCCAGGCCGGGGGCCGAGTGCGGCAGGGCTTGACCATTCCTTGTACCCGCTGCCAGCGCGAGTGATGAGCTTCCCAAGCACTGCCCAGAGGAACCAGCCTTCTCTGAAAAAAACCCCATCGATTCTCATTGATGAGGAATGTAAAAAAAATAACTAAAAATAAAAATGTATGAATTACAAATAACGATCTCAGCAAATCCCGTGTTCTACCAAACCCGCAGCAACAGATATGAATTACAGATTTGTATTTTGTGGCAAGGTGTGTGGTTCTGTTGCTGCTGAATGGAAAGGACAGGTGAATATAGCCCTGGGCCTGGACAAGCAACACTCCCTGAAATGAGAAATGTGTTCGGTTGGAGCGTGTTTTTAAATTGTAAAAATTCATGGTGGAAGCTTGGGCATTGTAATGTCATCCCAAGACTGAACCATCTGTACAATCATTACATCATCTGCCTGCATCCATTGTATCTTCAAACTGAGTACATCACATTTCTCTAAATTATGCCGGAAATTTGTGATGTTCAAATGAGGGGTAGACCCAGGGACTGGACACATGGATTGCGTAATTGAGAATATCTTACACTTAAGTGTGTATGGGTTATGTTACAACACTCTTATTAATGAAGTTCAGCTGAATGATACTGTAATTGCAAATACAGCCACAGTTAAAGGACATCTTAGGAACAGAACCATAATGTGAATGTTTAAACTGGACACATGTGCATGTCACACTAACTGCTGATCATCTGACATGCTGGTCAACAAATACAGATGGTATATACCTCTTGGCTTTCATAACTCAAATTGTTAAAAGAAAATATTTAAATATACTGGTTTGTATTCTGAAACAACCAAGGTGGTGTTTATGTTTCAAAACATTAGTTCTTAACTCGATGTTAATGTTGCACGAAACATTAGTTTTGGTAAGTGTGGCGTAAGATGTAGGTGTATCTCATGCACCAGTATGCATTACCAAAGCCCTGGTGTTAAATTGGGTGCCTCAGTCCTTTTTACATTTTTTTACCTGAATTGACTGAAGTCAATATTTTGCACATGTATATGCAACATGGCATAATGACTGGGTATAAGTAAATAAAATAGTATGTTAAGGCACAGTTTTTAGGTATCTCAACTCAATTTGCACATCCCACAGTTTCTGGGTGACTACAATTTCCATATTGTTAAGCACACTATTGGAGATTAAAATGGCACACATGTGCCATTTGTGTGCACATTTGTGTGTATGAAAACCTACTCTGGAGCTGCCTATGCATTTAATTACTAAATCCATTGCCTTGTTAGACTTGTCATATTAAACTGTTTTATGATCCCTCCACAGGTGACCTAAAAATAGTGTGCAATGGCCAACACTGGTGAATACTACTTGCAGTAAGTATGTTGTGAAATAATTAAGAAACATTTATATATTCCAGCCCTGGAAGCACAGAGAACACTTCAAAACTAAAGTTATAAATGAAAATTCTGGAGAAGAATTTACAGACAATCCCTATGCAATGAACCAAACCTAAACAAAACAGGGCCTGTCCATGACTACAAAAATTTACACTTTTTGTTTAGCTGTTAATGGAATCCTTCCTCCACCCCATCTCTTGCTTTGTTTTCCCTGTTTATGATGTCCCACATCCAGGTGCAATCCCTTTGTCGGTCTTCAAGCCAAATAAAATACTGCTTCAACCACATCAAACACAATCTTCACGCTTTGATTGTATGGAAATTCATATCTACTGAAGTGTTTTTGCCAAAAATTACATCGTGGGAAATATGCTAATTTCAAAACATTCAATAACGCACTTGAACAAATATCCATTCAGTCATAAAAATTGACATCATGATAAGTTTCACCATATATCCTGTTCTGACAGGGCAATATTTCATTGTTGTGACAAAACCCCTATGCTACTTTTCAATATTTTGATAAGGGTGTTCCAAAACCACTTCTAACTTGGCATTTCAGAACCATTTAAGTGGTAGCTACTTAGCTGCCATCAGTTTTATAAGGGCTTCAAAACACTTCCTTTCAAGAGTGCAGAGCACTGCTCTCTCTTCCTTACCACATCCACATCATCCTTTTTCTGCACCCATCCATAATGCAGTCACGTGTGTGCTGTATTTAGGCAGCTGTTTGTTGGATCTGAAAGGTTAATTAATATAGAGAGCCAGCATGAGAAGATGTTCTGATGCTGCTCACTGAGCATGACAGATGTCACAACAAGTGAATGGTTATGGACCACTTGCTATCAGTTTTGTACAAGCTGAAACACAGCAATTGACAAAACACAACCTGATGATACGCTGTACTGTGGGTCACACTGGCTTGTCTGCGTTTGACAAATGCCATCAAAACTGCTTTGAAAACAGTTAGATGTCCCAAGGCAGAAATGCATTTTTTCAACTTTTTTTTTCCTTTTGCTTTTTGCTTTAATGTTAAAAGGCCCAGGCCTGACAGTGAACCTAGACGCACCTGCCCATTCATTCGGCAATTTGCCAATAGAATTGCCATTTTTACCATGGCAATTCTATATTCAGTTTCTGGAGGTCTATGGTTTAACAGTAGCTGCTTTGTGTGCCCATGCTGTACCATACTTTCCAATAGACAAAAGGAAGTTATTATTTTCTGCAGTGCCAGGAGTAACTGGGACTTAAGCAAGTGTACCTTTTGCTGAAATGGGTTGTGGCTAGTAAGTCATCATGTATCAACACTGTAGGTAATCAAATATCATGTAATGTCGAAGATGGAGAAAAAAACAGATGCTTTAGTGACATAGCAAGCTGACCCCACAGAGAAAAATCCATCTTGGAGTAAACTGGCTGGAAGAACACCATAAATGGCACACTGAGACAGCCAGAAACTCTGGGTAATGGGAAGTGGAGTGAAAGGCTTAAAAGCAAAGGCTAGAAATCACTTGCTTCAGTTCAGGAGAGAGGAAGGAGCTGCAGGAGGTGTGCTTGTATAATTCAAACCCACATGTGTTTCTGGGCTCCACATCTGTTTACAGTCATTATTTCACACCTGTTAAGAATAACAGCCGCAGTCAGCTCTGTTTAGATTGGTTGCAATTATAATTACACTTTCCAATGAATGCAAAATAATAACATACTTGACTAAAAATACATTCAGGTCATATCTGGGCTGTTCATGCAACAAGGTTTTCATTTAGATACATTAATGTGAACAGATTACTGAATCTAATTGGAAATCTTCTTGCATGAGCAACTCAGATTGCAGAATAAATGCAGATAAAAACAGGTTATATAACTATAAGCTAATGTATACCTGCTTGCTGATTAAATCCTATCAGATTCTATAAACTGTATCATTTGATTGGTGGAGACACAGTGAGCTGAAATGCTGATTGGCCCCTTAATTGTGAGAGATTGTTTGTGCAACACTTAAATTCTCTCATAAAGGACACAGTGAGGTATTTGTCTCATTTTTGCATTAAAGCTGAAAGGTTCCATGTTTACATGCATTTGAAATGGGAGCATACAGACATCCAGAATTTTAATGACTGGTGAGTGAAAGTATGGGTGTCCCTGCGTCACTTTTAAATTGATCATTAATGCTTTGATAACGCAGAATACCTAATACCACAGAGAAATTAAGATGGAAGGAATGATCTGAAAAATATTGTCCAAATGGTGCTTTATTGAGCCAACTATTTTTAATGTTCCAGTGCAAACACACAAAAACACAAGGTCAGATTACGTGCCCCATTGACCAAATAATGATCTCCATGTGTACTGTCTTCATATTCTCCTTTATAGCAGTTGGAAAAATGGAAACCAGCAATGACCATTCACCACAGGAATGTGTAGGTCCCAGGCAATTGAGCGAACAACAGGACTACCAACCCCTCACACTCTACTTTCTGCTGCTCCTGGCAGTGGCTTCACATGGGGTTAAGAAATATATCCTTTTTCATAAGTCGCCTGTTCTTGGCTTTGAGCTTCCAGGGATCAACTTCTCCTTTAATCCCCGTCAATTCATATAGTTCACTGCCAAACTACTGTTGATGGAAGATAGAGGAAGTGAGGGTACATTTCTTACGGGCTGAAAAAACAGCAGACTTTTCGGCCTGTCCAAACAAAAGCCGGATCAGATTAACCGCTTTTGTCGGGGACATAAAGCCCATTTCAATATCCCTTTTGTGCGCCCCGGCTGCATGTTTTTCCAGACCTCCTTAGTGGATTGGTAATCTGATATAGCTTTAACACTGTTAGTGCCATGTTGCGTTCCATTGGGGCGATGCACAGGCAGCGTAGAGGCAAACTGAATGCGACTGATAACATCTTAACCACTTTGCTGCTGATCCTGGGCGATTGATGCAAAGGCAAGAGTCTTTTTAGGACATGCCCGTTCCTGTGGAAAACACTTTCTCGGACTCAAGACTTTCTTCTTGGGCCAACTTTTGGAGCTGCGAAGAAACTTTATAGAGTAACTGTCGTACCTCATACTCTCATGTTTGTTGTGCTTCTCATAGCCCGGCTCACCTCGTCCCACTGTCGGCAAACTGTTTCTGTTTGTTGGACATGCCGGATAGAAATATATCACGTTGACAGAAAACAGCAGATTTTGAGTGAAACTGTGTGCTGAGTAAGGCGAATGCTGGGTGATGATACGGGCATACATTTCAGTTTTCTGTATCCAATCTGGGGAATATGGATGCAATGAGATGGCGGAGTGGCACTCTGTAGAGTTAGTATCTCCATCACCTCAGGTCCTATGTGTGGCAGGCCCTGAAATCCAACCATATCATTGTTTGTGCCTCAGGCAGTCATTTCAACAAGTTTCAGCCCAATGCATCCAGTGATGCTGTTTATAGACAAACAAAGAGACGGACTAGACTCACTGGAGTGAAAATTACCTCCATTTCCACCTATGGGCAGGTGAAAAGACCTACATCACCACCAGTGTAATAATTCAGTAGCAGGTTCTGCATGTGCAGTATGACAGGATTGTCTCAACACAGCAGTCTCTGAAAGGTTATTTGAGATCTCACAGAGCCATTTCGGTTGGTACACTGAAAATGATTCCATTCACATCATATATTATTTATCTGTTTATTATTTATCTCATTAATCCACAATAAATGGTGCTTATTTGAGAAAACTTGAACACAAAGCGATGTCAACAACAACACTTTTGGGCCATAAAATATTTACCCTACCCAAAAGGTTAATATATTTGTGTAATGTAATATAGCATATTATATGGGGCCACAACCTTTAAACCATCCATTTTACATGTTTCTAAATGTAAACGCTAAACTGGTAAAATGTTTCCAGCTTTTTCTGATTCTATTCATTTTGTTCTCAATTGGTTTGCAGCCGCATGAACAAACTCCCTGAAACTGAGATGCACACAAAGGATGAAGGATAAGGCATAATTAGCATTATCCAGATCATAAGCGTAGAAGACATATCAAATGTAATTGAAAACTCATACTAAAAAGAACAAATGGAAAAACTTCAAAAGACTGGCACAAGGTACATAAGGTACAAATGTTCAATGGTTCAGCATGGTGTACATATACACACACCTTAGAAATAAACACAATAATTGTGTCAACTTTTTATAAAGAGCTTGTTTAGCCTTCTGTCTCCCCAGGATTCAGTCAACATTTGTAAATACATTTTGTTCTAAACAAATCTTGTTTTTGGTGATCATTGAACTGGCCCATATGTGTTTTTGTGAAGAAAATATGTAGCAATTGCATTTAATTGTGAGTAAATGTTAAGGAAAAATGTTGATTCAATTTAGCAGTTAAGGTTTCTGACCTAATTGAATAAGAAGCTGTGGTATTGACCAAAGCGGCCACATGAATGTACCTTTCCACCCCCACTAATCAGTGGTGCAAGGAAACCACTGTTCTCGGATACACAGTACTGTGAAGACAGTTAATCATTTCTTGCTAGGTTTGCATAGCTTTGTATTATGACAAATATGAGTTTTTAAAGATGTCAGTGAGAGAGATGTATGAACGTTTTTGCCACCGAGGATCATCAGTTCAGTTAGATTATTTTATCTTTGTTACTTTAGTTGGATGTTTTGCGTGGGCGAGGAGTGAGGGCGGACCACCACAGAATTAACTTTGTTCAGTTTTGATGTTAGAAAATGCATGATCTCAATCACTCTTGTAGGTCCACAGACAGTGATAACTGTCCTCCCTGGTCTCCCATCTGATCACTCCACCCACACACAAGGAAGCATGTGATAAAGTCTCATTTCAAAGATTTCTTTGAATTGTTATGCTGGTGCACTGGTAAGAATTCAGCTCACCTTGCATCTCAGCCACAAATACACACACTTTCTCCCTCACTCATACTCACTCAGTCTGTCACTCAGTCGCTCACAATCGACCTTGATGTTTCAATGTGTAAATAACAGGGGCGGAGCCGATGGCTCATTGCAGAGGGGGCGAGGACCTGTAGTGGGCCCTTTTACAGCCTGTTATAGGCTGTATGGTGATGCAAGACAGATCCAAGGGGAAACTTACTGAGAAGGAGGGGCGAAATGGTGAGAAATGCGGATTACAATGAGGTGTGCTATTTCAGCACACCTCATTGTGTGAGACCATTTTTAAATACCACGGCTCCATCAGCAGTGACGGCGATGGGAAGTAAAACAAGACAGCCGGCGATCGCCTAGTTCCTATACTTTGGGACTTGAACAGAGGGTGTAATTTTTCTGTTTGTACACTTACACAAGGATACTGGACAGCGAAAAAGTTGTCCAGTATCAGGTAAAGTTTTCTGTAACTCTGTTGTGCCTCTGCTCATTCAAAATAAATATCGCGGTGAGAAACTTAGCTAGGGGTCGGTCGAAACCATTACGCCCTCAGTCTGACTTTTTATTTTTTTTGCCGCAATCAAGACACACAAACAAACTTTATTCAAAATATTCAACTAAACAACAAAAATGCATGTTCAGTCAGGCAGATTGGGCCCAAGGTAGGAAGAACTGTGGGCCCAGGGCAGCCGCACCCTCTGCCCCCCCGCTCGCTCCGCTACAGGTAAATAAGTAAGGATGTGACCAGAAGTCCTTAAATGTTCAAATGCAGAAAATCTTCATCATCTCTGAGTTTTATATTTGGTGATTACTCGATAGCCATTCTGGTAAGGAAAGCCCTTTGATCCAGAGGTTGACTTCAGTCTGTGAGATTGCCTATGCCCTGCTGTTAGGAATCCCTCTCCAAGGTTTGTTTCTATTGTCCTCAGGTGACGCCTGCTGACGAGAACACAGGCAGGCCGAGGAGGGTGCCAGCGGGGGCCAGATTTCCATTTCTCACAGTGGCAGCACACAACAAAAAAACAAAATCGCTGACCTCTGTCATGTTCTGCTGCAAGTCTGCGCTTAGCGCAAAGGGGTGAGAGGAGAGTCGAAACACACAGGTTCACAAAGGCCCGGTCAGCTCGCTGTCATGGCGTCCGGGATGGGGGGGGCTTACGTAAAGGAGTCACGGAATCAGGTACTTACATCGCGCCCCTGAGCGGGCGCAGACCCGGGAAACCGACGAGAAAGACACAGGAACACATCAAGGTGATTAGAGCAAGTGGAATATTACGGCACGGGAATGTGATTATGTTCCTGGGCCTCTGCGTTCCGTCCTGTGTCAGATCCGCTATGGTTAGTGTGGGGAACTGCTGCAAACTGCACTGAGGGTAAATGAAGAGCAGGGTTTTTTTTTTTAAAAAAAAAAGGAAGGAAAAATCAATTTGGGAGAAGCAAGGCATGTTTCAGGCAGAGTAATACTGCCCCCATGTGAGGAGCCTAGATGGGGTTCCTCGGCTCGGAGAGCGTCTGTCTCACAGGCACGGTGCGCAAGGAGCATGAAAAAAAATCCAGACTGATCTCCTTGAATCAAGAGCTCAGTGAAAAGGCCCGAGTCACACGCTGTGCAGTATATCCGTGCGTGACTGTTGCCTCACCATGATAAATTCCTTGAATGTGAAGTCGAATTTTTAAGAGGGTTATGCTATAGTTACGCTCTAGTGTGGTGCCCCCTCAGAACCTTGTGCTGTTGGTGTTTACAACCACTGGAACTTAGATGCAACAATTCATCATTGCTTTGTTATTATTATAGTACGATTTGCTGTCAGAGGAAGAAAAAAAGGAATGTGCAAAGGTCCACAAGCGAGTTCACAGTTTTCAAAATGTGTTTGATTTAGGTAAACATTACCACCTGCTGACAGCTGTGACAGCCTCTTTCATCAGGAGCCGCTAACAGACAGTAAATTGTTTATCCAACGTCACACTAGCTCTAATTGGTGCGGCTTTGTTCTGGTCAAATGGAAAGTTTTGCTGCATAGCACTGTGCCTGTGTTTTTTATTGACATTTGTTCTGAGATCATTCATCCATTATTTTTTGCAGCCCTGTGGTATTCTTTTGGTCTTGTCTCGACCTTGCCTTCGACCTGCCTTGTGAGACGCAACACAGCCCAGAGTTCCGGAGGAGGACCGGAGCTGTGGAGAGAGAGGTTCCAGTCTGCAGTGGGGGGATCATCTGTTTGTTGGCTTTCAAAGGCATCTGTTTTCAAACTCTACCTGCCTGCTAGTTCACCATGGGCTGGCTCTCTGTTTTAACAAGCCCCTGAGGGAGTCCACTGCTCTTGCTGTGCAGGAGATCGGCGGATGCCTTCTCCGCAGGACTCGTTTGCCTACTTTACACTTGCTCCAAGATCCCTCACTGAGGCCCAGGGTGCGAGCCAGAAACGGATGCCAATCTCTTACACTGGAAAGGAAGAGATTTTTTTTTGTCTGCCTCTTTCAAGTAAGCTATTTTAAAAAGTTCTTTGCAATTTCCAAAGTTTCTCTTTTTTTGCTTTTCTTCATGGCCATTAACAAAAAAACCTGTGGTAGTTTAGCTGTGACAAATCATGTTTGAGGCAGGCGTTTGCCCGCCAATGTGTATTTCGGTAAGCATTTGTCTTTTCACACATTCTGCAACGGGAGAAGCTGGCAGCCCCGGTGCAACAAATCACCTTGCTGCTTCACGCCAAGTTTATGTGAGTCTGTCAGCGGGGCAAATGAAGTAACAATATACAACTGTCTCTGACGGAATCCTGTCAGAAATGCACGACCCACTCCCAAAGGTTATCTGGGGATTATTTGGACAGGAGGGCTTTGTTTCCTGCGCCTGACACACTTGTTTTGCCACCGCAGCACATGCGAGCAGGCGGCAGTGTGTTGCCGGGGTCATTTGCTCTGCTGAAAAGGTGGTCCAAGGCGGGGCACAGGGGACCATTTACAGATGATGCCCCATGTAAAAAGAGAGAGGGCTGTGATGATCTTTAATGGTATACAGAGAGCTGTGACCTTTCAGCTGACACTCTGGCGCCTCTCTGAAAAGGGCAGCAAAAATGGAATATAGTATTCCGTGCCTGGAAAAAAAGGAAATAAAAAAGAACTCTGTAGAATCCTGCAATTTTACAGCACGATCAATAGAATCTACGGGTCTACAGAGTTCAGCGCTGGCGCAGAATGTTCTCTTTCTGCTTATTCTGATGTGAAGAATTGGAAGGTAAGCAAAATAATATAGTGGATGGCCCACGGTGGCAGGCTTGTTACTCTGGTAATTCAATCACCTACTCTTCACTGTTATCGGTTCCTCATCTTTATCTGAGACAAGCCTCCAAGGCAATGCAATATGCAATACAAAAAGCTGGCATATAAATAAAACTGAAAAGGTGATTCTTACTTTGTTGAGTAGAAATCACGTCATTGGGCTGTAGCTTTCTATCTTACATAAGTATCAATGTGGATCGCATAAATATTTATGCTGCTTTATCTTTTGTTGCAATGGGCTGTAATATATATGTACACTTGATATATTGTTTTAGTTGACTCACATATTTCTTGTGATTCATGTAGTGTTTAAAATTTGCTTGCCGATTGATTCATTTATTTCAAAAACACCCCCTTCCTGCTTCAGTTAACTGATAATATTAGCATTTGTACTCATTGAGCATTTTTAATGGAAACCAACATAATCACACAATTAACTTGCAATCAGGATGTATCATTATTTCATATTTGAAAACTGTATCAAATAGTTTACAAAAACTATTGTATTATCTGAAAATTCCATTTTTGGAATCAGTACAATGCATAACATGGAGGAGGTCACTGTATCATTTAATATCAATTACAGCTTCCTTTTATAGTTGCTTTAGGTGTGATACCTACTGCTAGAATCAGAGGCATCTGTGACCTCACCACTGATGTGAATACAGCTTGTTTGCATATATTTCATTTACCATCATCCTGTAACCATGGAGACATCTCTCACCCATTAAAACGTGAAGCCCACGAATCATCAAATCATTTCACTCTATTAAAAAGTACATGGAGCATGTTCTCAAATAATAAGCAGATACACAGTACCAGATATACATTTGAAGTGATTGTGTCATCACACACCAAGCTGCAGAGAGAGAGGGAGAAACCATTGAAACTAGCTCATGCATGGTCCAGGAGGACAACCAAACACCTTAGACACATTAGACTCAATAAGATTAAGGCATTTAAAATATCTCACGGGTTGACAAAGAAAATACACTGTGACCCAGTCAAAGCAAATCCAGCAATAATAGCATAAACACTCCTAAACACTCAGCTTAACTGTGACCAGAGAGATCACAGTTAGAACAGGTGTGTGTTAAGCCAAAGTCATCAGTGAAATGAGGCTCTTCCTTAGAAACTGCCATGACAAACAAGACAACAGAGGAATGATTTAATCTCACAGTGGGATGAGATTATGAGATTATAATGATTTCCTTTCCAGTTTTCTAATTCAGATGTCATACATCTGTGCTTTTTTTCCAATGTATTAGTAGCTAAACAACATGTCTGTAAAATATCAGACACAGTTTCCATCTCCATATCCAATCCAATGCCATTAAATTGACTGAGGTGTTACTTTTACCATAATCAAAATAAACTGCATTTGTTCAAGTATATATTCACTGCATTTTCTATATATATATATGTCTGTACATCATATACTTCTGCTGTTTGCAGTGGATGTAAAGACGACATAGTGGAAATATATATATATAATATAATATATATTATATATATTATATTATATTATATTATATATATATATATATATATATATATATATATATATATATATATATATATATATATATATTTCCACTATGTCGTCTTTACATCCACTGCAAACAGCAGAAGAATATATATTATATATATTATATTATATTATATTATATATATATATATATATATATATCTATATATATATATATATATATATATATATATATATATATTTTTCCACTATGTCGTCTTTACATCCACTGCAAACAGCAGAAGTATATGATGTAGTGTATTGACTGAAATATGAAGCAAACACCAACGATGCTCACCATTTCATAGGGGAGTTACAATAGGGGAGTCAACACTTTGCAATGAGAGTGCAATAATATGTTTGTCGTCATTAGAGAGCCGTACCCCGTCGCTAGGTAACAGGAGAGCAAGGCATGTCTAGGAGCGAATCTCCCTGGACTCCAAAAATCATCTTTGTTTGGCAGAGAACCATCATTACTTGGATGGCAGATTGCAAGAAATTAATTTTTTTCCATTCAAACAACCACATTGTACAGTAGATTCCAAAGTAATGGCTTGGATTGTGTCTGGACATGAATTGAAAAGATGAGAATTCTCAATGTGGCTGTAAAATCCATTTGCACTGGGGGCAGCTTTAGTAGATTCCCCAAACAAAATCAATGTCCAATCACTAGCCTGAGTGCATTCTAGGACGTAAACATATTCCTCTTGATGGTTGGGAGGATCTCCTGGGGGCCTTGGCATGCCTCAGCGGTTTTTACTTCTGTTTTCTGTTTATATGCCATCCATTTAAAGAATCATCACCTGACTGGGTGAATTCACAGTAAACACGGGAACACATGCACAAACCTGTTAGTGCAGTAAATGGCAGTGGATTTCTCAGCAATGAGCTCTCAAACGATGAGCACTCTATTTAGCTGAACCAACATGCCTTTGTCTCAGTGCTAATGCACAGTAAAGACAGTGCTGACAGTGAGTTACAGTAGGATGTTGACTGCTTTTCGGGTATTGGAGGGAATTTTGCAGAGTGACAGGTGAGTGGGAGTGTGACTGGCTCTCTCCTCCCTCACTCTCCTGCCCTTCCCTGCCGCCTTCGGCCCCCCTGTCTGTGACTCCTCCTTCCCACTGTCTCCCTGCCCCACTTCCCTTTTCATCTGGCCCTGAGACAAGTGTGAAGGGGAAACCGCCGGGGGTGGTGGCAGTGGAGGGGGGGCGGCACACACGTCCCGATTTCCTTGCCAGCACTGCTGACAACCTCCCTCCACTGGGCCTCCTCAGCCCAGATTGGTTTTGTCTCCTAATCCTCTGTGACACTTTTGTGTTATTACTGCTGACACTCCCAGCGGTAATGGGACTGATGCTCGCTGTCAGATTTTATCGCTCTTTTCCCCTTCCGAAAGACGGGCAAAGCACTTCAGAGCTATTTTCATGTTCGCCCCCTCTCCCCTGGGGCACAGCGTTGGCTTTTGCTCTTCATCAATTAATTTGTTCAGCTCAGTGTTACTTCTGGTATTACTTAAGGGCTTTAATGAGACATATAAACATGCTTGTTGTGTTGACTGTCACTCCACATTGGTAACACATGTAAAAAAAAAAACAAAAAAAGAGCAAGCCAGGAGGACATCATTCCGGACTGATCAAGGCACATTGTTCTGGAATGTCCCAACATGCCACTCCGCTGTAGGCGTAACATTCCCATGCAACAAAATAAGCACTTTTTCATGCATGCGGTAACGATCACCATCATGGTCCCCACCCAGGAGTTCCATACGTTTCTCTCTGAAACATCTGTTTCATGGATAATAACAACCAACCATGTGTTCTCCATGTTCTTTAACTGGCCTATGAACCACAACAAACTGCTGCTGAGAGACACTATAGTTTACTTCACAAAAAAAGCTGGTCGGGTGGGGGGCTCATTCAAGAGTGACATATTCACTCTCTCACCTGTTAGTATTACATGAAAGGCAGCAATCAAAACACTCAGAAAATAACTTAATCAGTATCATTTAACATGTATATCATTGGTTGTACTGAATTCATTACTTAAAAGCTGAAATGTTTGAAAAAACTTTCTAAGTGTTGTAAAAGGTTCTAATGATTCTAATGATTCAGGTGATGTTGATGTAACTGCACTGCTCCCATTAGCCACAAATCACTCACCTGAGTAGAGAAGTGGGTGTGGATAATGATGGGGTCAGTGTTGTGCATGAACGCCTTAAAAGAGCGCGTTCATTGAACGTGCTCATTTTTTCGGTGAACGGTGAACTTGAACGTATCCGTTTGCAACTAAAGAACGTGAATTTGAGCTCGTTCAGGTTTGCGCGAGATTCGGAATCCTCGGGTATGTTAAAGTTACTGCTCGATGAATAAACACAGACGGCGTTATTCTATACTTGAGGCGTTTTCATTAATGCAACTCATCAGATAGACAGCTCGACAGCTCGCAACCAACTGCCCATGTCCTGCGTAACAATCACTGTGCATGTATTCGTACACATAAAATAGTCCCTGGAGCCGCTCATTTAAAAAATGGAAGAAGTGAACTGGGACTGTGAACTTGTTCAAAATTCAGAATTGTGAACTATGAACGTGAACTTGTTCATTTTAATCTGTGTGAACTGAACTTTGAGCTAGCTCCTCTGACGTGTGAACTTGGACAACACTGGACGGGGTTGTAATTACCACATATGGTCTCAAGACACTGAAGCAGTTCACTATAGTGCTACACTGAATGACCTCCTGTACTTTCTCTGTCTTCAGGTGACTTGGTGATGTAACAATATTCCCCTGAGCGGAACAGCTTGACCCAAGAACACCTCCACAAATTTAATGCTGTGGTGTTTGCAGACTGTGCTGATTAAACAAAGTGTAGCTCATGCACTCAGCTACTGTAAGTAATTGCATCCACTGGAGGTACAACTCAGACACATGGAGGGTAATACTAAGAAAGCTATCAAATAAAACCTTTAATTTGAGTGTTTACTGTATTCAGTTTATGTCAGTGCTCCGCCCCCCTGGCTGTGTGTTTGTGTTCTTCCCCTGTCCATGTGCTTTTGTTTTTCCTTGTGTTCCGGCCCTGCCCCGCTCTCCGCCCTGTCTCCGCCCACCTGATCATCTTCGCCCGCCTGCCTGCACACCTGCTTCCCATCACCTCATCAGCCCTACCCTATATTTACCCTGCTTTTCTCTGTCTTGTTGCCAGTTCGTCGCAGTATCCTGTTTCGTCCTTGCCTTCTGTTTCTCGGTTATTCCACGGTCTTCTGTCTCCCGCCCTGGGTCTCTGTGTTTGCCCGCTGTTCTGTCACGTGAGTTCTGTTAGTCTGTTTTCTGTTTCGTCCTGTCTTTGTGTATCCCTGTTTGTGCGAGTCTGCTCCCGCCTGCTGTTCTGCCTCCGCTCCCTGTTGCCGGCCTGCCCGGTTCTGCCCCTGTCCAGACCCTGTTTCCCGCCTGCTCAGCCCCGGTCCAGCCTGCCGTTCTGCTTCGGCTGCCTGGGTTGCCTGTGGTTCTGCCCCAGCTCCCTGTTGCCGGTCTCCCTGATTCTGCCCCTTCCCAGACTTCACTCCCGCTTCGTCTGCCCTGCTCCGGACCTGCCTGCCCAGTTTGTGACCCCTGCCTGGCCTTCGGATCTCGTCTCTGCCTGCCGCTCTGTTCTGGTTGCCCCGCTGCCTGCCTGCCCGTTGCCGACCCTCGCCTGTCCAGACCACGTGCTTGCTCTCTGTTTGTTTTTGGACTGACTTCCCTGGTTTTGACCCTGCCTGTCTCTGACCCTGTCTTCGTCTGCTCCTGTTTTGGGGCTTTATTAAAGTCACTCTGCCATTCACCTCCGGGTCTGCGTGTGAGTCCTCACCCCGCATCCCTGACAGTTTAATTCTGTACCTAGTTTTACATGTTGTACATATTTATTAAAATTGGTTATTTAGTCATTTTGAAATCTTCAGCATTTTCATAAATGTAGAATGTGTACAACTTAATACAAATATAAAAATATTTGGCCTATTATATGGCCAAAGTGGTACACTCCACTGCAACATATGTCTGGAAGAGTTCAAAACTGGACTGATCTGATTTATCATCTGTTGCTGTTTGTACTGTATGTTGGTGATGAAGCTCATACTTTACTACTTCTACTACTGAATACTTTTAAAATGGACACTCTTCTGAATTACAGAGAGAAAATATATAATTTGGCCCCAAAACCCCATCACATACTTTTGAGGGTGACTGAATCACGCCCACGCACTCACAATGTCATGCAATTTTTGTGCATACTGAATATTAGGCAAAGAACACTAATCCCCCCCTTGTTCAGAATGATATGAGCTTTGTTCTTAAAAATAGTCAGTCTTTTGATTTATATTCAGTCAAGAGGATTGAGAAAATGAACCAGGATCAAAGAGGTCTCTTTAGACTCACTAACTCTATTGCAGACTGCAAAAAGAGAAAAGAGAAATCTCTCTGGATCACAGAGGAAAATTGTGCGCAGTACACTTCCAGCAAATCTTATTAGAGACACTGTGGTACTGAGCTAAAAATCTTAATACTTTTCTTTTAATGAAAAAATGTTTGTCTCTTGCGATTGAAGCACGGCGCTCTAATTATTCTAAAGCCATTTCACAAGTTCAGCCCTGTGACTGATTTCCATTCTGACACAGATGAAAACCAAGAGCCATGAGTCACATTCAATTAGCACATTAAATTGACACCATCGGTTGATTTAATGGATCCGAAGATTATTGTGACATGCTCATTATCGAATTGAGAGAAAAATGCCACCCTGATTTCATCTGTGACATATGGATGATTTTTTTTTTCACACAAATGACCATTTACACAAATCACTGAAGCCCTGAGGTGCTAAATATTAAGATGGGGTTCAGTGACCCTGCTGAATTCTCCACCCTCAGACCAACCTTCTGTGTCATTAACCCCTCACATCACTTGACACCAAACATGCTGGTGATTTTAAGATGCCGGCTATAACCTCTGCTTACCTGTCGTAGCAGAGTCTAATGCTATTTAAATGATGGCAAATTGCTGGGGTGGTACCATTCACATTACATTACCATTACATTTACCATTTTTGATTTTGAATTTTTCCACATTTCAGCTTATTTTTACCCTAATGAACGCATTTGAAGAGTGTGCTTTAATATTTCTAGTCGATTGATTATTATTATGCTAACATGATCCTTTGACTTCAGAAGCAGTTGGGAACAATATCTAGCAGCACAAAATAAATCAAATATTTTAACAAACTTAGCATAATGAAGGGAGAGAGCAGCCACCCCACCCAGCCTTGAACCCAGGTCTATAGGTTACCAAACTGCAGCTTTGACCGTAACGCCAAAGAGCCAGGCTCATTGGTATGGCACTCAGAGTGCATACTCAACCGTAGTGACAGCACTACATCACACTGCCCTCCCCTTCAGGAAGCGTGCCCATGCGCTTCATGCACAGAGGCATACCTCACGCATTCCCCCACCATACTTCTTCCCTCCCAGGGTGCCCCACTCACTTGTGCTTCACCTATCTCTGGGGTTCCTCACACCGGGGTCAACCTAACCTGGGGGTCCCTCATATGGCCCACACACTGGGCATGCCTCCAATAGCCTCACGGCAAGTCATCCCCCTCTAACACCATTTGTAATGAAGGGAGAGAGCAGTCACCCCACCCGGCCTCGAACCCGGGTCTACAGGGTACCAAACTGCAGCGCTGACCGCAACGCCAAAGAGCCAGGCTTGTTAGTATGGCAGTCAGAGCGCATACTCAACCGTAGTGACGGCACTCCGTCACACTTAGCTTCAACAACAAAAGTTAATATTACATTGTAATAAATGTAGACATGGTCATAGGAAATAGGATGCTGTTTGAAGTTGGTGTAAAATTCCAATATATGAATATTCACAGAATGTTGTCGGTATTTCTAACCATACAAAGAGGAAGTTTTGGTACTGTAGCTAAGGAAAAATGTAAAACATCTTTGTGCTCTGTGATTGGCAGAACTGCCTATAATATTTGAAAAGCAGTTATTTGTGCACCACTGCCCATGTAATATGAATGCTGGCAATACACCTGCTCTGTTCACAGTTCGCAATTGCCAGCTCAGGGGGGATGTAAACCATCTCTGAGGTAGTATGAAAGACAGCTCCGAAAAGCTGGCTTGGTTCTGGCTCAGTTGGAGTTGAACCGCTTTAACACACTGAAGTGATTGTGGGTCTGAGAGTGCAGCAAGCCAGCAAAAAGGTACCTTCTCCTGAAGTGTGAATGGAGTTTTTCATCTCAGGGTTCAGTTTGGTACGTGACACTGTCCCACTGTCAACACTAGCACAGAAACTCCAGATTCTTAATAGCGTGTGACAGAGCAACCAGGCAAAGACTCATCTTAGCTGAGACACACCTTGGCTGCATCAGAAATTGCTGCACATGTGTAAGGCTGTGTATATACCTTCAGAAAATCAATAATACTACAAAACAAAGAATATCATGTCAGCTTTTGGATTCTCATTGAAAGTACTTCAGTGTGCATATACAGTATATTATCTATTTAGACTGGGCTACATAACTATGCTGTCACAAAAAAAGACAGAAAGTTGAGCACTGGGCAGCAAAACTATGTCAAGTGCAAAATGCAACAAAAATGCATTTAACACAATATGCACAAACCCTAACCCTAGCAGGCACCTTTGAGCCAATTTTACATTGAGCAGAAATACTGTGATGTGTCCATATTTTGTGAAGATTTAAAAGGTTCTAAATAAGTCAAAATATACTTTGTCCCAAAATCATATATTTAAGAGAAAAATAAACATTTAATATTAAATTTGAATAGGACTGATGACATTTTTATATAAAACACTGTTAGTGTCCATCAACACCCCATATACAGTAGACAACAGTATTTTGGAGTCAACCAGCAATGTATACAGAATGCTAGGCTATTAAATGTCTAATGGCTTTGAAATTTGCGGTCAGATTTATCCTATAGAGATAGGAAAACTCTTATGGCCTTGCTTTTGTGTTCCAGCTATTGTTTCTTTTTTGTTTAGAGAAGTCATTTTAATTATTTTCACTAATTTACCAGTGTTTTCCTCAATGAGTCATATGTTTCCCATTAAAGCAAGTTGCAAGTATTGCACTGTTTGTGGGTGTTATATTATTAAAGCCAAGGAATGGCAAGCAAATTAAGTTTTTCTTTTGAGGAGAATTTCACTGCATCTCCTCATTAGGCCACTAAAGAGTAATGGTGTGGTTCTATGTGTCTAACCAGTAATAAATCCACTCTGTTGAAAACATCCTCAGTCGTTAGCTCCATCCATTTTTCCATCTCATCCAATTATTTATGCCAGATTTGCAGAGCTCATTTCCATGAAAGTAACATGTACTCATATGCAACTTTTCTATGAAACATTTACATAAGGAAATATTTATAAAACTTATGAAGTACCGTGAAATGCGGTCATTTAGAAAATTAATAGAAATATTTTCTAAAAGTACAAATATTTCACATTCTGTAAATATTTTAAATGTATTAAATATTGAAAAAATAATTAAACACAAAATTCTTTGAGACATTAAGCGAATATTTGATATTCACAAAATATATGAAACATTTATGAAATGTCTGAAATGTTTGAAGTGTTACAAATTACTTAGAAAATGATTTAATAAATGCAGACAATTTACAAAATACATAAAACCTATATTCAATGTTTTACAATGTGAAAGAATGAAATATTAACCGTTTACCTGAAGTATTTATTTATTTATTTATTTATTTATGTCTTAATGTCTTAATGTATGATTTTCAGCCGATCAGTATAATCTGTAGTCTTTTCAAACGCTTGTTATCCTCAGAAATATGGAAAAGGCTTGATTTTGATAATTATAGGATGTAAAGTGTGGTAGTTATCTTACACGTAAATAAAAATGCATGTTTGGTGTACATATGGGCCACAGTTGGCGTGTAATAAAGCTGCATTTTTTTCCTGATCTCCATTTTCCACCTCACATTTCCATCTCCTCCACTCTAGGGAGGCCAGACAGTTACCACTGCAACATAATGAGCAGTATAATAAGCTCCAAAATAAAAGTAATTATTCTGAACCTCACACATGGCAAAAAACAGGTCGTTTTAGGTTTTAGTAGGAGCCCTGGGGAGGAATGGAAGATTTTTCCCTTGAATTGAATGTTCAGGTCAGGTCAGGCGTTTGTGCTCTCACCAAAGTTCTGTGGGGAAAGAAAACCAAACACCATAAAGAACTCTGGAACGGCACTGCATAAATACCAGGGCGTCTACCGCGGAGCCCTTCCTGGTGATTCCACTCCGGTGGTATAAGAGAGGCCCTCATCATTCCCACACCTGCACATCAGCTCTCTTTGCAGAACCATCTTCAAACTGAAGCAATGATTTCTACCCCTGAATAACTCCTACCAGCATGTGCTGCTTAGGCTAAGCCAGCCTCGTGTATTTAGCATAGCAGCAACAGCAATTAGTATGAGTCTTCAGACGCCTAATTAATGCAATTCATTTGTTGTTCTTGTTGTGTTTTTTTTCTTTCTTTTAACATGCAATTATGTTAATGTAGCTAATTAAACACCCTGCAAAACAAACCTGTGCAAAGTACTGGAGCACATAAAAAATTAAGATCCTCAGGAAAAGAAAATTAACTACATTGAGATATCTGTGCTTGCTGGAAATGTTTGTGAAAATTGTTGTCACAACAAAACTGTATCATTAACTTAATGCTTTTATTTGAAAACCAAATAAGTGTTTCCTCAAACCACACAACCACTGAGCAGTGTATTTGATATGTTACAGACACCTTTGTCCACTCAAGGATCTTCCCTAGACTCAGTGTTTTCTCAGGTGGGGATCTGACAGAGTTCTTGTAGTGATCTGGACATACAACAGGATCAGAAATGTTCCATATGAGGCATTAGGCAGCAGCAAGTAGAATTTTAACTCCCACAGATGTCCTCTTCACTGAGGAGCTGTTTAGATATGGAGGTATGCCAAATGCACAATCTTAGTTCATATGTCTTTAAGTCCACTCATCATTGGTCAAGTGACACCATAGACAGATTCTTGGAAGACAGACATGACAGGTGATGACATACCAGATGGCATATGCATTAAAGGAAATATCACATATTAAGTATAACATGCAGCCAGACTGAGGTTTATCAGGTGTCTTACCTTTATCTTAGGTAAATATAAGAGCACCAGAATGGAGGTTGGACATGCGTGCGGTATCACACAGCAAAACTGATCACATGAATTCCGTCATTGTGAGTTTTGCATGTGGGCCTTCTGCTTCTCAAGCAGTTCGCATTGAGATCTGAACACCTGGGAATATCGAATGTGAACCACGGCGCCCTCCTCAGGGACCCTTTGTTTGTGCGCCTTTGCCATGCTGCTCTTCTCCATCTTGTTTGCAATCAGCCATCACATCTGCCTGTGTCTCCGTTTCCCCCTGCCTCGGCATGGAGGAAATCTACGGAGAAATCAATTACCCTCCCAGCAGACACGGAGCGACAGAGAAGGGAAGGCTTTTACAATGATTTAATCATCTCCATCACAGCAACTCCGAAACCGTCAGCAATCACAGCTTTGAATATTGATCGGGACATTAAATTAATTTCCTGGATTATGCAGCTTTCACAAAAGTGACAGGCCACCCCCCTGATCTAATGTGCGATGAAATCTTGTTCTCCACGGCAGCTGAGAAGATTAATGATAACATGTCAGCCAGATGTAAACAGAGATAAAAATCAATGCCTCTTTTTCCATGTGCTTATCATATGTGAAGATGCAGAGGGGGAAGAAAAAATGATACCTTCCATATCTGTTATCAACCAGACCATATAAATAGGACCAAAGCAGTTCAATTAGGAGTTATGTGACAAGGCTTATCCCTCTTACATTTGTAATCCTATGGCTATTATTGATGTGCATTCCTGTAAATTATGAGCAAGGAAATATTCTCAGACAGAGGACATGCCAAATAAACAACTGCTGTTCAAAGCATTTGGTTAAAAAAAAAATAGGAAGACTTGCTATTTTTTGCATAGTAATTGTAAGGATCACTGCACTACAGAATGATTGATAAGATCAGGGGATTTCATTAGGAAGTGAAGGCCTCGCTCCTGTTTACAGAACCATTTTTAAGCAGCCTTGGGCTGATCAGTTGTTCTGTCTGCTCAGTGCCTTTTATCAGGCCCCAGGCTAGCTCTGCCTCGTCATAGGTAGTAACAAAATTTTCCTTGTGCTGCAGGCGAAAAATATTATCCACAGAGGACCAGAATGGAACATCTGATATAGTCTGTGTCACGGGAATTAAAAACCCCTTCAGAGCAAAGCGTCCGGTGCCAATCAATAAGCAAAACAGCATGTCACCTCAGAGATCAATCGGACCTTTCCCCACCACTTTATCAGCTTTAATTCATGCAGATTGGTTCCAGGGCCCGCACGTTGTGCGTTAGTCAGCTGATTGATTTTTAATTCATTCTAAATTTAGCCGCTCGAAACGGCTCTAATTGCAACACGGAGGGATAACGAAGTACAGGATTCTGTAATTGCTCAAAGTAAATGGGTTACAAATGTTTGTGATCACTGCACCGCGATTCTTGCGGCAAAGCTCTTTCCTTTGACAAAGGAGGCCGCCTCATCTGTCGCGGTGAAGGCTTTCCAGAACAAGCAGCATTAACGGTGGGAGTTTCAGCTGAAGGATGCTGAATGGATTTTTTCAGAGTGTGTGGCACAGCCTTGCCAATGAGCTGGAGTGTTTCTGCTGCCGGAGACGAAGCAGTGCTTGTGGTGAAGAGCTGAATGTCACGGCTGCAGAATTGGAGTGTCTGGAATGGCTCTACACAGCCGATGCAACAGTCAAATGTATGCAAAACACTGGATGTCTAAACTGGATAGCATAGCAAATGTAAAGCGTAAAGTGTAATGATTTCTCTGTGATGGAAGAGGATGTTTTTCTAAGATGTCACTAATATGTCTGCCACACAGCTCCACTCATCCATTCTAGGGTGGGATCACAGCTATAACAGACTCCTAATATATAATCAAATGAGGCAGCCCACTTTGCAGTGCCAGTATGTCTGTGTCTATGAGCAAGTCCACACTGGGAAACAGCTGGCCCTCCTGCACAGCTAACACTTCATACACGCTTGTGTTTTTATTGGATCGAACACGGCTTTTCACGGCCCTTTGCTCCTTAATACAGAACAGTCTGACTGCCCTAACCGCGTATCGTGACCCTCCTCCTCCCGTACTGGTTCCACTCACTCACCTCCTGCATGGCTTCCTTCCTGTTCCACTGCTTCCTGTGCTTATACCCCTGCCCCTGGCCTCCCCCCCCCTCCACGGGAGCTTAACCTGGGGGCACTCTCCGGAAACGCTTAATGAGAAAGGACACTTGTGTTATCCTGCCCTGCTGTGTCACTCTGGCCTCGGAGTGATTTAGAGAAACGCTGAGTGAACCTGAGCAAAAAAGAAATGAGAAGGAATTGCCCTGTTCACAAAACCTGACAAGGTTGCGCCGTTTCCCCTTATTTTACATAGTTGCCGCCATGTTGTTTTAGTACCTGAATAATAATTGTATGGTCCTGAGTACTGTTGACTGATGCACACAGCTTTTTTCAACTGCAACACCTATATTTAAATATGGATAATGCTTACATGAAGCCTCACAAGTTATATTTCCTTGACTAAATACAAGTATGGCTCAAATGACAAGTGCATTGCTCAAGTGTTGGCTTTTTTATTTTAAGTCATTATTCTGCGCTAAATGGGTAAGAGGTGAAATGCTCTCAGCGGAATATGGTCTAACAATGTATTTCCTGCATCCAAGCAAATTGGTGCATTTAATTTCATCATGCCAGCAGCGCTGCAGATCACCATTAATAACATGCGCATGTTATAATCCAGTTGGTTTTCTTTCCGCTCGCCGCTTTGGAAGTGGGTATGTAATCACTGCTAATATATGGCTCAATACAATTGTCAGATCCCATTTGGAGTCATTTGTGTATGATTGTGTTTGTTTGCATTCCATCTGGTTAAAAAAAGGTTTGCATGTCACATTGTTTGAATTAATGAATTTCAGTTCAGCCTGACTGAGACAATGTTTTCAGCTCCTGCAACCGAATGGCACTGAGGCAGAATAGTCTTGTGATGGGACCAGCTGTCAAGCCGTACTGTAGGTATTGAGCCATTGCGCTAGGATACTGCTGATTTTACAATTTTGGCACTATCAAGGTAATTACTATTTATCTGCTGCCAAAGGAAGGGAATTAGTATTTTGCTATCAAAAGCATTCAGCTGAATACTGCAATTACCTCCTGTAATCAGACACTCTGAATGTCACTTCTGTTTTAAACTGTTTCCCCTGCCTGAAATCTGTTGAATCTGTAGACTAGAGCTACACCTGTGATATCTAGCTTCCTTTCTCCTTCCTTTCTTGTCTACTCTATTTTAAATGTCTATTTCTATTTTAAGTGTCTAGATAATTTCATGCCATATTAAATTCCATCCCAATGAGGTTCAACTGTGGGCCTTTGCAATCAAAGTATGGCTTTTTTTGTCATTAACCGCTCAGAAAGAACTTAATTATCTATCAGTTAGGATTCTTATCAAGTCATTGAGGTCAGAGGGCAATTTGGGTGTTTGTAGGGTTGGACATAGAATATATCAGAAGACATAATATTCCAGTTATACTCCGTTAATCAAACTTTATGTTGTAATTTAAGATGAATTGAGACAGTGAGGTCACAACACGGAGAGATTTTTTTAAAAGAGGACAACTTGTTTATACAGTTAACAGATGTTGTGACTTGATTAATCAACACAACACTAAACACCCAAATCATCTGAGCTTTTCATCCCGTTCCAAGCAGGAAGTGTTGCGTGCTGTCAGGGGTCTCTGGGTTAGACTTGACTATTAATCATTCAACGCACTAATTGTCAGCCAGAGGAACTGGATTCCTCATTTCCCCTCAGACTTTATTTTGGAGAATTTTAGTGGTTGTGATGAAATACAAAGCTGGTAAAAAAAAAAAAAAGAGAGAGAATGTGAGTGTGAGAGGAGGGCTGACTCAGATGCATCTGTAGTTTTGGAGTTTACAGAGCAGATCCATAGATATGCCTGACTGCCTCTCACAGGCTCAGGCATCCCAAAGAGGTTTGCTCCCCTGGACTCCCAGCATGCAGTATGGCCAACTGGGGCCCTCATGGACGCAATGCTTCAGTACCGGCTACAACTCCTCAGTGTGTCCCATGGGCTCTCATTGCCATTGTTTAACATACTGCATCACAGGTGTCTTTCTCTTTCTCTCTCTCTCCCACACACAAACACACACACACACACACACACACAGAGTTTCTCCAAGTGCCTCTCTCTCTCTGCCTGCTTCACTCACCCACTTCCCACTCTCTTTCTCACACACACCTGTTTATCTATCTCACACCTATCTCTTCCTGCCTGTCTGTCACTCACTCACTCGCTCAGTCATTTGCTCACTCACTCACTCAGGAGTTGTAAATCCCATCTCCTCCTCTTTAGCCCCAGAGAAGTGCAGTCAGAAGAGTATATACACTCCTGTCACTCCAAGCAGTGAACACCCATCCCTCTCTCCTCTGCACAGGGGCTTTGATCTACAGTCAGGCTGCCAGACTGAAACCCATATATTATTCAACACAGGAGTGAGAGATGCACTTATGCAAAAGAAGAAAGGGATCCCAGTGGAGTCGCCCTGGGTACCGAGCTCACTCTTTCAGCACTGTGTCAGACAGGGACTAATACCTACTGATGCTCAGGACGTGACACATATGGAGAACTATGGCGTCCAACCCTGGACTTTGCTGATGAGATGGCACTTCACCAGCGGCACACAGTCAACAGAAAGGGCAGTTTTATTTTTCACATGACAGTTAATTTTTCTGTGACTATCCCCTCAACTAACTTATCTCTCATTATGCCTAGACTAGGACAAAGAAATGTGTCAGAACAACGCAATTTAAGTTCGAACAGCAATAGTGTGTCACTCAGCATACTCTATTTGTAGTATATTCGTAATTGCACTGACAGGCAGGTTACAGGGAGTGTATGATTCACGTCCAGTATAATTTACTGCCAAAAATAATTAGCCTCAAAGAATATTAGCGCATATGAAAGGAAAGTCTTTTTGATAATATAATGACAGCTCTTGGTTGTTGCCAGATAAAATGAGTCAGGATTGAAATATTTAAAATGTCCATAAACAGCTCATCAGTTGTTAACTACTGTATGTTTGCTTTCCTTATCAGAACAACATCCTCTCATCATCCACTCTGTCAACAGCACAGTCATTCTGAGCAGAAAAATAGCAGGAATAATAGGGATGAAAAGAAATTTCTCCTGGAAGGAGCCAAATTACATTGAAGACCAACAATGAATTATGATTAGATAATTGAGTTCAGCCCTGCCCCACATACACACCACACACACACACACACACACACTAACACACACACATGCCTCCCTTCCCTTCTGTTCTCACAGAGTGGCGCAGACTGCTGAGTGCGGTTTGCCCTCCGAGAGCAGTGTGCCGGATTTGTTTAACTCGAAGCCAGTACATTTCCACTCATTCAATCTCAATTAGCTTCTGGGGAATTGATCCGGGAGAATGACAGGAATTATGTGGGGGATTAATGATGGCTGATTTATGAGCACTGAGTAGCACATCAATAAAGGCCTGGGTAGATTAATCACCTGTGGACGGAGCGGGCTTCTCATAGCTGGTACATTTCCTGGTAATGACTCAAAAGCTGTTAAATGACTCTGATTGATGACCTTCACCTGCGCAACCTGATAAATTTGTGAAAGTGGGACATACCTCTCTGTTTTTTATTTTGTTGTTTGGATTTGCTCAGTAGCCAAGAATGTAGTTGACACTGTGAGGACATGACAAGAACACTGTAAATAATGCCTACAACTCACACGTCATATATTCACTATTTTAGTGTACAACAGTCTGAAGCACAGACTTTGCCATGAGTTTGAAATAAAGTGCTGAAAAAAACTTACTCTTTTGGTAGCTGTTTCTCAATTGAAGTTAGTCATTCACTTATTAAAAAGCTTTCAACGTTGTCAGCAGTATTTGGATGGCATTCATTGCAGACATCTTTATCAACATTGGTTTCAGCCTTTCAGACTTGCCTTCCTGCATTGCTTCTGATCCACCTGCAGATGTATATGAGAAAGGAATGTGAACATTCTACCAGGGCAATTTCCTGTTTATGTTCACAGCAGAGGCTGTGGCATTTCAGACCTACACTGCCCTCCAGCCTCTCTACTGTTTCAGTGAATGAGACTTGTCTTCATACACCTCATTCCTTACACCACACCATCGTGGTCCCATTTGAAGCGTGGGGCATGTTTCAGATGTTCCCTGCCAGGAAGATGCATGTTTTGCTGATGTTTTTGGTGGGGTGGGGTCAAAGCTTTAGTGATGTTGTATAACAGAATGACTGAAAAATAATTCCACCCAAACACCGTTCTGGCTGAAGTGCGGCTGGACTGCACCCTCGGCTAGGGTGCATTACAGGAATCCTGGGGTTTTTCTGCTATTATGAATTAGCATGCCAATGACAACAGCATGGACAGGTGGTGGGTACTAATTTTCCTGTGGGCTCTCTGATCAAAGGGAAGTCTGTGGGTTTATTGGTTACCCAAATCAACATTATGTTTGCTCTTGGCTGAACACTGTGTAGAAAAACAGAACCATTTCAACACACAGCAGAGGGTAGCCATCCAAAGCATGGTTCTGAAATAAATATGGCAAGGCCTATTACACAGGGCTAACAGAGGGTGCAGAGCAATAACAAGCGTGAGTCAGTGCTGCATTTCATGTTGTTGCCACGGCATCAGGAAACATATTGATTTTTTTTATTTAGCCTGCTGCACTGTCTGTATCTGTGTTCTTACAGATGTAGCTTAATGGGAAATCTCTTCTCTTTTTTTCCACTCTATGAATCGTAAAACCTAATCATCTGTGTTTTTGTTTAAATGACGTGCTTTTCCACAGTGTATTTCGAACACCGGATCTGCAGCCTGAGTCAGCCGAATGGAGGACTACGTCTGGCCGCAGATCCCATCATAATAAGCAATGGTATTGGGAGGTCAAATGCAAAATAGACTGGCATTGACCCATGGATGCATTTTATGCGACGACATAATGACTCTCCGCACACCATACGAGTTCGGTGTTTGTTCACAGTCCAAAGTTCGCGCAGCTATAAAACGCTCATGCTTTTGCAGGTGTACTCTAATGTCGAGAATGAGAATCGATTAATGGGATTTTATTGGCAGCTGTCCTTCAGGGACCAGGCAGGTGGCCGGGAAAGTAATTGGCAGCCCCGCGCCGTCCCCGCGCCCATCTGGCCATGTCTCCTGCCCTCTGAAGTGCTTTCAGCACTCAGTATTATTCATACAGTATAATTAGAGAGAGAGAAAAAATACCCCCAGCACTGTGATTAAACATTTACCCACAATCCCCCACCAGCCGGGGGAAAGAATCAACAAGGAAGACTTTTGTTGTCGAGCAGATTGAAATGATAAATTCACAAGGCTGAGAGTTGGGAAAATGCTCTCGCCAAGAGTCACAGTGCCAGCGCATAACATTAGCTGAAACCAGCTACTCTGGGAAAGTATATGCGGTCATAAACTGTGGGCTTTGGGTAAAAAAAAATGCTGTCACATGGGTCACTTCTACACATTTAGACATTCTTATTCTATAATGCATAATGCCGATAATGCATAATGCCGATAATGCCGATAATAATAATTCACCTTTTGGGGTTTGTCTAGATATTGATTGGTGATACCTTGTGGTAACTTGAAGGGCCGAGATAATGGTACAAGGCCATGTTTTAGGTGGTAAGTATTACAATGTGAGAGACCTATAACCTTTGCGTTGCCCAGCCAGGCATGTGTATCGAAGTACAGAGGCGCCTCACTGAAATCATCTCTTTCTAACCCAGTGTTCACAGTGAACCTCCAACCAGACATATTTCATAACAGTCCCCACGCATTTTTTTGTGAGAAGGCTGCTTTTCTGTTTACTTGGTATTGTGTGGTATGGTGTTGTAACATTCATACACTTATAAAGGCTTTTGGCAGGACTGATCGTTCTTTTGCTAACTTAAAAGTACTTTACCCTGCAATGCCTCAAGGGTTCCTCAAGGCTCTTCCTCAGGTCCATCACTTTTCTGCATTTACACGAAGAGCATCACAGACAGAGCAATGAAACTTTATCCATCTCAGTGCTCATGAGTCAGTTCTTTCCTGCAGCTGCCTCTAATCTCCAAACAGCCTAAATCTTAACACCTGAGTTTTCTGTGCTTGTTTGAGAATATTTTAAATGAACATTATAATTATTAAGTTGAATAATATTCTTCCGTATCTCACTGTATGCAGCAGTAGCAAGTTTCTCTCTGAAGCCCATGCCTAATCTTTTATGCAGCATTGGTGTTATTTTGTGTTGTGGACAGTCTGCTGTTGTACCTGAATATAATATTTGTACTGTTTGTTAGTTCCCCAGGACATCAGTGTTACCTAGATAAATAAAGTTTTAATACATTTTCAATAAAAATGAGTGAGAGGTTCACTTCCAGTCATGTTTAAAAATAAACAACCTACAAATAAAACTCAGTGACATGATCCAATTATCAGTATTTGTCACATTTGCTAAATGGTACTCAAGAAATGTGTGTCTAGAATATTTTTTTCTGAAGGAAGTTTAAATTTAAAATTGGAATAAAATAAAGCCAGGGAATGTGTCATGAGATCGCAACTCTTTGATCTGATCCACCCGTCCAATGGAAGTAAATTTAGGCCCAGATTTAATCCACCCACAATTCCATTTGACTCCAATTTTGAGTAACGAATCTGAGCATGTGTTATGTTTTTTAGCCTCTGGAATACATTATGCTGAAGCGCCACACTGGAGATTGCTGATAAAGTGACGGAGCAAAAGCACAGGCCGCATATGGTAGGTTTCAGACACTTTCCTGAAGGGGGATTTTGTGTGGATTTGGAAGGATTATCCAACCCTGTTTGTTTGCATTTCTCCTTAAAACCATGTGTGATGGGGGGAAAAAGTGCTTTCTTTCAAGCCGAACGTCTGTATTACAGATCAACGGGCTGTGGAAATTTGGGATGAAAGGGAAAATCTCAACCCGAAGAGCCTCTTACAGCCGGCCTCCTTTCAAAGGTTCCCCGTACCGGCATGAATCACCCCCACACTGACATGGTTAATTGAGTTTCTGATGGTTTGCTCTCCCGTCCAAGGGAAACCCAGCCAGAGCCAAGACAAGCAGTCCAACAGCCCCTCCTCAGGGCCCAGCTCGCCTCTTTATCACATCCTAACCCCTGGCATGTAGAGAACTGTTCTTTCACTCATAATTGCCCCAGCTCCAGGCTTTCCGTTCCAAACCACACGTAGCTCCGTCACCAAACACCGAGGGTGCTATGGATGGAGGGAGAAAACCTTGGAAACTCTATTGGAAGACAGAGCGTGGAGCAGGGGGAACATGCCGTTCGCTTGCGCTGTATTGACCCAGCTCGGTTCATCCAGGAAGCACTCGGGGTTGGCCAGCTGTCCTTTTTTTCCCCCACCCCTTGGATATGTCAGATTGATGCCTGGAGATTTCAGCACCATGGTTTATTGATGCCTTCAGGTTTTCTGTGCCGACATCTGGTTCCCACATCACATGCAACTCTCCCACAAGAGGTCAGGGGAGTACAGGAGTGAGGGAGCGGACAGGGTGATTGCTGAGAATAAACTCTACATATGAACACAACCACGACATCAGACAACGTCAGAGGGCACTGCTCCACCAATCACAGCTAGGATGTCTTACAGGCCCCTGGGAACTTTTAAACCATTATTTAGAAAATTTGTCTTATTAAATCACTCTCTCTTAACAGACATTTTACATTTTTATACGAGACAACTTGCAGAAAATTTACCATGATAAATGTAGATATTTAGAGACATTGATGCTTTTGATGTTCTGGCTTATGACCTTCAGAGCCATGACGCATGATTCACGTTCAGTTCCTTTTTGGTGTCACCAATAGGCAAAGCACCCCGTTTTTGCCTTGTGCTCTCTCCCATATTTTGCAGTGATCTGATTGGGGGACTGCTTTTTTGGCTGCCCCAGGAAGTCTAAAAACCCACAGGTCTCTTTATGCTCGGACAGGCCCTCCTAATGACACTGCTAAGAGGCTCTGACATCCACAGCCGAGCTGCTGACCCCAGACTGAGGGGGACGCGTGAGGCAACTCTGCCACGAGACACTCGTCTGTGCCCCTCAAACTCATCAGGCGCGGCACCTGGGTCCCCGGGGAGAGTCCGGACGAGGAATACACAGGCTAATTGACAGAAGTGACAGGTTTACAGGTGGTAATTGTTTCGCTCCCGGTTTTATTTTCAGATGCACAAAAGACGCCATATGGCAGCTCATCTTCATCATGACAACGCCAGAGTGCCTGCGCTGCTTTCCAAACAGGCCGAGCCGCCGCGCGCCGTGCAGCATTTATTGATAAACAGCGCCACCCTGTGGCTGGGCATGCCTGCCTCGCTGGGGCTGAGCATGGATTCAGCCAGCCTCCAGTATCAGATCAAAAATTCATGTTGGGGCTTTATCTTAAGCCTCACGGCTCATATTTAATTTAAATCCACCTGCTCGTTTTTACTTTATACTTGTGTCTGTGGTATTCCGACAAATTTTCACTCATGTCTGCTGCAGCTAATCTAAATACTAAAATATTCACACAATGCTGCGCTGGAAGTAACTCAGAGCAGACAGACTGTCATGGACTTTTCTTTATTGCCACCATGGAGTAGTAAACATGAAATCAATTATGAATTCAGTGTGTAGAATGTGGTTGAAGTGATAAAATTCACTTTTAAAATATCTGCTTTATCTCCATAAATTCCCTCTACATTTAAAGTGCAGCTTTGCATAAAATATGAGCCAGTGAGTAACCTGAAATAATACAACACATCTCTTCCAATGTGCAGCTGATATTTGTGAAACACAAACTCTTAAACATTAATTGAAATCGTCATAATTGTACTTACATTGATTACTGTTTCGCCAGCCTCCAGAAAAAAAAATCCCATCTGAACTATGTGACATATTTAATGCTTTGTTAATTATCCATAGCAATTAACAGACCGCAGCAAGGAGCAGGCATTTGCACACAGAGAAAAATTTTAAGGTTTGGTGATTTTAATTTGGAATCCAATAACAGGAATTTATTGTGGTCTCTGCAGCAGAAATAAATTGAGATCTTTCTGGCAAAGGCCGCACAGTTCAATCCATAATGAGCAAAAGAAAAATTAAATGCTCCATGCCTCTATTATATCCTGACCATTACTATATATGTTCAACTCAACACTATTAGAGACCATTCAAAATAATGAGGTTTGACAATTATAAGGTTAATAAAGAAAAATCTTGACAGCCTTTATTGATATAGCATGGAATTAAATGATTAACTATCTCATTAAAATTAAGAACCTTGAAGTGCAATTACTTGTGAAATGAATTGACCTTCACAACTGGAATGATACACTATTACATTCTGCTAATTTGCAGCAGGGAAAATGGCCGAGCCAGACTTTCTAGCTGCAATGTTTTACAGTGGTGTGTATGGCACACATCAAAACTTGGTTTACTCCGTTGCTATAAGAGTAACAACGTATGTTTATGTAAAGTGTATGGTTCCCTGAATTGCTTGCCTTGGATTTGAACTTACCATACTTCAGGCTCAATGCTTACTTCTGTCTTTTTAGGTCTCTGCTCTGTGTATCCATGTGTGTGCTAGATTGAGCTGAGCCATGTTAACTTTTTCATGTTACATTTTTCAGTTCTTTGTGCTGTGTTTTTTTCCATTCATTTCACAGACTGCTACACTACAACTTTCTCATAGAAGAAATGAATTATACATTATTCAAAGTTAGACAAAGTGCAAATTTTCTCAAAGCGATTAGAAACCTCAGTTCATTTATGTTTTGAATGTATCAGAAGCTTTTTTCGGTCGCACATTATCATTCAGCACCAGGCCTAGGGTTCGGGATAAGACGGTTTAACTAACATGTGTTCGCCATTTAGATCTTAACTTTAAAAACGAACTCCTGGAAAAAATTACAAGTTCATTTAATTAATCCAAACGGTCCTTCAGCAAGGGCCCTGAATAAAGCATGAGATCACCTCCGAATTTGACTGCAGGATCCCATTTTACAAAGGCACCCTGTTGACAGCAGCCTGGGCCATACATTTTATTAAACTATAAATTACAGAGCAGAACAAAGGGAAAAGGATAACTTTGAATTGATGTCAACCACAGTCTTCAGCAAGTTGCCCCCAGAAAGCACTCTCTTTCGTTTTATGGATATGATTCAATGTCAACGATAACCCATTTGACAAGAAATGAGATGTAACTTAATAATGGCTTGGCAGCTTTAATGGGTCTTACAGGCACACTATTAAAGAAGACTTATAAGATGAGTCATTTTATGTATCTGAAATGTGTTCATTTGCCACCTTGAGTGGAATGTACTTAACAACACTAATACACCGCAATAGTCTGAGGTATGAATTGACGCATTGATTTTATCATGGCTCGAGAGTCTTATCCGGTAGCTTTATGGTGGATATTTAATTTTGATGTGGTGTCCATTTCTACACTGATCCCATTTCAGCCCAGAACGATCAATATTCATAAAAAATTAAAAAAACATTCAGTCTCTACATGCTATGATGAAATGTGAAAGATCAGGAAGTCTGTCTGCCTGACTGGTCTGAACAGGTTTTCCTGTTTTGTTCTTGTTTGCTCCATCCACCTCAGAGTGATCATTTGAATTTGATTATCTCAATTGCCTTGCCAGGGAACAGAAACTACAAGCACATGGGAGTGTTTACAGGAGAAAAATACTGAAGTTCGCTCATGAGGCAAGGGTGGAATGTCACTCTTAAAATAGTCACGGGAGAGCAAACCGCACCTGCTGTAACCTAGTAATCAACACATAGCTGTCATCAAGCTTGTGGCTGACTGTTGACCACAGAAGAACCTCAGAGAACCACCCAAGACATGGTCAGAGGAGTGCAAGAGTCATGTGAGGCCAAGGGTTTTGCAGAAAGATGACATGCTCAATCTTGACAAATATTGAAAGACAAACAGGATTACTTTCAACATGAGTGACATGAGCAAATAGTACACACATGGACCTACACGGGCAAATCTTTTGATGGCAACCACAACAACACCCACAAGAGCAGAACCATGTATAAAAAACTCATTCAAACTGCTGGAGATGTAGGAACCATGTGTCAACCAAAGAACTGTCCATCTGTGTGATGTGACCTGAGTGATGTGATCTGGAAAAGGAATGAATAAAATCCATCTTCTAGAATCATACAATGAGCTTTTTGAAAAAAGGCCAGACACTGAATTCCTTACATGTTCTGTCATCTGTGTCATAGATTTCGATAATGGCCCTTTAAAAACTAGCATTTCATGGGCCATGGTTAAATAGCACTTTGGTTTAATTGAAATAATGTGAGAACTTATTGCCAATTAGGTCTGAAATAATGTCTTACCCTATAAAAGAAGATGGCCATCCTGGGAATGGTCTTATTCTACAGTATATTTGCACAGGTTTCTCCAGTGACATGTGTGCTGGGCTTTCCTTGAGGCTATGCTGGGAGTCATAATGGGCCTGGCCCAATGGAAACGAGTGGAGGATTTATGGGTCTCTTGTGTCAGCCAATGGCATCCCTCAGATCTCTGAGGCAGCTGGAAAGTGCTTGGGCAGGGCCAGATGGTATATTAATCTGATCCAGTGTGGATGGGAACAAAGAACCCATCCTCATGTAATAAAACCTCACAGTGAAGGCTTTAAGGTATTATAAAAACCCAGTGTCACTATCTGTGTGGACTCCTTTGAGAATTTGATTCTCAGTGTGTTTGGAACCCCTCTTTAAACATTGGCACTCCAGTTCTGTGTCACTGTGTTGTTTTGAAGCAACTGCCAAAAAGTGTCGGCTGAAACAACATGACAAAAACTTTGCAGACCAAAGTGAGGCACAAACAACTTGATTGTGTATCATCATCTGTGAATTTAATTTGTAATGTACTCTGAATGAACTGATTATGTCTTCAGAGGAGAACATGGCTTTACCCAAGTCATAACCCAGAGGGGGATTATTTGCATGCCACCAAACTCAACGTGTGTGAGTTTTTAATGGCAACTAGGGTTAATCCACAGGAAAATGAAACCTATGAGGTGTCTGATTGAACTTCATAATTTACAAATATGCTTGTTTTGGACTGAACATACTGTATGCAGAGTACATCCAACACTTCTAGTGGGGCTTATTTTCAGACGCCTATTGTTTCCACACAATTGAGTGACGACTGACGCTCCATTTAGTTATACATATTAAATGTTCATTTTAAAGCTGATCTACCCATCATTATTCAGAGAGTGGCTCCAGATGCTCCCTGAAGGACATTTTTCTACTGCGTATTATATGTTACTGTCAGCTTATTTTGCCTCCGCACTGCACGTCAGTCAAACTGAAAGCGCTCTTTTGTTGATCCCTATTGTGAAACGCGATTTCTCCAAAGTGAGGAGGAGAGGCAACGCTTTCAAGCACCGAGACGAGTTCTTTTCAGCCAGCCGCTAAAGGTAAAACACGATTTTCCCTGCTACTGCGCGCGGCACGCACACGGCGTACGGGCTATTTTGTTCGCCGTTCGGCATTCATCTGGCCTCTCACCGCAGCTCTGTTAGCGTCTCAGTGCATTTGCCTACACTGAAAGGGTCTTGAACAGATTCCTTTCCCAGGCAGAGAAATATCCCTGCGTGGTGAATCGATAATTTTGTGAGACTCTTGTAAAACTTCCGCTACTCATCGCTCCCCGAGGCAATCCCATAAAAGCGCTCCGCGGCAGATGGGTTTTTTTTTTTTTTTTGACGGGCCGCGGAAATAGCGGGATGCGGCGGCCGGCGGTTGTCGCCGGTCGGTGCACGAGGGGCAGGACCCTGGTGACGCACACAAACCACGAGCAAGCTCCCCTGATTTGCAGGGCACTCCCAATTCACCACAACCCAAGCCCGTTTCACAGCCCCTACCAGGAGAACGCCTCCCCCTGACCCCTAGCACAGTGTCTCTGCAGGCTTTCAAGGAGATGCATTTAGGATGAGAGCACTAATCTGGAATAAAAGAGAACAACACTAAATCCAGCCAAATCCAACCTTAGAAAATTTCACATGTTATAGAGTGTTGGGGTGTAACTGCTTGGCTTTGATAAAGGTCTGCCGTACCATGCATGCTCTATGGTTTAATTAATTAATCTAAAAGACACAAATCTGCAATGAAATTCAAAAGCACAATAAAGGATTCTTATTACTGTAATCATATAAAAGACCTGGATGCCTTTAAAATCATGGGAAACAAAACATAAAGCAGTGGAAGATGACAGACAATAACTATTAAGTTGAGAAAATTACCCAGTGGAGTATCACATATCATTTGAACTTTCCAGCTTATCAAGAATGAGAAAAATAAATGACTTTGCTTATTGCCTCAATATTGCTCATTCTTTAGAGGTTAAATTCTGTGTGCCCATGAGGAGTATAATTTTTTGCTCTGATCCTACAGAAATTACTATTCTAATTTTGAAGACGTAATGTAGGTCTGAAAGTATGATTCTGGATGAAATGTATTTCACTTCAAGGACAGGACAAGGGTAAAGGCAGTCATGGCAAGTTCTGCAAAATAAATAGAAAAAAAATGACAATTAATACAAAATACCAGTTCAAACCTTAATAACATTTCATTATACTGTTTGTATGAATTGTGGTCTGTATGTAAGAGTATGTGTGTGTGTGTGTGTGTGTGTGCGTGTGCGTGTGTGTTTTGTATTAGTGAGTAGGTATCCGTGTGTATATGTGCTTATGTTAGTGTGTATGTTTGTGTGTGTATGTGTGTTTGTATTTGTGTTAGTGTTAGAGTACGTGTAAGTGCATGTGCGTGTGAATGTGTATGTTAGTATGTGTGTGCAGGCGTGTGTGTGTTACCGAGTGTGTGTGTGTGTGTGTGTGTGCAGATGGTCAGACCTGGACTGGGGCAGAGCAGGACGCTGAGACACTCAGTGAGCGGGCGAGGGCCCTGGGCCGGCAGACTGAGGCGTTGGCGCCCCCCGCAGTCGGGAGCTCGTCTATTGTCCTCCACTGAAGGGAAAGTGGGTCAGAGACGCCCCCCGGGTCCAGCAGCTGCTCTGCAGGCCCATGGGCCCGCTGGCTAACTGCCATGCCTGTCCACCTGAGACGCGGAGTCACTGAGGAGATCTGCTGGGACCCGCAGGGAGGGGGGCATTCTGGCAGGGGGACAATTCATAACTGACAGGCGGAGGTGGAGAGGGGAGGATGTTTGGGTCTGCAGAGGAAAGGTGGGAATATTTATCACAGTTCACACCACAGAGACTTCAGCAAAGGTCACCTCCCTAAATCTGTAAGAGGAAAGCATTTACAATGTAATATCTCTTCTTCTTTTAGACACCTTTTCCACGCTTAAAGATCACTTGCGTCCTCGAAGTTATAAGGCCTGACTGAATTTAAGTCAACTTTATTCTCTTCTGTATCACTGTATCACATCTATGCAAGTGTTTGTTGAGCAGGGGAATTTTTAATATTAACTGCAGTTTGATTCCAATACAGTTTTGAGGGTCCTAGACAAGAGTCTGACCTTTAAGATGAGTGCAGTTTGAGCGCAGTATTTGTTATAAATATATTTATTTTGTGTGGGTGGGCTAAAGGATCAAAATCAATTCATTTACATTTTGAAAAACAACTTTTTTTTATTTGTGGGTGCACCTAGGTTTCTTCAGCTTATATACAGTTTTTTTTTTAAATCACACAGAGACAAACTTCATTTCACAGTCAGGATCTAAATTCAGAATGCTGACCTTCAGCATTAAATAGAGATTCTATTAAAATGAGTGTCTCCTGGTGGATTGAGAATATTTCAACTCTCAAATAATAATGAGACCCACTGATTTACCCCTGTTGGGATTTCTGCATCAGTGATATTAAATGTAATAATAATAATAATAATAATAATAATAATGATAATAAACCTTTAACGTTATTAAATGGAAGCATTAACAATATGTACAAACTATGAAAAGAAACACTGAAATCAAATTTTACTCAACCTTGTGGGGTTTCATCTTGCCTCTCAGCAATAATTTGAGAGGTCACTACTAAAATGATTTCTGATTTCATTCGAGTAAGCCTTTTGTGACCACATGAACCTCCACAGATGCAAAGTTGTATGTATATCATTTTGCAAGAACTCTGCTTTAACTCACTCCATTACTGTTTTAATTTTGGTGATTTACATCGTTGCTCGAGTTACAAATGGCATGACAAGCTATCTGACCGAAAATCAGAAATTTTGCGCTCCATCGGAAATACTGCATGTTAGCGATTTTGGATAATAAGGTTCACATGTCCTGCATTTGTACTCTTATCACTCCTTGCTTGGCCCTTTGATCGCACAACTAGCATTCCTTTCATGAACGTTTCATCTTCCCCGGCACCAAAATATTTGCATTCCTCAATCATGGCCGCTCCCTCACAGCTGGAGCTGTCCCAGGCCCACAGCGAGGCCGCCTGGGAAACGCCAGGGCCAGGGAGGCCCTCCCACAGAACTCTGGGACAGGTGGCCCCAAGTGATAAAAAAGTAGTTCCACCATCACGTGAACTGATTTGCACAGAGCCAGTTGGCTTCAGGACTCAAAAGCTCCAGCCATTTGTCAAAGTGACTAGCGGGGCTTTGATTAAGAACCTCCAGAGTATTACGTTACAGTAGATAAATGGCCCCTCATTTATTCCAAATGCCACATCAGATGATGAAAATATATTCTCAGAGACTGTAATAGGAACCTGTGTCTACTGATAGTGATGTGGAGAATGTGATGGGAGAGTACAGACAGCACGCTGTGAATCTGGGTATGGCTAGTAATCGCTATTGTGAAATGAGAAGCACCCCTCCAGTAGGGCATTTTAATACAGCGGGTAATCAGAGGCATTTGTTCACTTTGACCTTTAGCCTGTGCGTCCTCCTCTACCACCTGAGTGTACTGTATATAGCATGTGTTGGTGCAGAGTGTTGCTCCTCCCAAAAATCTCCCTTCTGCTTTGCAAGGGCTTGGCGACAGTAGCTCTGACAAGGACTAAGATTCCTATAGGGACTGCAGTAAAAAATAAGAATTCAATATGGAAAAAAACAGGGTGACATGTCAGTGAGAAATGCAATTTGTCCCTGGCACGGTCTGAGTAGCAGAGCCACAGCAATCAGGAGGAGGGTGCAGGCGTGTGCAGAGATACTGTAGGTGCCGACATGTGACCGAGAAATCAGGACACCTCATCACCGGGCAAGGCCCCTGTAACATTCAATTAAAAAAAGAGGAGTGAAACGCTAAGCTCCCGGATCTGATAAACCCCCCCAGCCGAAGCATTCGGCAAGACGCCTGTGGAGCAAAATAAAATATGTATCTCCGAGCAGCGTGGACAAAGCGCGGGGCTGAGATTGCCCTGGCAGATGGAAGCAACGTTGTTAGGGAGCTTTCGGGCACGTCTCGCCCACAGCCTGCAGTCCCTGTCAAAGTAATGGGCGGAAATCTGCATGGCTGCAAACTGCCGCTTGCTATTCATGACCTGTCCCGCCGACGCGCGAGGGAGGATGCCCAGAGTTTGACAAGCTTGTCTTGTCTTTTGGTGTACTCTCCCTCCTACACTTGCAAACCACTCCTCTGAAAACCACTCCGCCATGCCAGAAACATTCCGGACCTGAATTTCAACATGGCATGGTGGAGTAAACCGGGGAAAACAGGGGTTTACACTAGTGTCAATATGTTGAAAAAAGAGAACAGAGGGCTACTGCTGGAACACCGTATTGGTGTTTTCAGCGCATGTGTTGTAGAGTCGTGTCATGTGGGAACAGGAGAGGGACTCAGAGGTGTGCTAACTTTCCTGAAGTGCAGTTTCTTAAACGTTGTGCTGAAACGCTATTCCCAGCTCTGACCTGTCTTCTGTTCGCATTATGGTCAACGCCTGCCAAAACCTGCCTCATTTCTCAGAGCGAAGCAGGTCTGGCATTTATCTCGCAGATCATGAACAGCCGTCGCAGTCCTAACCGAGTTCAGCGTTCTAGTGGTCCAATCTTGAGGTGGAAACCTCTGCTAAATCACTGCAATTTTGCTGTCTGCAGTTGATTGGGCATGGGGAGCCTGTTGACCATATGTTCTCTAATGTCTCAGTCAGTGTTGGAGCAAGATTTGATTTGAAAGTGCGATAAAAATCAGCTGCGTATCTGTCGAATCTGAGGAAATTAATCAATTTCATTGCCAATCTCCTGTATTGTGATTGGATCCTCTGAAATTTCTCCATCTGCTTGCGTGAGATTGGATAGTTATATATTACCCACTAGGAGGGCCTCTAACTTAGAAGTGTGGGATTTCTGAAGAATATACTTGCTTAAAAATTGACAAAAAAGTTCATGTCCTTGGCATTTTGAGATGTATTGCATGTGTCACCATGCTGCTGGTATTTCTGGTTGCATTTTAACTTCTTGATGCTAAGAGACTGCCAGCCCTCTCTTCTTGTTCCATGTAAGCCTTGTTCTATTTCAAGCACAGTCACCCTTTCCTCCTGCTAGATTGTTATATCTTAGCTGCAAGCTGCACAGATTTGACCAATCTAACTCATTGTATTTCTTTGCTGGCACAGTCTGTACAGTTTTGATGTTATTGGTTAGTCTGAACTCTTTCAACTTTTATGGCGGTTATTGATTTTGATCAGGTCTCCCCCAAGGTGGCACTTGATCGCCTTCCACAGTGTGCTGAGATTAGCTGCACAGTTTCTGTCGGATACCGGGAAGCTAATGTGCTTTTTTCTGGGTCTGCCTGCCTATCCTCCACAGTCCTGATTTAGCATATATGCTGGGAAAATGACGGAAAACTGCGGAAGTGGACTGAGATCTGAGATGGCTGCAGGATGGATGGTGGAGTCAGATGTTCACTGCACCGCTTCTTGCGATGCAAGAGAGCGGTCTGCCACAGGAAACGATTTGTGACGATGAGGATTCAACATGAATGTAATGCTAAAAACGATTTGGGGAGGCAGGGGTTGGAATTTGAATTTTTTGCAAGGCCACCGCCTATATGCAGCACCACTTCTGCATTTGCCGCAAAGCTGTGGGCAATGAGCAATGACCAAAACGGACTAAATGCAGTGGTATAAAGACCAGCTTCAGTAGGACATATTTGAGGGAGTTGAGGTGATGCAGCTGTGGAAGTGCTGATGTGGCATATGATACGAACAAATGAATGGCAAATTGCAGATACAGTGCATACAGTAGTCACAACTTCAGCAAAATGGTCTAAGCACAAATCATTGGCCACTGGAACAATTTGCAGTTAATCTCTGATGTTCTGCAGGTGCTAAAAATGATGATTTGCTGTTTTTCTTAGGGACACATTTATTGATCTGGGACCTGTAAAGGCTTCATTAATTTAACTGCAAATACGATTTGGCTGTATGGTTTTAGCCCTGTGTGTATGTGGCGGCAAGATAGACGAACCGTAGGGTATGCCTCACTCTTCATTTACACCAGAGGCCCTAGGTTCAGTCTTACCACTCAACACTGGGAAAGGAACTGAAGCATTCATAGATTTTACATTTTCTTGATTTATGATCTGAAGGTGAACTAACTAAGGTAACCAAAGTTGACCGGGTTATTTATTTTTTCCAGGACATTTTAAAAAATGTTAAACTACAAATAATTACATTAATACACATATTTGTTGATTATTTAAATGGCTGATTAAACAATTAATTTTTTATTACCATGTTAGGGTCAAATGCACTAATACCTGCATAATTAAACAGTGTTTTTGAACTGCTATACAAGTACAAATTGTTGCACAGTATTTCATTTGCTTCTGTAATTATACCTGGTCAACACGTTAGGTTTAGGTTAATAGAATTTTACATACACTGTATTTTGAAGGAAGGTGTTAGGTAATTACAATGATTATAAACTAACAAGCTATACTGAGAAAGCACAGGTCACTCACTATCAATGGATCTTGCATTAGCCTTTCGTGGACCAAACTGCTAATCAAAATTTCATTTGTGAACCAAACCATAATCATGGATGTGTATTTCCAACAAATACTGCTTCAAAATGTACTATGTAACTGATACGAAAAATACCTTCTAACCATACCACCAGAACCACAATGGACCCCAGACTTCAAAGTGAAACAGGAGCACATTCTTCCTTTAGTTAAAAGATTATAGCTATGAAAACAACACAAACAAGACATGTATGTATCATGTTTGCACAGACAGGCAGCCCATACTATTCGATCCTCTCCATTTTACATTAAGGGAAAAGTCTTCATATCTTCACTGGACAGTGGAGTCTGCAGAGTGCATCACTGACGTAGATGCAAGGTTACGTTCCACTGTTTTTTTTCTCTCTTTGCAAGCTTTCAGGAAATCTATCCCGGATCAATAAGCCACAGACAAGTAATAAGAGGCATAATGGGTCCTCTGATGCTCTATCACTGAGGAAACTGCGATGTCTATGAATAAATCAATCACTGTTCATTCCTCCAAAAAATGAACAAAAGCAGGAGCGATGTTGCCTGCATCAAACAGAATGTACTTTGACGCACACATGTGCAAAAGTTGGGCATGGGGGAGGCAGGGGGGATGAAACATAATAAAAAAAAATACAAAACGCGTTCCCTCCCTGTGCTAATGGCTACCTATTCCCAGCATGGAGAAATCCACCGCTCTTCAAAACAAGACACAAGAAAAGATTAAAGGGGACCTTCAAGCAGCCCACACATATAAAAAGGATCTTTTCTGTGGCACCGTGGAACAATTCTCCAAAGAGCGGGGCTTATTTCCTGGATCTGCGGCGCAGATAGAATCGCTCAGCCTAAATATCTCTTTCAATTTCTTGTCAAAGTAAGCACTCTTCCAAGGAAGACAGCTGTCACCTTGATCTACAGCCCCTAGCTAGCGCAGTAATGTAGGCTAAATTGCCTGAGTCGCTAGCAATGATGCAGTCATTGTGAAGGAAATTGGAAATCAATTCTTGTCATCACCGAACATAACTCTTTTATCAGAGCCGCAGTTCATGAGACTTGTGCGTCTGACAGGAGCTCGGCGGTGACGATCACACCCCGCATCCCCCCTGACACCAAGGTGGATGGGGACACGTGAGAGAGAGAGAGAGAGAGGGAGAGAGAGAGAGAAAGATAGAGGGAGAGCATGTCATTTAAACACAGATGTGTTTGCTTTTACCATTGTCATCACTATCCATTCGCAATTCGGCTAATACTGTGATTACCAGAGGCTCAGACTGTGAAAAATAAAGTGATTGAGGGTGCAAGTGCGGCAGGGTGCGTGAAACACATGACATCCACAAACACTGAGGAAAAAAGTCTGTCCTGATCTGTGTTAACAGTTTGCAAACACATATGTTTCCATGCTCATCCTTTAACAGGAGGGGGGTCTATGGGCAGGGTGCAATGGGCCCTGCATACACAGCACCAGAATGGGTTGGCTGCGCTCTTGCATGATCTACAAGGAGGCTGACAGTCAGATGGATGCTAACCATTGACTGCAGCACTTCCTATGCTAATGCAGTCTCATTATGTTCCTGAATGGCTTTCCCCCCTCAATATACTGAACTTAAAAACACAGCACTATGTAAAACTGCTACATACGGCTCTTATAAAGTTGTATTATAAAGTTACAGAGAAAATTATATTTTTTGTTTGTATTTGTCCTTTTAAATAGTCTGAAAATATACGCACTCAATTACATCAGCCCAGTGAAAAATATCACAATATACTCACCCTACAAACAACTCAGTGCAGTTGTGAGTTGTGTTATGCAATGTACTGTGGGATTCTCTCAAATGAGCCTCACAAGTCTTTTTTTAGCAATTATTTAATGTTTTGTAAATATTCGGTGGCGTATTGTCAGCAGCCTGCCTCAAGGCTCAGGGCCTGTGTGGAGAGCTGTGCCCTGAGGCCTGATGTCGAGAGGGAGAGCATAGAAACCTGGGGTGAAGGTCAGGATACCCAGGCAAACTACCCCTGCTGTAACCTGCCCCCAACACCCCAACAGTAAACTACCCCTGCTGTAACCTGCCCCCAACACCCCAACAGTAAACTACCCCTGCTGTAACCTGCCCCCAACACCCCAACAGTAAACTACCCCTGCTGTAACCTGCCCCCAGCACCCCAACAGTAAACTACCCCTGCTGTAACCTGCCCCCAACACCCCAACAGTAAACTACCCCTGCTGTAACCTGCCCCCAACACCCCAACAGTAAACTACCCCTGCTGTAACCTGCCCCAACACCCCAACAGTAAACTACCCCTGCTGTAACCTGCCCCCAGCACCCCAACAGTAAACTACCCCTGCTGTAACCTGCCCCCAACTGCAAACCACCCCAACAGTAAACTACCCCTGCTGTAACCTGTCCCCAGCTTCAGACTACTGCCAACTGCAAATCACCTCACTACCTCAGCACAAACTACCCCCAACCACAAAACACCACTGCTATAAAATACCCCCAAGGTGCAAAATACCCCCAGCTCAGCTACAAATTACCCATAGCCCAGTGTTGCCAGGCAGCATGGTAAATGTGGAACAATGGCAAATATTAGGATTATTAGGCATTTTTATATCATTTAATTTCAACTGTAAAGCACAATAGTCTTAATAGTTTTAACACAGTAGGATTTCAGATCTCAACCATATTACAAAATTACTCCTTTAACTGCTTTAATGATCAGTCCAAAACTTTCAAATGAAAGCCCTTTAGCCAGTATTTGTAAATAAACAATAATTGCAAGACAAGGCTATTTGCAATATTATCTTTTATCAGAGTGCTCATAATTTGTTGTTGGAAGGCAAAAGAGAGCCAGTTATTGCACACAATTACTAATAGGGAAAGTATTAAGCATGCAGGCACTTCATCAAATGCACGCTACACAAAAACAATGGTAAAAAAAAAAGCTGGATGAGGACCATGCAAGCCTCCCTCAGATTTCAGTTTTCATGTGTTTACTGCCAAGAGCGAGAGAAACTGGAAACCACAATCTGTTCCCCACAGGTGTGATTAATACAGTGACTCCAAAGAGAGGACTTGGAATTAAAATCATGAAATAAATATTAACATGTAGGCCTGTGCATAATTTATACAGTAAAGCCCTGGTGATGTATTGCGCCGCCACTCACCTTAATTATTATCTCCTGATTTACAACAGGGGAAACAAATTACTTAGCCTATGGGTTTTGTTTGACCCCAGGAAATTAAAATATAAATATAGAAATGAAACAATAATGATAACTTTACCATGTCCTGTGGGTATGTGCTTAATAATGTGTTTTTCTTTACAGACTTAAAGGGCTGCAGCTGATATTGGAAATAATTGGTGTTGTACGGAATATGTACAGGAGACCTTGCAAACCACAGCACAAGGACAATGTGACATTAAAAAATTATATATATATATAATACATAAATATGTAATCTATAATTATATATATATATATATATGCACACACACACATAGACACATACATAAATGCATGTGATGAAGGTCATACTGAGACAGATCATTTTTTAATACTCATTTTTAAATGACTCATAAATGTTTATAAGTAATTACATCCCATTTATACAGACTCACAAAGAGTATTTGGAGATGCAAAATGCCATCTAATCATGAAATGGGCTCTGTCAGGCAGGCCCTCAAACTGAAATGCTTTAAATATTTTTATGAATGATAAATAATTCCAAAGGTTTTGCTTTTATTAGTTTATGGACAGTTTATGAACAGTTTATGATGTTTTTATAGATTACATCTTGGTTTCATGTATTACAGCTTCATGAAAAGAAATAACTCTTCAGTCATGTCTAATCAGATGACGGTTTATTAAAAAACGTGATTTGCAACATGTTAACAATCCAGTGGTTCCTGCTGTTGGCTTCGACATCAAGAAGAAAGAGCACTTCTTGCTCCCTCTGACGTGTGCTCGCGCACGCGGGGGAATTGGCGGAAGTTAAATTAGCTAGAAAAGTGAGCCGCGGCAGACAAATCAGAGGAGTGGGCTGACAGCGCTTTTCGCCTGGTATCTGTCTGTTAGATTTAACGCGCGGAGCGCCGCGGAGTCCTGTCGCGGGGTCCCAGAGGAAGACGCGTGTGCCGAGCGCTCCCTCGGTCGCGTCCCGCCGGCAGCTGTGCTCAATAAGAGGCAATCAACGGCGGAGCTGCGTCTCCAGCTCATCTCTGTCACCCCGCAAGACATGCTTTTCAGCTGCCATCCATTATGCATCAAACTCTCGCAACAAATCTCCTGAAATAGAACAAAGTGTCAGATATGATGAAGAACAATTGGCTGCGGAGAGATGCAGAGACAGAGAGAGAGAGAGAGAGTCAGGGAGAGAGAAATTAAAATTCCTGGCTGAAAGATTCTGTCTCTCTGTTTTTGTTTGCTTTAACTTTTTTTTTTATTTATTTGCTCCTGGGACGATCGCCAAAGGAGGAGTCATCCGTCATTCTAATTGGGCCTGTTTAAAACATGACGGCAGGCTCATGAAGATGTCTTTTTTTTTGTTGTTGCTGCTTTTGCTGGTCAAATCAAGCCACAGTCTCGTCATCAAACGGGAAGTGAGATGTAGGAATCTTAGCACGGACAGATGCCGTTTTTGTTGTTTGCTTGTGTCGTGTTGTTTTACATGCTGACAGGCGTGTTCTCTTTAATCCGATATCCGTTGTCGTTATCTGTCTGGTGGTGGAGCTTTTTGTCTCCTGGTGTACTTATTTAGTTTATTAAAATTTCACACCGTTTTACTCTCTCGCGTGAGTGTTTGTGCTAGCGTGCTGTGGAAAATGTGTACCAGCAATTTGAGGGGAGCAGATGGCAGCTAGGCCTGAACTTGCTAGATTTCAGGAATGGGTGGATAATTGAATGATGAATTAATAAGTAATAATTTAAGACACATCCACTATATATTTGTTTCCTGTCTAGGCCCTCAAGCATACACCCATGTCTTGGAGTAGAAATAGGTGGAGACAGGTATATCACTGCCACTCTTGAGCATATAGAGGTATTCAGGTTATGTTATATGTCTCATTCACAACATTACAATGAACTGAAGAAGTCAGCATTGAATGTTTTCTCTGTGGAAAGAACATTGAAATTCCAAGGGCAGAACTGCAAAGAGCCAGCCAAAAGGTCTCTCTGTAATGTCTGGAAACTAAATCATGGCGATGAAAAAAGCCACCTTGTTAAACTCCACGAACAGGGCTCCAAGAAAAAGTTAGAAGACCCAGGAGACAGTTAATATAAAGAAAAAGCACACAGTGATGTTGCCAAAGGAAACACGCAGCTTTGAAAAGCACGCTGCACAAATATAATTCCCCTCACCGGCTCAACAGAGCCTGCAATGAAGAAAAGGTTTAAACAAGGCAAGGACAGATAGGATATCCTTGGGTCACAAAAATAATTTCAAGGAAAAATAATCTGCTCGAGTGGAGTTACACAGACGAGCGGAACACAGACAGCTCATTGTAATGCCGCATATAATTTGGAATGGAAAAATGCGAGACTCAGTCCAGCTTCCACCCCCACACACACACACACACACACACACACACACACAGAAAATCCAATCAAAAGACCTGGGAAACATTGTCTTTACAAATTACGCTCAGAGTGCGTTTCCATCTCATTCTTTTTTTTTTCCTACCTGAGCTAAAATACGCTTGACTCAAGTTCCCCAGCCCAGCTCCAAATCAATCTCCCAAGACAGCGAGCGCCAGCTGACAACTAGTGGAAGTGGGAGACATGCCTGCCGTTTGCAAAACACAAATTATAAATCAATAAGGCGAGCCAGTTTCTGTGTAGTTTTAACAGTCACACTTACAATATTAATTCATTTTGAGTGACAGCTCTTTTCTTGGTTACAGTTTTTTTTAATTGATTTGGGAGACACATTTGACATCCCTCTCACCATTTTTTGCTGGAGGTAATCTCAGCCCTCTGGAGGTAGAGTCTGTCAGGGACGCCATTTGTTAAGACAGTACAGGCCTGGGGCTGTATATTTATCAGTGGTGACAATTTTCAACAGCCTTTCTGGGAATGCATTTATCTCTGTACGTCCTCAGCTGCATGCACCATCAATTTAGTGTTTTTCTCTCTGTCACAGACGGACATCAGTCATCCAGCTCCAGTCCTAAAGCAGATGGATCTCCTTTGATCTATTATTTCCTCATTATTAATTTATACATCATCTTGTGGTGAGGGATTTCATGGTTCAGTACTTTTTACATTTTAAGATTATTAATTAATTCCAGCAACCGACTTGGAAATGATCTTTTTTTTTTGCTGTGACAAAGTCAAGTTCACCTTGATGGTCTTAATTGTTTTCTGTAAACTTCAGTTGCTGTTTTGAAGAATGAACAGATTTCTTGTGTTTTTCATTATCCAGTTATAACAAATGTTGTGAAAAAAGGCTTTTGAATTATTTGTGTACCTCCTTTATCAACCTCGTGTGCTCATAAATTCTCCACGAGGGGCTGACAGTGTGGAAGGGTGATTGGCTACTGTCAAAGCCATATAATGGCAAAAAGGAAAGATAGCTCTTTTGATGTCCTGATTGTCATGTGACCTTTAAACATGTGATCTACTAGAGGGCAGATCAGAAAATCCATACCCAGGTTTTCATAAGTCAGCTACCTGAAGTGAGTTAGAGGCATATTGACAACATACAGTATTAATTTGGGATGCCAATATGCTGGCCAGCCCCAGGTTTGCCCCATTATTAGAAGCAGAATCAGGCAGAATTTTTAACCCAAGTAAAAAATACAGTAATCAAGTCTATCAATACAGCTATGTATGTGGCACAGTCTTGTTTAAATATCGCTGATTTTTCACACAGTTCACTTCCTGTGCTGTAGGTAGCTTCTGCATGTATTCAACAGTATTCACTGAAATGCTGTCGACATCCCCCAACACACAAGTGTCAGGTTTTCCTCACCATGATTTAAATGCACACATTAAGCGTACATACATAAGAAGCTGTAGGTGGTACCAGAAAACTTCGACCCACATATGCTCTGGGGTCAGCAGCATTGGAATCATTCTCCTTATGTGGGAAAAAATAAATAATTAACAAAGTTATCTGAGAATCAAATGAAGTGAGTCTAATAAGAAAAGGCGCTCCTGAATATCAACGGCCTACCTGCCCCGAGGTGTTCGGTGTTGAGTCGATGGAGTGAGGGTGGGCGCTCTGGGGGGGTGGGGGGGGGGGGGGTGTGCCTCGGGGATGTCGGCCTCTGCTCATTACCGGCTCGCGTGTTTATGCAAAGCGGAGCATCTGGCGCGGGGCCTGGCGCGGGGGGCGGCTCCTCCAGCAGGTGTGAGAGTGCAGACACCAGCCAGGCTCCGAGCGGCCCGCCGGGGCATCGACACGCCGACGCAGGGGAGCCCCAGAGCACCGCCGCGGCGAAGGGATCCTCCGCACACCCTCCATCTGCCGCGCATCAATTTCGGAGGGGAGGAAACACAACAGCATATGCCACTGTTTGGATAGGTGAGAGCGGCGCATGGGGCCCGCTTTCATCCGCCCTGCTTTGATGAACCATGATGAAACCCTGCTCTCGCCCTGGTTTTTCTTTCTTCTTCCTCTTTTTTTTAAAATTTTACAGAGGCGGTCTCCCGTTACATTCGCGGGGCCTGTGTGCCCTGCCGTGCTGGGACGTCCCGGACACACAGCAGCTCCCGCTGTCAGCCAGCGACCGCAGGCCAAACTCAGCAGGACGCCCGGACGGAGAGCAGGGCTGTGAACTCCACTCACACGATTTCCACAGCAAAATCACCGGTGGCTTCATTCAGGAAATAGTTACACTTGTTCCCAAGCAGTAGAGAGATTTTTTCTTCATGTTTTTTAACAAGGGGCAGCGTCATTTATTCCCTTGGGCTGGTTTCCTGTGCTTGTTTGTGTGAGAAATCGAATTTACCTTGAGAGACATTTGTGACGAAGCCGGTTTTATTCATGAATGCATGTTACAATGTGGAGATTGACATATGCACTCTGCTGTATTATTCAACGAGAGGAAAAGCTAGATCCCGTGTCATTTCTGTTGCATTCAAGCGAAATGCTTGCACTCTGCATCATCCACTCCTGTGATTGTTCGCCACTTTTAACAACAACTCCTAAGCTATTCTGAAAGCAAGGGAACCGCACACCTAATCATGACGAAAAGGTTATTGCACTCAGTGTAATGCTCTGAGTTCCCATTGCCTGCCCGCATTAAGTGTTGACACAAGGTGGAGCTGAATACGCCCCCTGGTGCTGTCTGAAGAACAGCATCGCCGAGCCCGTGTCAAAATAGCAATTACACGCTGCCCTAATTCATGAAGAAAAATGCAGAGGAGCTAAGAGGAAATGGATTAACCGGGTTTCATTACGCCGACCCGGGGAATTCAATTTGCCTGCTTCCCCGAGCACTGCACACGCTTTGCGCATGGAACCATCCATCGCTCTTAAGTCGGGCAAAAGAAACACGGTGCACGGAACAAACAGCTGCGGGGTGCGGAGGTGCGTTTGGAAGTGCTGCTGTAAGAGCGTGGAAGGGGAGTCGGTTTGCGATGGTCTGCTGGACTGGAGCACAGCGCAGGGAGAATGATTCAGCAGCGGTCTGTGAGGTGTTCTGTGGAGAGGGGGCGTCGGCTCCTCGTACCTCCCGGGTCGTAAGGGTGGAGACTTTGCAGTCTCATTCCCGCAGGTGGGATGGTCTATGGTGGATAGAATCTTACGCTAGTTCTGGTGGATCAGCACAGGATTTGAGATTGGAGAGTGACCATTGATCACCCTGGACTCGGGTCACCAACAGTCTTTCTCACTTGCGCTGCTGTAGCTGTTTTGTGAGATCACACAGAATGCATACTTAAGCCCGATCCCAGCCCACATGAACAGAAAGGTACTGTAACACCTTAACAGAAAGGCTTTGACTGAGAAATGCCTTCGCTCATCTTTGGTTTTCCTAATCCAAAGCAGGCTTTGTCCAATAAAGAGCTTCTTCCCAGAGTGAGCCATGGCATTATCAGTAAAAGAGCCCTTTGATTTATTTCAAGGGCAGGAACAGGGTAAATGATGGTCTAGGTGGCAGATGACTGGTGTGGTGACAATGGACGTGACTTGGCGATCTCTACAAAGCCAAAAAAACACACAATTCAGGGTTTAGGGTTGATCTTTATGAGCAAAACCATCACTCTAAACCCCAACATTATGTTACTGTTTGATGTGGCACGTGGGGTATTTCTTTTATCTTTCACCCCCCCTCCAAAAAAAAAATGTGTTACGCACTGTTGAAGCAGACAGTCTGATAAAACAACAATGTAAACTGGCTCGCCAAGGCATTTATCACTGGTGCTAATTAAAGCCGGCAGCCCCTTTAGCGTCAAGTGGAGCCTCCTCAGAGAAGACGCATGCACATCAGATTTAATTTTACCCCGGGTTTAGGAGTTGTTAAGAAATGTTTTCATTTACGCGGGAAGGTTGAGGCTGTCTCATTAAAAACAGCGCTGGTAAAAAAAAAGAGGGGCCCGTTGACGCGTCTTGATCACCTCAGAATTGGGATGATTCGCAAATGTCAGGGTCTAGTTAGCAATTCAAATGACCCGAGTGGCAATTATGCCTTTTTCATGTTTCCACCGTGTTCCGGCGCATCAAAGCTGACACTGGCGCCCGCCGCGCTAATACGCAGACGGAAACGTAAACGTTTTAAAGGATATGAAAATGATACAGAGAGAGATTAATAATGGTTCTCCACCAAGGCCACCAGGCCCTTTTTTCCGGCGGTCTGTAAATTATAAAAGAGCTTGTGTGATTGCAACTCCGCTCGAGGGGGAGCAGAATTGTATTATCACTCTCAGGCCCATAATCAATTGTGCCAGTAATGGAGGTGACAGAAGGGGAATAGTGGGCAGTTATGGGGCCCTCTGGAATAATATTCAAGCCTCTGTCTTCACGCCGCGTCCTCTGTTGAATGAATCCCGGGGCGACCACTCCTGAAACAGGAGGGCTTTGGTGTACTGTTAAACCTTGGCTAATGGAACCAATCACGATAAAGATACCATTTACATTTTAAAAAAGAACCATGCAAAAGGCCACCTTTTGAAAGGCATCTACTTTACTGACATGGTCCATGGTCTGTATTTTTGTACTGCAAATAGTCACCTTTTTTCAGGACTAAACCTGTTTTTCTTCAGCTATGTCAGATCTCATTTCTTCATATTAGCTGACACACTTTTGTAGCAGAATGCGGGTTAATATAAGAATATGTTGTAAAATGGGAACAGATTGCTTGGATGCGCTGTGACACTGGAGTGGACCCAGGGATGAGAGTGACGCAGCTGGTCTGAGATCAGTCTTTAAAGTCTACTGAGACTCCACTGAAGGAGTGAAGCAGGAATTCCTCACACAGATTTTCCTGTTCGTATCACATCCAAGCTGATATGCATTATAGTGACAGCTTCTCTTGCTCACCATCAATCTCATCAGAGTAGCTGAAGATCGAGATCAGAGGCTCTGTGGATGACACACCACAGCTGCTGATTAACACACCTTGGTGATATTACATAACTATCCTTGTGTAATATGAGGCTAGCATACATGTTTTAATGAGAAAATGTTGAGAGTGACAATGCCAAACCCCAGATGAATATTTGTTGAAAACCTGATATTTCTGATCTTTTAGAAAAGAAAATAGAGCAACGGTGTGGATATATGATTTACAGGGTAGTCAAAACAGGACGTGGCCCATTTACCTGCCCCAGTTTTATCCAAACTACACAACTGGTTGACATTTGGTTAAACAATATGATTTGGATGTCAGGCCAAGGAGTGAGATTTAAAATTACAGGCATTCATGACCACAGTTGTAATATTGTCCAATGTAATGAAGGATGATGATGTTTTGGAGTAAAAATCTAGGGCAGCTGCAGGAGTGAGAATCTTCTCGACAGCTGATGAAGACCAGGGCTTGTCCAGGGCAACTGCCTCGGCTCTGGAACCTCACTCACCCACACAAATCAATAAACATCCCTGTTCCCACTCACGCGAAAACTAGGAAACCATTACCTTTCATTATTTTCTCCAAAATCCATCACATTCACCACCTGGCTTCAGGCAGAACCTCTTGTATCATCTCCCGTTGCGTGTCCCACACTGTGGTCACACGGTGTTCGTATCCAGAAACACTCACCAATTATGCACCATATTTATGCCCGAAAGCACATACTACCTACCACATTGTGTCTTAACCTCTTCTGCTGTCAGAAATCATCTTTTTCACCATGAAGCCCATTTTCTGGACGGGCTTGATAAATGCAGTCAGGTTGTATGTATGTATTTTTTAGTAGGCTATTGCTGTGGACATACTGAAAGGCTGTGGAAAAAGCTTGTCTTCCCTGTGCAAGGCCTCAGGTCTGTTCCATAGTTGTTCCATAAAGCAGGTCAGAGAGCAGCAGCCAGGCTGTGCAGGGCCCTCTCGGTCAGGGCTGAGAGAGGACAGAGTGCCCCTCAGGTGAGCTACTCCACAGCACTGCTGGGCTCACTCTGAATGCTCTGAGACACACAGGGACACTGCAGCGTGCATTGTTTTGCCACAAGGCTCAAATAGGCCTGATTTTCCTAGCATTCTCACAGGTTTATGTTTTGTTCTGCAATCCAACTTGTCGTGAGTAGAAATAAGCAGCAGAAAGAAAGGTACCCTGTGAAGATAATTATTGGTTGACATGCTGTGCCATTGCACTTGGCCATTGCTGCCTGCATAGATTTACCTTTACACCATGGCAGCACAACAAGATTACCTTGCCTGATAGAGCTCTCCCTGCTACTAACTGTTGTTGTGGCTGAGGCTGCTGTAAACCAAACAGACAACAGCATTTGTTTGAAAGCACATTCATGGTGTTCTCCACGCCCAGCATGAGAGAACACTACACAGAGAGGACTCAGCCTCTGAAACTTCAAAGGATGGAGCACTCGTGAGTACAAGTGATTCTGAAGTGGCAATTTGTGGGAATGGCATGTGTACATTCAACCACAAGCGCTCAGTTTGGGGGGTATTTTCACATCTGTGCCCAGACAACTCACTGCTTTCGTTTCGCGTCAAAGCAGGGAGACTGCAGAGCTTTCCCTGCCTCCTCGTTGGCGCCGAGCGATGCTGGCCAGCGCCTGCTCTACATTCAGGGGCCGGACGCGATGCAGCTACAGGCAGGGCGCTCTGACATGTTTATTGTACAGTGTTTTATGAGCCAATATGTTTGAGGCAGCCTTCCCGGGCAGCGTTGTGCAAGCAATCTGCCGGGCCCTTGGAAGACAGCAGAAACGAGACGCTGTCCTCGGGGCAGAGCGCGCAGGTGGCCACACACGTCCATATGGAAACCCAGTAACGCGCGGCCTCAATGCATTTCTCATCTGCCGTGCAGAGGCCCGTACGGAAAACATCGGAATAACATTCATGTGTCATCATAATATACTGTTTCAGGTGTCCCCGCGAGAGCAGTTCTCACAAACCAGGAAATATCCAACACTGAGAGGTCACTCAATGCGTAGCTCTTTTTTTTTCCTTTAGCGCACCTAGAATCTTGTTTGCTGAAACTAAATCTCTCTCTCTTTGAACATCTGGAGAGAGAGACACCTCTTTCAATGTCAGCTATGTTATACACAGCAATAAAGTCAGGAAAGGAAGTTTTGACACAAACCGGATGTAAAAAGCACACGCCATCCCTGACAAAGTGACAAAGTGATCTGCTGGGAAACATCCCGCACATTCTTTATGTCTGCCTGTGATAGGAAACCCTACTGGACAAGACTTTCAAACACACATCAGCAAGTGTGTTCAGTCTAGTAATACCATCTATCCATCTGTGCTGTCCAATTTCTGAATCTGTTCCTCACCTCCTGTCAGTGACGTTGTGAAATGTTGCTCAGCGATTCGCAAGGTCGGCTCACCCCCGAAGCACTTCATTTTTGAAAGTGTTGAAGCATGAGGCATTTGCACTGCAGAAGGGTGTCATTATATGCCATGACAGATATTTCAAAGTGGGGGTTTTCCAGAACACATTATGCTTTCACCTGCTCGGAAACACACGGCTTTGGCGAAATCGCTGTACAGGTGGGCGGACGTGGCACCTGGTTATTGAGCATTAGTGGGATTGCGTAGTTTCTCAGGGGGATGCAATTCTGTGGCTTACTGTTCCGTTGACACAGCGTGGACAGTGGAGATAAAATTTCACAGCTGAGCACACCTGCTTCTTAGCAGAAAAAGAGGGGAGGATTTCACACCTAAAACAATATCAGGGAATCAAGGAACGTGATTGATTCTCACAGACAGGGCCTTGTCTGCACCGGAGGAAACGGCTTCACACAGGCTCAAGCCACCGATGATTTTTTATCTCAAGGTCTGTTTCACTGTATGAGTCGCAGTCTCCGTCCTTTACTTCATTAGATGAATTGAAGTCTTCATCCTTTTTATATCCTGTGATCTTTTCAGAAGAAATGTTTACTTCTGATGCTGGCCCATGTGAAAATAAAATTTATTGTAACATATTGACAAATATGTTGTTCAGCCCATGCAGATATTGCAAATACATTTAAAACATATTCATGTAAAATATTTTGCAATGTACCGAAATGGCAATCATTTATTTATTTCAAAATATTGATTGAGCTACAAAACATATTCTCCGCAACATAATGTGAATACATGTGTTTGTATGGTGGGGTCAGTCAGTTCACTTTCCATACAGATTTGAGGCAAGTGACAATTCTGCAGTTCTAAGGTTTTCCATACAATACGAACTAATGTATTAAGGTGCACAGTAATTACATGGTCCTCACATGTGTAATTGCACAGGTACAAGCTGTCGTTCAACACCTCCCCTCCAATGAAGCCATTATCAATGACTTACATCTTGTTAATGTGTCCAGTCATGATAGAGAATGAATCACACCAGAGGTCAAAAGGCCAGCTGGAGTGGCTACAGAGCGTGTTTGTGCTGGGTGACCTCATCCTGGAACATTCCAGACTGACACCCCTCTATCCCTCCACCGGTAGTCTTCTCCAGCAGAGGTCAGACAAGGACAAAAGCCCCCCTCTGAGGCCACCCCGCCTTCCCCTCCCTACATAATTATGCTAATGCTCCACCACCTAATTAAGTGTCACTCACAAATGAATATCAGACTCCGGCATCTTTAGTGATGAAATCAATCTGCTGTTTAAGCCTGCCGGCAACAAACAGTGGATTACAGTCACTGATGATAATCAAAAGCCATAATTGCTTTTTAAATCACAATGTTAATGACAAGATCTTGATGTAGTGCGTTGTAATTAAGCTATTAATATGGATATCTTTTCAGAATCAGGAGCCATCTGTCTGAGTTGGAAACAAATGGAAAGTTTCCAACTGGGGATTGTCATTTCAGTGGTCCCTATTTTAGGATGTGCCGCATTAATTCCGAACACTGTTGATGCAAATCAAAGGGGTGAGTTTTCAGAGGGGACCATACGCAGTTTAGCAGGGCTGCCTCTCCTGTACCAAGCGTGTGACTCCGTAAACAGAACCCATAAATAAGGCTGGTTTTATAAGGCTGTCCAAAGTCCTCCCCACCAGCAGGTGGCGCTGCTTCATAATTAAGTCACTCAGTGGTAGTGGTGAATCGGCAGGGTGGCACAGGGCTCAAGACTCAGCACCCATCCGTTCTGATTTGCTGCTGTCTGCTTCTGTCCTCCTCAGCTCTCTCGCTAGCAGAGCAGTCAATTAGTGTGCCTTCATTTAACAGACGATTTGGTGGATAGTCAGCGGGAAGGGGGGTGAGGACGTGGGCCATTTCAGTCACAGCTCTGTTTCTTGTTCACTGTCGCACTGTTTTGTGCCCCATCCCCTGGCAACACGAATGTGAGCAGCACTCCCCTCCTCCATAGACTTACAGCAAATACATATCACCAATCGGAGCCAAGGATTTCACCATCCAGTAGTGGCTTAAATAATACATAACTCAAGAAGGCTCCTTTGGTGTCTCCATCAGAACTAACGCATGATGGGTCCCTCATGAAAACTCCCTTTTCAAGGTTTGCATCTAACTTTCTTTCTGTCTTTTTTTTTACCCAACTTTCCAGCATTCAGGGATGTGGGAAAAGTAGGGCATTAAACTTGTTATTTCTCACAACTTCAAATGAGCCCTGTCTCTCGCTCCTTGAGTAATGACTAACACACCGCGAAAACTCATAAAAGAACGCAGTGCGGCGCCGCTTTCAGAGCGATGCCTTCTGCGTGTCCAAACAACGTCGCCCAGCTCGTTGCCCAGAAGAGACGTCTAAAAAGGCGGGGGCCTTAGAGGCGCGACGCTCGATTACACAGCATCCACTCCTGCAGCCCCCGCCGATTGACGTCTTCATCTGTTTGTTTGTCGCGGGAAAAAAAAGTTGCTCGACTCCCTTCCTCTGTTGGGTAATTACGCGCAGTTTATCCTGATCAAACACGCGTCGCGTGGCAGAGCGGGGGCTTCTTCCAGTGTCGCAGGGATGAGAGCAGACACATTAGTCTTAAACTCACCTCTGTGAGCTGAGGCTCTTCCTGGGGAAAAGCTTCTTCTCGGCGGCAATTCCCTGCCTCGCGGGCCTCCCGGATCTCATTATTTCTGTCAAAGAACAGACTCTGCGAGTGTTCAAACACTTTGTAAAGATACCGCGCTTGTAAATGTTCGGCGGAATACATTAGCATGCCAATGAGGCGCCTGCCCAAAAATGTGCGCGAGAGCAAAAGAGCGCTGTTGTGTTCTGCCTTTTTTTTCCCCTCTGCTTTCTTAAAATGGATCATTCCAGTGAAATGTAAATCTAAATGAGCTGGAGGGCTTGACTAAACCACGCTAAAGCCCTCCAGGAGGCAAATTTGAACATCAGTCCTCTCACATTTAAGTGAAGAATGCAATTCTGGAGAACACGGCTCCTCGCCGCGGCAGACGCCTGTCGAGCAGATCTCATGGAGGAGCGGAGGGAATAGGCTCAGAACTTTATGGCTTTTGGGCAGTTGCCGAAGCGGAGCAACAGGCCCGCGGCCCCTCCCTGGCCTTCCCTCGTGTCACTCAGCGCGTCTGAAGAACCAGACGTACAATAAAAACATTCCATTTCAGTTTTGCTTGTGGAAGGAACAGTTTTAAACTAACTTTACAAACACATAAAAATGTCATACTCCGGCAAAAGGAGCCGCGTTCACGTGCCAAATTCTTTGCCAAGTGTTATGATGTATGAACCTAAGGAAAATTGTGCGGCCTTGAAGGAGTGCATTATTATTCAGGTAAACGAGCTGCCATAGGTCTCCACCAGTCTAGTGCAGGCCAGTGCATTTGCTGACCTTTGCCTCTTCAAGGCCTCAAATTCTTTAGATGCGGATCTGAACATTATTTTGGCTGTTGGAATGATCCAATGCTACCTGCATTTCTCTCCAGTTCCCTGTCTTTCAACATGAAGCACAAACATTTCCTGACAAATCGGTCGTAAAACTGACGTCCCGTGACAAAATAGCCCATGCTCCAGGGTGAGAGTTCTCATTGAGGCCCCTGGGAGAATGGCTGTCCTGGGCGGTCCCAGGAAACACTCAGGGAAGACCTCACCAGCTGCCTCCAGGGACCCACTTCCCATCACCAAGCTCAGGCCCTCCATCAGGAGCTGAAGTAGCTCAAACACATGAAAGACAATAAAATAGCTTTTTATCAGCCCTGTTTTCTACTTCATTTCATCTTAGGTCTTTCACTCATAAATGTTACGGCATCATGGCATACATTACCAAACGAAACTCCACATCATTTATGCTCTAGCAATCGACTGAAAAGTTTTACAATGCAACAGCATTAAAGCATTTCGTTTAGAAAAACCCTATGGGGGAAAGCGTTTTCCAACTGTCTGCGATCATCTGCCGGTGCAGCTCATCTCTTCCCAGGCAATTTAAATTGTGGTCTTTTTTTTTTTTACCTGCTGAAACCCTTGGAGGAGAAGGTCTGGTTTTTTTGAGTAGTTAATTGGCAAGCTGATGTACACCCCCTCAGAGCAGAGAAGTCTGGGGAAACGCAACATGTTTCATCTTTCCTCTGAGTTCTTCATCTGTTGTAATTAATCACGTCTTTAAAAGAACAAAATGTAAATATGCTGCAGACGCACTGCCAATTAATTCCCCATCCATTCATCTCGGATGCCTCTTTGTCAACTGAGGGGGCTTCAATTAAAAGTTTGCAAGCCGTTTTTTAAAAGCTATAACAGTGACGCATCGTGAAAAATGCATTCAAATGGTTTAAACAAAATCCTGCCCTGTGTCAATTCCGTGAGCTTTTCTTCACTGAAGACAAGAACGGGGAGAGGGAAAAGTGTCTGTAATTATGGAGTGAGCCTGTCTGCCCCACACGGAGGGAGCGATCGATTTTGGCTCGGCTGGGTCAGTGTGCTGAACTGTGAACTGTGAACACAAACTAAATCCTCTCTCTCTCTCTCTCTCTCTCTCTCTCTCCTTGCTAATCTCCTTTCACCTCAGAGGGAACGTTAGAGTTGAAATGACAGGTGTCCAGACCTGAGGACCCCATAATAATCTGCGAGTGGCATCTCCCACTCAGAATGTAATTACCCCCCCGGCACCCTCTGGATGGTGCTGCATGTAGCTGGATGACACGGACAGGCTCCAGGGTCTCGGCGCAGACGTCCCCTGGTCTCTGCGGGCACTTCCTCTGCCAGGGAGATAATGAGCAGGAGAGCAGGAGACGCGCTGTGCCCATTGTCCTGCCAAAACCAGCCCCCCTCCCTCCCTCCCCCCACCAACTTCCTCAGCTGTCTGCAGATTGGTTTGGCCACCTGCCACATCAGAGCCGGGTCCCTCACTGATCACCTGACACCTGCACACACGCGGCAATGGGCAAACTAATAAGAGCTACCTGTAGGGCTTGTCCTTAGCTGTCACCATGTGCTGCTTGCCAACTCTCAGGAAAAAAAAACACAATAACAATAATATTTTGTCACAATGAGCTATGTGGGAGACCTCCAATGATAGTAATGCTCTTGAAAGTTTTCGGCATAATGTAGCATTTCATAGCCATGGCTAAATAGCACCCAGCAAGCAAACTGTTGGTGTTTTTTTCTCCTCAACGCACTACTAAGGACCATACAAATAAATCCATGAAAATATATTAACACAACTCGCTGCTCGATCATTGTGCCTGAATCCCACCTTTGTCACATCCATCAGTCTCTGGAGCTTCACCAGCTCTCTGGCCTCACCTCAGGTCCATCTGGACTGTCTTCTCACCCTCACAGAGTGACCTTATTGACTAGCCAGTTCACCATGTAAAACTCAATCTCCTCAATGGCACTTCCCAACAGCTCATTTCCTGAGCAAAAACTGGAATCAGTCCTCGAAGATACAAGGGCAATTTAGCACTGTCAGACAGCTCAGCGGAGGCCACGCATTTCTTAATATTTTAATCAAGATACTTCATCTATCCTTGCAGCGCAGATGAATATGCAATAAGAAAAGATCTGTCTGAAATGGGCTTTGCTGCTGTAAAGAGGACAATAGAGGCTCTGTGGTCTGGCGCTCACATGCCACTTGCTTTGCTCTTTGGAACAACAACATCTAATTAAAAGCAGCAAAAGGGCACTTAAATGAGCACATTGGTGTCCCTGCTCAGACAAGTGCTGTCTCTCTCATTTAGGCTAAGTGGGGATTAAACACTCGGCTGCCTTTTTTTGGAGGAAATGGGAGCTGACAGGACTAACGCACACCAGTGAAGAGGCACATCATTCTCCCACAGAGCTGAACTGAGAGACCTGCTGTAGTAAAACACACATGGCCTCCTGTCCAAGCACAGCAGGCAGTCCCACAATGCTGTAAGTGGCCCCAACATTATTGCATCAACACTGGCTCTACATAAGTACTACTATGCACCTACCTACGTAGGAACTACTGTTTGCATACACCTCGTGGTTGTTAACTGTAACTACACAAGCCACAACCATGTTTAAGCAAATGTAACCCTGCTCTTATGCAAAACTGTGACGTTATACCTAAGTAGGTGCAGTGCAGGTACCCAGAGCTTAGGGCCAATTAATGTAAGGCTCAGCAGACGTCTATGCAGAGGCCTCCTAGTCTTCAGTGCCAGGCATACTAAAGACATGCTTTTGTCCTCTGCTCCCACTGACAGAGGTAGCAGACTGACATACTGTACATGTTCCTCTGTCTGGCCGTAAAAAGGACACACACACACACACACACACACACACACACACACACACACACACACATACACACAGAGCAACACCCATCTGTCTGAACATCCAGTGCTGCCTGCATTTATGTCTGTCATTGTTGCTCTGTGTCAGCCTTGGTCAGCATCCTGCTCCAGGACCTCAGACCGCTGCTCTGCAGACCGGAGGGCCTTGAAATGATGGAGGAGAACGACAGGGGCTGGCTCTCCCTCTCTGTGTGTCGCAGGGGTGAGAGGAGAAAACTGCGCTTCGTCATTCCTGTGTGTAAATGCTGTCGTGTCCTGCCAGTTTAACCCTCATCTGACCCAGAGAAGCAGGGAGAGGTGGACGTGCTCACTTCCAACTCTTCAACTCCGGTCTAGTAAACAGGACGGCAAACCTGCAAATCATAATTTGTTTTCCACTATCCTGGAACAACACATGGTTCTCATTCCCAGCTATAAACATTAACAAAAAATTGGGGGAAAAAAGCCAAAATGCTCACTGAAGCCATAAGCTTCAATTTCACCAACCTGCTTTAAAACATGATGTAATGCAGTGCAACCACTTTTTTATAAATGCTAAAACACATTACATCTGAGTGAAGGCTGCAAGGCAAAGGAATACTTAATTTGATTCTTAGAATCTGTAAATAGACAAAATGAGTTGTTCCAGTACGCTGACAGAATGATTTGTAATGGAGCTTGTTCAAATGTTATGAAAACCACAAACCACCATCTGAAAGAGGGATTGTCCTCAGTACTTAGGAAGCAGTTGTTTCAAATTCTCATGTGGGACTTTTCAAGATCCGGCTGAAACATTTCATAATTAGCATAGAGATCAGAGGCTGAGTTTGCCTGATTCTTAAAAAGACCTCTGAGGTCTTACTTCTCTTCAGACTGGAATTGTTAATATTGCTCCTCGGGATTTCGATTGGGTAGGTTTGATCCAATGGGAAGCATCATTTATGTCCTAGCAACACTGCTATTGGGCATGTTCTATCTCTGTTGTTGATTTTGGGGCACTGTGTGTGTGCCTGTCTTGTGTCATAACTCCCGACCATATGGAAAGTAGACATAAGCCAGCTGAACATTTTGAACTGGGTGTACGTGCCAAATTGAACCAGTACACAGATGTCATCAAATTATCAAATGAAAATATGCCTTGTTTTTGTTTAGATTTCAGCACGTTGTTTCTGTGGTGACTACACAGCATCACAGAAAAAAATTACAGGGACAAGAGGCAGACTTTATGAGTGAGGACAATAGCACAGAACTAGTATGCAATATATTAAGGACTTCACACTTGAAATTTCTCAACTGTAATTCATTCAACCTGTGCACAATTAATCCAATACGAATTTCATCAGAGAATGAGTCATGAAAATAGGCCATAGTAATATAGAAACAACTTCAGAAAAACTGTATATATATCCATCTCCTTACTCTATGCCTCCAGCAGAAACATTACAAAAAAGAAAAGATTTGTGTGAGAGGTGCTTAAACACTCCCAAGCTTTCAGTGAAAACAAAACAGTTATGTGATCTCCTCCAGCTTGCCTGGGGCTTCTCTCACAGCATCAGTGAGTTACAGCACAATAAAGCCTAACTGCGTGGAGGAGACTGGATTTATATGGCTTAGAAGTGCATTCAGAACATGCAGAGGGAGGCAGCTGGGAGACTGCTCCAACTGGGTCTCATGAACTCCCAAAGTGCCATGATTAACGTTGGCTCTGCGAAAGTGAGGAGAGCATGTACAGTTTCTGCATCTGAAAATAATAAACAGAAAATCAAGAGCCAGCTGTTATTTCATGTATGTCAGTTTAAAGCTAGACAGCACAATTGTTCATTTATTTGATTGTGAAATGCTGTAATCCTGGTTGAAATACAGTGCCTCCATTTGGATAGCATTTACACGAAGTAGCCTAGTTCACATTTCCCATTACAGTAACCTTGTATCTGTGTAATTATACGTGTAGGCACTAAGTACAATGCAAATATATGTTGTTACACAGTATAAAAAATTCTTCTGTGTATACAGCAGCTTACAGAATATCCGTATGCAGGTATGTATGTATTGTATTAGAATAGGGTTTTTCACACAGTCAGTACGATGTATTAGAAGGTTTTTACAAAAGACTGGGATCTATAATTCCATAGGTATAAGGAAAATGTAGTTTGTACATTGCTTACTGGAGCTATTGAGACAAAGTCTGCAACAACAGTATCCTACATGGGAGTTTAACCTGTGACCCACAGATTCAGAGTCTAGTGCTGTAAGCATTAGAGTACACTGTATGCTGCCCTGAATCCCACACCACCGAGGGGTGTGTGTATGTGGGCGGGGATGATATCCCAAAGGTGTGTGCCCCTGTATAATAGCATTATGGATGATGCGAGCAGTGTGACTGAAAATTCCAGCAATGGGAGGTGTTCAAGTGTGTTACAACAAAATCTTGAATCTACCATGTAGCTAAAGTGCCCCCTTTTGGTGTGAAATAAAAGCACAGTATTATGACTAAGGAGTCGAAGGTGTCTCATTCTTATTATTTTTTCCAGACCAGCTGACAATACAAATAAGACACATGGTGATGTGCAAAGATATTGACTCACAGCTTGAGTCTTGACCAGAGCGATAGAGTTCCATTTATCCAAAGGCTAACATTTCCCGACAAGGTAAATATTGGAATCTCTCACTTTTCTCACAAGCAGTTAAAAAGCAGGACCGCTGAAAGAAAGGAATGTCGGTTCATTTCCGACATATGTGGTATGTGGAAGTCCCCTCTTTTTCAAGTACAGAGAAATAGTGCTGGAGCTGGTGTTCTTTTGAAGGGGAAGGTATTGTCATGCTACTAACAATGGCTTGTTAAATGTCATGGTGTCTTTGCCAATCTTCCTCTGATACCAGTGAAGAAATTTCAGTTTCAGCTCTTACTGCTGTGCTGTCTGCAGCCAGGGAAATGCCATACCCAGGAAATGGTATACAGGCTGACCTGCAGGAGGACAGGAGAGTCGACAGGTATATCTCTGCACAGGCTGTGGAGCTCAGAGCACACCCCACAATAGGCGCAGGGTGTCCTGGCAGCTATGAATTTAGCAAAAAAGGATCAAAACTTACACAAATGCACAAGGAGTCATGGGAATAATTTGCATGTTGTACAACATGTAAAAGCTGTACAACTTTGATGCACTTCTATCTTCTAAAACTTGCAGCTGGGTCTTCAAAGTTCAGAGGGTTAATGGTAAATCAGTTCTAATGTCATTATTTATGCATAAACGGTCTTAAAGGGGAAAATTAAAGAAGCCTGTTTTAAATATCACATGATGGTTTGGTCAGCCACACAGTAAAGCAAGATGATTTAATTCAGACATTTTCATGCCTTCTTTTAAGCATTAAGCACTTCTTTTTAAATAGTTGCAGCAGCTCTGGGTGACTGTTCATACACATGCAATCAGGTTTGTGTGTTTGCTGGTTTTTTTCAAATTTTCTGTTGAGAGAGAGTCTACTCGTGGGATTTTGTGACGGGTTGACTGCAGCAGCCAGGCAAAAGATTCCAAAATGGAGCCGAACAACAACTGAAGTGGCAAGGGGGTGTTTATTGGTTCCCAGGCGTGCAGGTGAAGATGACAGCTATGTACAGTGCCGGTGACAATAAAGTACCAAAATAAACAAAAACAGAACTTAAGCAACAAAAATGTAACAAGAGACAAAAAATAAATAAAATAAAATAAACAGGTAAACAAAACTATTTATGGGGGTTTTCAATAATTCCCACTAACTATGCACGTCAGACTCAGACCAGTCTTTACTACCATCCACTCCACCAACCAACACTAAAGTGAGGTCACAGATTGCCTTTTATCCCCTCCTTGCTGGCTGGGATGATCCAAACAATACTACTGTGTTTCATTCCCAAAACTGGTAATCTGTTATCAAATCACAGAAATAATTTCCAGTACAAATGGCATTACAATTATCACACATTTCCCAGCTTTTCTTATTTTCCCACGTTCAGAAAACAACCATATAAATAAACCCGCGTTAACTGGGCTATACCACCCGCTGTACATTAAATTATAAATACAGTCCCAGCTCACTGTACCACCCTTTTGCACCCCGACGACCCGGAAACAGTGGACGTGGTCCAAAACTCAGACAGACACGCGGTAAGGCGTTTGCTTGCTAGCACGCTCACACGATATCATAAAACATTTAAAACAAAGTTAACACAGTTTAGCTATGCTTTTAAACAGCGTGTAGCTTCACTACCCTGCTAGTTGGCCACCCTAACAGTAACAGTGCCACTTAACAGTAATTTAAAACTTTGTTTTTAAACGTGTGTGGTGCGCTTGCTTGCCCGTAAACCAACTTACACTGTAACTCCGCGAAATGCGTTTTATATCATAAACGGGTAGATAATGAGCAGTCATGTACAGTGTTTCTTTCTTATTAACTCAATTATAGAAAAATTCCGTAACGGGCTAGCAGCTCCGTCACAGATTTCAAAGTTCACATTCAACCTCACACTCATTACCAGTGTATATTTCATCCTCGACTGAACATTCCCTGCCCCCCTCTGTGGCCCGAGGCTGCTGAACAGCTCTTACAGAGAACGCACAAGATGGTGGTGGGGCAGGGGGTGGTCAAGTGCACGCTTGCTTTCAACCCTCAGCGCAGACCTAAAACGTAGACGGAGACAGATTCTGTCTCGAGATGGGTTTTTGCATTTTGAATGTGTACATATGCCATGTGGCAGACAGACGATGTTGAACAAGCGCTCCGCTGACTAAAAACATTACAGACATAATGTTAATTCAACGCCTTGGAGGCTGCTGAACATGAAAGCGGGATGTGACAGCCTCTCAGCACCCCACCGGCTTCACGATATTAACCGCTGAGGCTCCCTTTCAAACGCTGGGGGGTAGTGTAGATTATACGATAATTAGTGTTAATATATACATGATTTTTACATTATTATTTCAGCTGCATTAGAGATAGCTCCGTGGAGATGGGAAGGCTGTGATATCAGTTGCCGCACAGTTGCATGACCCGCATCCTGTAGATAGTATCAGAGGAGGCGCTGAGACAGATAGGTCTGATACGGCAGGGCTTGGGATAGAGATGCTGGTGAGATAAGCAGGGTCTTGGCCAGGAGCACAGAGACTCTTTGAGCTGAATCCCTTTAATTAGAGCATGCGATGGCTCACAGATTCAGACAGGGTCTCTGCGGATACGTCAGCAAAACGCATAAGTTAAGACACGCTTATTGCCTGGTGAACTCAGATGTGGATTTATGCGAGGAAAAGAAGTAAATTCATTCCGTTATCTTCTGCTTCACCTGTGACAAATGAGTGAAGTACACTATGCTGCATTTAATAAATGTAGCATTAGAGAAATGTGAAATTCAGACGACCGTCTGCTGTGCTGCAGTTCTAGACTTCAGCCGCATGACACTTTTACAGTGATGGGGTCAAGGGTCAGGGACTGACCGAGGAGGCCACACTTGTTCTTGATGCAAAATCCGGCACGGCCCTGCAGATTTTATACAGACGTAGGGTGTCCTAGAGGAGCACAGGGAGGCACAGGCAGCACGGGTGAATGTGGAGGCAGGAGCTATATGCATCAGCCCACAGCCTCAAAGGAACACCCCTGAAGTGCAGACATTTGTGCAGACGCTCAAGGCAGATGGCAGACTGCAGACACCAGTGCGACGAGAACACAGAACACCAGCCTTCAGACGAGTGGCAGAAGAGAGATCGACTAACTTACAAGAAACACGCACACTAGTTGGTACCTGTTTCCCCTCCTGATATGACTATGTAAGGCTCCCCACCATGAGTAAGCCATGACAGCTAGAAATGAAGACATGGCAATGTACTGGCATCCAGCTCCTCTGGTGCGATGCCTGGGCAGCATCGGCTTTAGGAGAAAACTGGACGTGAAACACACTCTGGCTCTTGAATTCCCTCATGATCACATGATCTTTCTGGGTTTCTTTAACAAATAGAATTTGAATACTAATTAGTTGTTTTTTTTAAATAAGACTCTTCACAATGCGATTTTACAAGGTGCAACCGAAGTTGCCTGAGGCAGTGGCATTTCAAATACAAAATTTTTCTAGTAATCTGTAGCAGGGGTTGAAAAGTCAACTCCCGGGGAGCCGTGTGTGTGCTGATCCTCACTCCTGCCTGTGCTGCAAATTGCTTTTAATTTGTAATTATTTAGTTTGACATTATTTTGCAGTAAATGACCTTTGTGCATAAATCGCAGTGATTGCCTCAGCGCTCAGTACAACAGAATTTGTTTGCTGATACGCATTTTAAAAAAATTCTGCGGTGCAAATGAGTAGTTAGACTAATTGATCCCTGGCAAAGCTGGGCAGAACAAAAACTAGCATAACAAAGTAACTGATATTTACCTTGATCAAAGAATGAAAAAATGAGGCTAAAAATAGCCCCTGCCACATTTTTAAACAATCCATGATATTCTGTACATGCTATATTTCTGATACTTGCCTTTTGACATTTTGAAAGTCTGACTTCATAGTACATGCTGCAAGTACCAGAATACGCATGTGCTTAAAAGCACTGCTCCCAGCAGCACTAGACATCCAAAAGTCACAGATTTTTTGAAAACTTGGATCCTGCAGCACATGCTTGAATAAACACATGCTTGGGGAATTTGTTTGAAAGCTCTAAGCCTGTCAAGCTTGTTGCTTGGCAACTCTGAGATGACAGTTGGATATTTACAGTGTTTCGCAATGTTAGGCCTTTCCCAAATATCATCCTTTAATGAGTGACTACAGGAAAAATTACTAAAAATACACCATTTATCTTTCTTTAATACGATTTATTCAGACAAGCTTGTGAGTTATGGGGAAAATATCTATGACTAATTATTGCAAGTACATTTCAGTTAATCTTTCCAGGATTTTTGTAGTTTGCGCAATTGAAAGGACTCCTAATATTATTACTTCATCTGGCAGCCACCCTTACCACTGGTAACCCAGAGCATTAATCTTGCAGATAAGAAATGTAGTGATATACAAGCTGACCTATGTCAAGATGACAAATAGTTCAATACTTAATACTATAATTCAGTATTAAGATAATTGCAAAATATCCTGTCAAACCACTGAACTTCTTGGTAATACTCTAGTACAATAATTACAATAATTGAACAGCAAATGTCCCCCCATAAAAGAAAGGGCTTAAAACCTGTCAACATTTACCATGAGTCTGGAATCTGTGGCTTCATTTCCCTAGCCTCACCTCAACAAGATGTCTGTAAGTGCATGTTAAGGACATCCATTCAGGACCCATAGTGAGAAAACCCCAAAAATACTTCTTACCAGTGTGAAAACATGTCTTTAGGCTGATACCATTCCTATCGATTCAGGCAGGTACAAAAGGCACCACTGAAGCATAAGTATACCAAATATATGGCATGGATTCACAGATGCTGACACTGATATTGGTCTTCCTTTTACTGCTGACCACCCCAGAGCACCACTGAAATAAAGCCTGTGAGTAGCTGTGAAACTGAAAGAGCACGCTGAAGACAGGAGCGGGGTTTAAGAACATTTTAATACAAATGCCAAAACAAACAACAGTGTGTACAAAATGGAAAAAAGTAGCTCCAAAATGGCTCCGTTTCAGGTCACCTGATTATGTGAAATCACTCTCGACTGAGAGTGACAAATTGCCTTTGACTCTTAGAAAATGTTATTTGTACAGTGGTCCAGAAAACAGACCGATAGCATCTGTACCTTCCATTACCTTTACACAGCTGTATTCCGCACGCATTATCTATGTGAACGAATACTAAGTATATAGGAGGAACCTGAATTTTTAAACACTCAAATCTGACATACACAGAACCTTTGTATATGAAACCTCCATAAAAACAACACAAGCTGTGTATTCCAAATATATATACATGTGAAAAATACAACAGGGAGATGTGAAATAAGGTAAAGCCAACCTAACAGGAGAAGCTAACTACCAGACTACCACAGGCCGCACAGAAGTTCTGTTTCTGCAAATATCAACAACCTGGAATTCAACTACATGTAGCACCGCACAGAGTACCAAACATTGGTATCGAAAAGGAAGTGCTCCCGCCTGTCAGCTTCGAAACGAAGCCACCAAACCCATAGAAAAACCACCGGCTAACAGCCGCCGCGTGGCTCTGCAAGGCCCGAGTCCCCTCTCCTCTGTCGTATGGAACATCCTGTTAGGAAGTGCGCGAGTGAGGGGTGTCTCCGCCTCGCCGTTGCTCTGTGAAAACGGGCGTGGCCCGGGCCGGCCCTACGTTCCGCGCAGGCGGGAGCCGATGATGTCCATGAAGGTGGCCTCGATGCAGCAGCACAGCTGGGCGTCCGGGTCGCTGCAGCCCAGCTCCTCCGCCGCTCTCTGGGGCAGGGTCAGCTTGGACGCCCGGCCCGCCTCCTCCGGACTCTCCTTCAGGTACTGCAGCCCTGAGGCAGAGGAAACACACGAGACGGGGTTAGAGTCGGGTGTGAGTCACAGAACAGCACACCAGCAGGGTGGATATACAAGACTTCCCACTCTGCACTCTCTCCTCTAAAACAGCATTTGAGTTTACAGTACTTCAGTCCCCCACACCAATGTAGTTATCTGCGCCTCTCACTGCTTCAAAAGCATCTCTTTTTCAAGCCAGCAGAGCAGGCACCCTTTTTGGATGATAGGATGCAGAGGCAGTGTGGCATAGTGGTAAAGAGCAGGGGCTTGTAACTGAAAGGTGGCCGATTTGTTGGTTGTCGATTCCCCACTGGGGCGTAGTACCTTTAGGCAGGCTACTTAACCAGCGACTGCCTCAGTAAATACGCAGCTGTATCAGTTGGTAAAACTGTAATCTATGTAAGTCACTCTGCTAAATGCCAATAATGTAATGTAATTTGAAAGTAGATGCCAGACTCACATGAGGTTCTGGTACACCTGCTGTACGAATAGGGAAAGATGGTTTGGACCCAGAGGGTTCCAGTCACACTTACTAGCGATGAGCGGGTCGATGTCTCTGGCCTTGGTGGCCACGTCGGAGGCGCACACCTGCCCCACCTGGACCAGAAGGGACGCCACGTCATCGTAGAGTGGGGGGAAGGCCTGGCAGAAGGCCACCAGGCAGGGCAGAGTGGGCATGAAGAAGGCGAACCGTTTGGCCTGGGTCAGCACTGGGAGAAACAGGAGCAGTGTTAGTGGGAGCTATGTCTGACAACTTCCTTTGCACTGACTTGTATCATGTTCTTACAGGAATACTGATGTGACGGAAAGGTTTTTCAAAAGAACAGACAATATTTAAAATAAATACAAAGTATCACTGCTAAACCACACTTTACTGAAAGGGACTTTTTTCTATAATGTAATATCAGTGTGAATTTTACACTGACGGTATGGGCAGGATAACAAAATTAAAAGAAAAAAATTAGAATTCCACCACAGTATAGTAAATCCGCCAGCAGATGGCAGCACTACACTGACATGAAGAATTGGTGAAGCCTGCAATTAAGTAGGAGTTCAATAAAGGGGGGGGTGGATGGAGAGAGAGACAGAACCAGAGAGAGCGCAGTAGGAGTTAAGGTAAGAGAGAGAGAGAGAGAGAGAGAGAGAGAAAAGGAAGAGGGAGAGAGAAAGCGAGAGAGAGAAGGAGAGAGAAGCAGGAAGATAAATGAATCACCTGTGAGCAGAGTGCCCATGACACTGATGGCAAGGCGGGCCACGCTGAGGGACTTGGGCAGGGCATACTGAGTGCACAGATGGGAGAGGAGCTGGATGGCAAAAATCTGTGGGGCAAAAGAACCTCATTTAGATGGGAGGGGAGCGACGGTGACAGACTCTTCAGAAAGGAGGCGAGAAGCGAAGGGGAGGAGACAGACCTGCTTCTCGAGCTGCGGCTGAGCCAGGAGCTCAGGGATGAAGTCCAGGCAGATGTGCATGGAGGGGATGCCAGCTACGGTCAAGGGCAGCAGCTCCTGGGGGTAACCCTGGGGAGAGAGGGACGTGAGCCCCTGGTTGGGTATCTGACAACATGTAGACCGCGGACCACAGGCAAAGCAGGTTTCTTAAAGAGATACAGAAAGCGTTCATGGTAAAGCAGAGAAGCTTGGGTGACCTGTGTTTTTAGGGACCAAATGGAGCAGTTCCGTGCGATGGGGGCAACTTTTTCACCACAGCGTACCCTGTTATAGTGCTGTTACCTGGAAGTGCACCAGTTTGGCGATGTTGGGGTCGGCGATGAACATCTGGTGCAGCAGGCAGCAGATCAGGCACTGCACCTCGCGCAGGTCGCTCAGCAGGCCCCCCTCAGGCTCCGCCCCCTCGGCTCGGCCCGCCCCTGACCCCGCCTCCTGCAGCTCGGGCGACTGGCGGATGCTCTTCAGCAGGCTCCCGGCCCCGCCCTCCAGCTGCCGCTCCTCGCTGGTGGGCAGGCACACCTCCAGCAGTATCTGCACCGCGGCGCTGTCCTGGGAACAGCCAGAGACAGTGTGATGAGCATCCTGTACAGCGCGTCGCTGTCCTGGGAACAGCCAGAGACAGAGTGATGTGCGGTATCTGCACCGCTGCGCTGTCCTGGGAACAGCCAGAGACAGAGCGATGAGCATCATGTACAGCGCGTCGCTGTCCTGGGAGCAGTGAGAAATACAGCGGTGGGGGAGGGGTGCGATGTCGCTCCCCCTGGCCCCCTGCCCAGCCCCACTCAGTCCACTAGACATGGGATTTATCATTGTTCTGTTCGGGGAGATCCAGATCGCTCTCGTATCACTTTCCTGTCTGACAGGAGAGGAGGAAAAGTGACACCTCAGGCTTCAATATGTTTTTAATCAGAGGATGAAATATTACTGGGCCAGCCTGACAGCACAGTGTTATATGAGGCTTTCAAAAACGACCTCACACACCGATTTTTTTTTTTTTTCTCCAGCGCAGACACTACAAAGGAGGCCTACTACTGCGGATGTTTAAGCCTTCAGCTGGACAACTGTGTTACATGAAAATACACATACATTTATAGCGTGCCTTACAAAATGCAACAGGAGATACAGATCACTATAGAGTTGAACAATTGACTAAAACTGAAGCAATTTAAATTGCAGGGAATATATGGAGTATTTCCCCTGTGTTTTTCATGGCAGAAGCACTGCTGTGCTGTGCCGGTTAGGGCGAGACGGGTCACCTGTGCAGCCAGCAGGGCGTTCTTCAGTTCCTCCCGGGTGACCTCGGGGGTGTCCGGCTGCCCCGCCAGGCCCAGGTTGGAGATGGTCTGGGCCTGCCTGTCGAAATCGGCCGTCTCCTTCAGGTGGGCGTTCAGGTAGGCTTTGGAGGCCAGGAGGTAGCCATTGAGCATGTGCAGAGTGATGTCTATCAGCGGGGGGCATCTGGGAGACACAAAGAGGGAGCCCTTTCTTACCACTGAAATCCAACTCCAACACCCAGCGTACTGGGGCACTGAGCAAGCAGGCTTGAGTTACCACTTTAAATCCACCAGCACTGATTGACAGCAGATACCTCCAGCCCTAACAGATCTGCTACGTCAACAAAAGAAACAACCACCTTCACTGATCAACAGCACTCTATCAGAAAGATATTAGCCTGTATGTCAGAGAATGTGTATTAAAATCATACACGTAAAAATGTCACACTGCAGAGATACAAATCAATACTGCAATTTCATGAATGTAATGAGGAGTATATCTTAAATTGCAATTGCTGAAAAACATATAAAATTGCATATACACAGGTATCAATAACTGGTACATTTTGCAGTATATATGGTGTATAATTTTAAACATACTTTCAAATATTCACATTTCTTGTATGTTGGATTCTGCCATACCTTAGTTAGGCACCAGGGGGAGTTCAACAATATTGCCAATTGGCACGGATTGGAGTGCGTGTTGACACAGCAGCAGTGACAGCAGGCACAGACAGCAGGCTGTGACATACAGTCACACACGTGCTCCCCCCCAGCGCTCCTAGCAGAAATAAGGGGACGGGGAGAGGGGGGCACCCACCTGTAGACTCTCTGGTCGCAGCGGAGCACGATCAAGGGGTCGATCATCAGGTCGATCTGCGTGTACCTCTGCTGCCGCAGGAGCTTGATGGGGGGCTGCAGAGCGTTCACGGTCATCACCCACAGCCTGCGCACACGCACACACACACACGCACACACACGCACACACACACATACAGACAGAGCATTAAGGGACCGCTTCGAGCATGGCTGACGTGTGGTAGGTAGAAGTGATGGAGAGATCCGATACCGTTCAAGTGCACCGTAAACCAGATCCGCAGCATTCTCCACGACCTTGATGATCGTTTGCCCCAAACCTCAGAGGACTGACAGCCCTTTGTCTGCTGTGTGATGTCCCACCAAAGCCAAATGTTTGCCTTCCAGCACACCGATGGCATTAATCAATGGCAACTTCGAAAGGTTGACACTCTTGCGCCGCTTGGAGATTTATTACAATTTCGTCCCCGCGGGCCTCAACAGCATTCGATACCATGAGGGGTGAAAACAATGCATTAAGCCTCCGCCCAGGAGAGTCCACCTGCACCGGGCTGTCTTGTTAAAGAGTGGCCTATTGATTGGGCAGATTCTTTTCCAGCGTTCTCACTCTGCCTCAGGGGGGCCCGGGGCCTTACTGAATATTCTTCTAGAATGACCGCTGTACATGTAGCCGGCTTTGAAACGCCGATCTGCACTCCGGCTCCTACAGGATGTGCTCCAGGAGACCCTTCAAGGCCTCTCCCCGTTCCTAAACGCCTCAAATAAAGGGACGCTCAGTAGGTTCGCCTGGGGGGCGGGACTCCTGGGTACCGGTATGGAGGGGGGGGGGGATACTGTGTGACGTCACTCACCTCCGCGGCATCACGGTGTTGAGGACCATCCACAGCTTGTTGACGGTCTGCAGCACCCGGCGGGACACGCCGGCGCCCAGCAGCATGGCCATGTTGGAGGTGAGCGCCTCGGCGTAGGGGATGAGGTCGCTGGCCGACAGCAGGGTCAGGTGCTCCAGGATCTGCATCAGCCGAGGGCCGCTGGCCGGCATCGCCTGGAATGCTGGGAGGGGGGAGGAAGCCCAGAGCCGCGGTCACCTGACAGATAGAGGCTCCCCGGGGACGGCGACTGAAACTCGATACCCTGTTCTACGGCGCAGGGGGGCTAAATTAGACCTCCTGCCTGCTCCGGGAGAGGCTGAGCTCAGTGACACTTAATAACAGGGACGATAATAAAGCTCACTCCCTCCTCCAGCTCCTGTCATGACTGAGCTTTACATCTATGTCATCTGTAATACAGCAGACACTCGCCCCTGGCTCTCTGCAGCCATTCATCTCCGCTCCCATGTTAAATGGCTTACATAAGCAAAAAAAGGGAGCTGGAGGTTAACATTCTCGTTTTATGGGGGAGAGAAAAAAAAAAAAATCCCTTCTCTAAGGTTTAGATTAAATCACATCTACATTTCCATAATCAGATGTCATATTTGAGGATTTGAACAGCCGTGCCTTAAAGAGAGGGGGGAGAGGATAAATCCGTGATGTGGTGATTTGTAACGCGGGCTTTTCTCCCGAGCTCTGAGTGTGAGAACGGCGTGTGCCGCCCCGCCCCCGGGCCCCAGCTCACCGTCCTGCAGCTGCTGCTGGGAGTACTTGCAGGTGGCGCTGGTGAGCAGCATCCGGCGCAGCAGCGGCAGCGTGCCGGTGATCTCCTCCTCGCAGATCCAGTCCTCCACCATGCACAGGTGTGGGTAGTTGGTGGCCAGCAGGCGCAGCAGGGCAGAGTGCAGACCTGGGGGGAGCAGGTGCGCAGAGAGAGAGGATTCACCAACCAATAAAAAACACGGAGAGACAAAGGGCCAACCAATCAAAGCACAGAAAGGGGTTGGGTCAAATCAGCCAAAACACAGAGAGAGGACAGGCCAACCAAAGAAAACAATGACAGAGGAACAACCAGACCTATCAAATTGAAGCACCCCACCTCCTCCCCAAGATCCACACCACACATCACCTAGCCTTCCTGAAAACAATCACACCACACTAAGGATTTTGTAAGTATAGTGTATAATTTATTTAGCTTATTATTTTTGTTGTTGCTATTTGGATAGGACACTTTATCCTAGACAGTCAGGTATCTGGAAATTGCAAAGTGTGCTTATTTTTATGACTACAGAATTGCTGTTTTCAGTTCCAAAGGTGTGCCCTACAACTCACTGTAAGAATTGGTTTTTTGTGGGTGCCTAAATTTTAAACTTTATTTGAAAAGTGTTTGAAAATGTGGTGTCTGCACACATTGCTCCACAGTCGTTATAACTTACGATGTCCTTGAAAGAGCGTGGCGGTCAAGTGGTCTCTTTCACCACAAAAACACCGCTTCTAAGAAGGCGTGCTGTGAGACTCACCATAGCGAACTATCTGTCTGAAGAATGCAGAGCTGTATTTATCCAAACGAGACAGAATGTTTAACGGGCAGTTTCACCGATCTTTTATCCGCAGTCGCTCTGTAAATTGATTTTTGAATGTGTTGCAACCTTCCACTCCATTATTAGTGCCAAGGTTAAATCTGACTGGGGTAATGCATGGCAGCTGCATGTACAACATCCAAATCTATAAGGGGTACACCCATTCAGTCTAGGAAAGGGTAGAAGAGCTTTCTACTTTTTTAAATTATTGCGATGAGCAAAGAGACTTCAATTTTGGAGAAAAAGATGGCAATAACTCTAGTCAATAGCATCAGCCAATGGGAGTCTCTCATTAACCATGCTAACCAGTCATCTTGGTAGAAGGTCACGTGACCTTAACATAGGTCGATCCAGGAGGTCAAATATTTGATACAAGGGAATGGATGACTACAACTCAGAAGCTTGGAGGACTGGGTTTGTATGCTGAGGAGCTGAAATCCTGAGTGGATGGATTTGAAATGAGCACGAACCGCACCCCTAACTCTTACCCCCCAGCTCCTGCTGCAGCCCCTGGGCCTGTCGGATCAGGTACTTGATGGGGATCTGGTCCATGAGCGCGGCGGAGTAGGACTTGGGCTTCTTCTGCATGAGGGCTGGAATGAGAGCAGACAACAGTTTAGAGAGCGTCTCCCTCCAGACCAAAATGCGGTGCCAGCCAATTGGCCTACAGTGTCTTCTAAAACCCACCCCTGCCCATGGCTGCCTCTCTGCATGACGCTACGCCTATCCAAAGTGTAGATATATTTCACTTAAGAGGCTTCATTACTGAATCTGGAGGGAGCCGTTCATTTTCCCTGAGGTGAAAGGAGCTTAAATAAACACAACAATTTAGGAAATGCAAGACAAACAGAGCTCAATGAAGACTAATGAAAGGCAGATTTAGGGGGCCGTGCCAGCTACCGCTCCAGACAGCGTGGCTGTTGCTGGCCTGCATTCACATTCAAGGACTCTAACATCCTCCTCACACCCACAGAGGACAGGCTGTCCAGAGGGGAAAGTAAACAAGAGTTAAAGGCTTCTGCCCAGAGACAGTCCACTGCACACCTGCAAAACCAGGCCAATCATAATCCACGCTTCACAGTGTCAAAGGGGTTAACAGCCAAAGACAGAGGCTGCCCTTTCACTCCCCCCACATCATCTCACTCTTGAATGGACAGGCAAGAACTCAACATTCCTGCCACTCTCTCACCATTTGAACTTACAATGGAGACTGTGATTGGCTGAGACAGATGAAAGGAGAGAAAAGAACAGAAAAAGAGTGTGTGGTGTACAAACCCAGGGCTTTGGTGCTGGCCAGCAGAGCCTCCTCATAGGACAGGATGTAATAAAGGATCAGCAGCTGGGTGGTGATGCTGTACTGGGAACGGACACGACTGCTGTCCCCCTGTGACACGGTGAGAGGTCAGAGGTTAACAAGAAGTGCAGCACCATGTCATTCCACTACCAGGCAAGAGAGGAAGAATGTATTAACAAAGGGAAAGAGAGTGCAGAAAACTATCTAGAATAGATCAGTGGGGTGCTCCATTAACAAATATAGACAGCTGCAGAAATGGTAATGAGCATCTTGGTATTTGGCTGTCGACTTGGGTAATGGGTAAGAAAGTAGTATATTTTTAAAAAGAAAAAGAAACAACCTGGGGTTACTCTTTTATGTCAACATGTGTGGTATACCAATATTATTCTATTACCTTAGGATTTAAATGACCTGTAGCAAAGCAAAAATAGAAGCCCCTTTTTTTTTTTTTTTTTTTTTTTTTTTTTTTTTTACACACTTCAAAGTTAATGCTTGTTAAGTGCACAAATGCTAAGTTAAGTCCACCTCAGGTAATTCTGAGAATGGGGGGCGGAGTATCTGGTGGGATTTTTTTTCCTTCCCAGAGATGCTTTTCAGAGGTTTACAGAGCAGAGGGTGTGGCACACGCACCCCACCCAGGCCCTGGAAGACGTTGAGGATCTCCTGCTCTGTGATTGGCTTGTTGGTGGCCTCGGGGTTGGCCTTGGAGGCCGGGGTGAGGATGGAGTTGATGTAGACGTCGATGAGGGGCAGCAGCTGCGTGTGGAGAGGGGTGGTCGTCTCACACAGCTGCCTGAAGATCCAGTCCTGCACGGACATCCATCAAAATCAACTGAGGCTACAGCGTGTGACAGGCAACTCAGTGTGACATACCCCTTCCCCTCCTGCACAGCTGTAACCCATAATGCCCTTCATGAGCTGAGACATCTGCGCGTGTCAGAGCAGCTGTTACAGGGTGAATAAGCAGTAACACACTACGGGTAGAACATAAACTACATCTGACACTACTGGTTCTGGGACTGCCTAACAGTCTATTATTTATTTAACGTATCATTCTAGGCTGTTGTAATTTCACCTGCATTAGACGGTCCAGCAAAGCTGGTTCATAGTTAAACCACAGTGTGACAATCCCCACGGTGCAATATACTTCATATAGGAGATGTGGTGCAGTAAAGAGGAGTGAGAACGTGGGGTTGTGTGTGACCTACCTTGATGGACACCTTGTGCTTGGTGAAGGCGCGACTCCTCAGAAGCTGGTAGATGCAGTGGATGGGCAGGAAGCCGGTGATGTTGGCGCTCAGGTTGTTGGTGACGGCAACCCTCACCGCATGGGCAGTGACCACCTGCAACACAGACCATAAGCAGGAGTTCAGTACTCTGTGCACAGCTTCAGTCAGTGCTCAATGTTTGATTTGCATTTAACTTTAAACGGAGAATGGGTTATCTAGAAAATTACCAGCAAACTACTTCACTCTGCAATTCCTCGCAAATACAATAAAAGCTATGACCTCTGGAAAAAGTCAGCAAGGAGTTTTAAAATTAACCCAGGGAAGGTATTGCATTGGATATTTCATGATTGGTGGGCAGGTCATGTCCAAACAAACCCTGAGAAAGAATGCAGCTGTGCCCGGTACAGTACCTGCTCGGTGAAAATCTCCTGCGTGAAAATGGTCTTCATTTTGCTCAGTGAACTGGGCTTTATGGCAATCTGTGGAGAAGGTTATCACAGTGATGTTACCATGCCATCATTTACTGCTGCATGCAAACAACGTCCAAAGCAAAACTTCCTGTTGCATTCCACAGTTTCCCTTTATTCTGGAGGGCGAAGCACGACACCGAGAGACACTGAGACCAACTCACAGAAGGAGAATTAAGATCACAGCAGGCTCTGCTTATTCAAGCCCCGCTTGTTTCCAACAGGCTTTCAACTAAAAGACTGTTACAAATGGCGACACTGATTTCTGCACAGGAACAAAGGAAGAGGAACATGACAGGATGCACCACATTAATGTCCTACATAACTCTATGTGGGTCCTGTGCATGAAAGTGAGTGCGCGCACGTGTATGTGTATGCATGTGTGCATATGTGTGTACATGCATGTTTGTGTATTTATATGCATGTGCGTGCATGTGTGTGCGTGTGTATGTGTGCGCATGCGTGTGTGTGTGTGTGTGTGTGTGTGTGTGTGCTCGCTGAGCATGCAGCAACGCATCAAGGGGTGTGTCTTTCTCAGACGGTGTATTGATCTTCACTTTACCTTCATCCCTAAAGTGGAGCAGACCAGCTCGATGATGGCGCTGAGCTGGTTGCTATGGAAATACATGGCAACCAGTAATAGCATCTCTCCGAAGGAAGCGGATACGCCCGCGGCACTGAGGAGGCACAAGACAGAGGAGAGGGATTTATGCACCTCTAATAATGCATCCTCAGCACAGACGGGAGGAGGAGGAGGAGGGGAGGTGGCACTTTAATAAAATGATTATGCCAGCGCGTGCCCACCCCGCCCCCCACGCCGCCTCCCGCAGCACTAATTTACTTTCCTGCTGATGTGTGTGCTTTCACGTGCGCATGAAAGATTTACACAGTGGCAGAGGAAGGGGGCCGCCGCCGGGCGCGTTCAGACCCCCCGCTTAGCCTCGCGGGTCTACCCGCCCGCATCGCCGTTTGTTTAAAGCCGGCCATGGCCCGTCTGTTCGGGACGGGCGGGCGGACACCTGGGGCAGAGCAGGGGGTTGGGGGGGTGTGACATGTGCACTTGCTCAGGCAGTAAATGCATTAGCACACAACAATGCTATGTGAGTGGCATACATATACACAGTCAATAAAGGAGCATCTATCATGGACTGCACATTGAAAAACACTGCACATACTAAGTAAGTTACTGTCTGTATCCTTGTATGAGACGCACTAAATAAGATGCTCTTTTTAAAAGGAAACCTATTGGAAAAAATACATTTACAGCAATTTTGAATTCTTTGTCCTCTGAACACCAGTGCATGGTACCAACAATAAGCTACTTTAGGATGAAGCATGTATTAGGCATAAAAATATCTCCCTGAATAAACACCTATCATTACAAACAAAACATCAATGTTCTGCCAGGACTGACAATCAGCACAAAATGTGTGTGTCTCAGTCATTCCTAAGTTTCACCTGTTCCTTGCACCATGTCTAGGGCACCCTCATACCCAAAAGTAACACTTAATTCTTCATTTTGTCCTCAATGTAGAGGATGCAAAGATCTTTTTAGGGATGGATTTTTATAGACTAACTTGTTCATTAAAAAATAAGACACAGGTCATATATACAAGTCTCCTTTGAGTGTGCATACATAAGCATGAATGTTATGTGGGCATATTTTATTAAGAACAAGGACCTAAAGGATGCCAGGTCCTCACCTCTCGAAATACTCTTCCTCTTTGATCATCCAGCTCAGCCACATCACCATCAGCTGCTCCTGTTCCGGCGTGCTGCAGAGAGAGTGTCAGATGTCACCGCCATTCATGTTCTACTTCCCGGGACTGCGTCCAATCAGAGCGCACGTCCCCGCCCTGCTGTCACTGGGCATGACCCACCACCTGACGGTTTCCTTTGAAGACTCCTTCCTTCTGAGGACACTGACCTATGCATCTCGCAGGGTCAGTCCCCTTTAAGAGGCGAAGTGTGGAGGTGATTTAGGAGAAATGGGGAGTGTGAGGCACCACCACCATCAGTCAGTCCGGAAGTCACGCTCGCTTTAACGAATGGGAATGTTTACACGACTGGACATATTTATATGTGATGCCAGGACCATCCCTTCATGACCCTGTGATCGATGTCCTCCCGACCCGCCATACATCACAACAGCAACAACCCCAAGGACTTACACACAATATAACATAACTGGACCGTTTAATTGACAGTCGGGGGACTCTGTGTGCCCCTCGGTGCAGAGGTCAGTGTAACTGCGGCAGTGTGTTAACTTGGCTGATGCGTCCATTAAAGTGAGTTACACCTCCTGGACCAAACTTCACCTCTGCTCCTGTGGGCAGCTGTGGAAGGCTGCTATTCGCTCTGGTGAGAGAGGTGTCCCTACCTGACGAGCGTGGGGAAGGCCAGCAGTTTGCAGAAGGACAGGGACACGGAGCGCACGCCCGCAGGGGTGGCGGGTGGGCGGCTGGTCATCAGCTGCAGGAGCTGCTCCGATTCCTCATCGGTGGGCCTGCGGGAGAAAACGCGCACAATCACCCATGCACGCACACGCATAATCTCACATACGCAAACAATCATATGCATGCATACACACACAATAAACCAGCACACATGCACAGGATCACACACACACACAATAACACACATAGAATTACATACACATGCAATTACAAACACTCTTCACATGCACGAACATGTGCACACACAATGTCACACACACGCGCACAGGCACCCAGAGCACATTAACACCCAGCTCTGGTCCGATCCGCCGGCTGACAAACGAGCTGGGCACCCGATCAATTCCTCAGCGTTAGCACTGCCATTTATCTGGGCTCTAATCACGGACACACTTCCACAGAGATGGCCTCTCTTTATGGGCCTGTCCGCCTCCCACAACCGCTTTCCCACATGAAAAATTCACCCTTTACAGTCCAAAAGGGAAAAAAAACTCGCCTTTGGACCTAATCCTCAACCGATGCATAATTCATTCGTTTTCAGCCACAAGGCGATGCTGATTTCAAATAACTTAATACATGAAAAGCCACTCCTCTGAGCAAGGCAGAACACTGAAAAACACACGGAATATAGAGCTCTAGAAAGGAATCGACTTGTAGCCCTCAGCTGGAGGACTTGCCAGTGCAGTGCAAAAGACCCCTCTAATGCAGAGTGAAGTAATTAACAGCAAGGAAAGGCTTGTATCCACAAAGTTTCAGGTTTGAATCCTGGATAGGTAACTTGTGTTGTGAAGGGTACTTAATCTGCATTGCCTCAATACATATCCAGCTGTACAAATGCGTATGTAGATACAAGATTTAAAAGATCTAACATATGCATTTAAAGATCTTTTACATCTTGCATCTACATACGCATTTGTACAGCTGGATATGTATTGAGGCAATGCAGATTAAGTACCCTTCACAACACAAGTTACCTATCCAGGATTCAAACCTGAAAGCTTGTAGCCCAGAGCTGGAGGACTTGCCAACACAGTGACACAGAAAAGCCCCCTCTAATGCCAAGTGAAGCAGTTAACAGCAAGGAAGGGCTTGTATCCACAAATGCGTATGTAGATGCAAGATGTAAAAGATCTTTAAATGCATGTTAGAAGATGACACAAAGCATGTATATATGCACAATGTAAGTCACCTTGACCAAGGACATCTGGTAAGCTGATAAATAAAATAATGGCCTAGAAAAAATAGTACCACTACCACAACAAGTATTACTACTACTACTACTGTAAATAATAATAATACATTTGATTTATACAGCATGTTTTCTCAAAGCACCGTACAGGAGATAAGGCAGTAGTGTGGTGAGAGTGTTGAGACAGACCTGAGCCCCGCGATGCCCATGAGGGCGCAGTAGAGGCGCAGCAGGGCACTGGCCTTCACCACGTGCTCCTCCCTCAGGCCCGAGTAGCCGGAGGTGCTCTCCGTGTCGGCCTCGCTGTCGTTGGGCACGTGCGTGCTCCGGGACCGGGGCAGGATGGCCACCAGCTCCAGCAGCAGCTGCCTGCGCATCTGCCACAGCACCGAGCTGCTCTCCCGCTTCCTCTGAGGGGACGGAGAGGTCAGAGGTCAGAGGTCAGCGGACGGAACTCCTTCCGCCAAACTTTTATTGAGCTGTTATACAGAGTGCAACACTTTTCTCAGACTGTTCGTCTAGCTAAAAAAAAAAAAAGTTACCACATACACTTCAAAAGATTGTTAAAGCCCCAGTTTTGCAATAGAGAGCTGTTGCATTCCCAATACATAGCAGTATTGAGCCATTCTGGGTTTTATTAGAGACAGGTTATTGAATGGAATAGAAGCTGCCTCTCGGTGCCACACTAACTTGCTTACAGAAAAACTGTGACAGAGCTGGCCGATGCCCTACACATAAATTAACAGAAGGAGTAAAACTAACAGCGCAAACCGCTGTGGATTAGGAGTGCCATTTCCATCCCTGCTCTGACCCAATCAGAACTGGCCATGTCACGCCACACTGCTCACCTGCTGGCCGTTGCGGATGAACATTCCAAACCAGGTGCGCACTTTGCCATTGGTGCCCAGGAGCAGCCCGCTAACGAATGAAACCAATGGGCTGACGGCGTCATCGGCAGCGTCCGGCTTGTAGTCCAGTGTCAGAGCCACGCCCAGGCCAGGCAGGTGACACTCCTCCACCTGAGACAAGCAGGTTTGTTCTTCCATCACAACAGAGTTACTACAGAGCGGTAATGACTAGAGACTGCAGCCCACCCTTGCTGGCTCAATTCCCTGGTGGGGCACTGCTGTTGTACCCTTGGGAAAGATACTTAACCTTATGTGCCTCAGTAAATATCAAGCTGGACACCATGTAAAAATTGTAAGCTATGTAGTGTAATGTAATGTAATGCAGGCAGATGTGGCCACTGAGTTCTAGATAGCCAATTCAACAGGTTTTCCAGCTCTCTTTATACCAATAAGCTTCTAGGAGGTGGAGAGAAATGCTACAATGGTCAATCCAAGATGACACTACGTCATATTAGGTGTGTAAATGCCAGACCTCAACAAAAGCCTGCAGACACAGTGTCCTCTATGACCTACAGCATGCAGTTATGTAGATGTGAGGTGCTTTGCTGACTCTCACCACCATGGCGCGAATGTTCAGGGCCTGCGAGGGGTTCATCTGGCACAGCTGCCTCAGCGCCTCCGTCCGGCGCCTGCCCCCGATGCTCTCCTCATCCTGCCGCTCGCCGTTCTTAATCAGCCCCCTGCACACTGGACACACACACACACGTGCACAGTGTACGTATGCACACACAGGCACAAAGGTGCGCACACGCAGCCCATACACACGCGCACAGCACATGCGCACACACAGGAACAAGCACAGTACACACACACATGCACAGAACATGCACATACACACATGCACAAACAAGCACAGTATATACACACATGCACATGTGCGCACACACACATAGCACACACACACACGACATGGACCTCAGCAATCACACTCAAACACAGACAGCTCTCAACTGAAAAAAAATCTAATGTGCTTTAGCAAAATGAAGCACCTCTTTTCTCTCTTTCTCAGACATCTTCAAATGGTTTTGCTCACTTTGATTTAACACATGCTCTGTGGTCTCTGTAATGTTATTCATTTCAAATGAAACAATAAACTGTGACTGCACGTAAGAATCAGCTCAGCCTATTATTCATTAGCATAATTCATTAATTTCTTGTTTAGAGTCAAAATGCATTATTTTCTGCTACTGAGTCATTATCATAGATTCCTTTTTGTCTAAATTACAGTTGACAAGTGAAATATTTATAGGCAAATGAGCCTGAAAATAAGCACCATAACATCTCCAGAAATAACACAGATTCCAATCACCTTAAATGACAAAAATTTGTAGAAAACATAAGAGGGCATAAATATGCCCACATGTTGTTTTTCTAATGTTCTATAACAATCCCCTCTATAACTGTGGTTTTTCAATGATTCACTTTGGCTTGAATAAAATGCCCTTTCTGTAATGAACCAGATGGGAATTTGCTTGTTTTCACATAATGCTTTAGACTACTTACTTCCAGCCCTCCCTTGCACAAACAAGCTATTGACTTGTAGGTGACCCCCAGTGATAACTAGCCACAAGGAGCAGCAATTACTCAATTCCCCTTAATGCGCCTCTCAAAGAAACAGAAGCATCTTCCAGACCAGAGCAGATTTAAATTACCTATCCATTATCAATGAGGTAAATCTAAATTTCCAAATAGAGAAACATTATGACATTAGAAATAAGGCCATGTGAAATTCCAATTAGGCCACAACAATTGAGAGACAGCAAAACCTCTGGTCCACTGGGGATTAATGTAATGACGGGACAGGGGCACGCTGAATAACATAAACATGACTACCTGAAATCAGCAACATAAAGTTGAGTGCAGTTCAATTACACAATGATTCCGCGATTCTAACACAAAATATTACCACATGATAAATGAGTGGTGAACTGAACAACAGGACTGAGAAAATAATGGACACCTACCTTCATTAAAGCTGTCGGGAACATTAGCCACCAACAGACACAGGAACCAGTCTCCATTGCGCACATGTAGCAGAGCTTCAGCTACATCTATGATGGGCAGTAATGAGGGGAGTTCTGCATGGACAAAGATGCCACGGGTCAAACACTGGTGATGGCAGAGTATCATGAAATAGGGTCTCCCAATCGCTGAAGCCTATCAGCCAATTAAGAGAGCCACTGCACCGTCCACTAATGAGAAGAGGTGCACCATTTCCTTGAAGAACAAAGCAAAACACTGGTTATACGGTGTATATTCGTCATTGAAATGTAGGCCTAGACGTATATTTGCCTGAACTACTAATTAATAATTAACTAATTATGCCTGCTTCTAATTAATATATGTTTTTGTTTACACACAGGGATAAACATGAAAAATGAACATAGTATTCCATCATGATATTCAATTTAAGCAAACTTCTGTGCCTACACAGGACCTCAAGCTGAGCCCTTTTCTGGAGTTTTCCAGCAAAATTAACTGCGATGACCCTGAGATGCGAGTCCTTAAAAACATTTACTTCTGTACCATCGAACCTCAGAATTCAGATTCAAGGTAACGCAGTACATTCCAGTACTTGGTCCATTTCGCACTTTCTTTGGTATCTTTTGCTTCCTCTTTGGCTGCATTTTAATTTTCGTGTCCATTACATAATAGTAAATTATCCAATTCCCCAAACAAGGCTTCTCAACATTGGCTGGTCTGTCCTGTCTGGACAGCCTAAACTTCAGCTTACTCTGCCAATAGCAATACTCTAGCCATTAGCAAACTAGCTGTCTCTTCTGACACCAAGGCATTGTGGGTAATTAGAGCCAACAGTATTTGTTTGTGAGTCAGTTTTGGTAAATTGGCGCACTGGCCCTTCAATTGTAAGTGCTTTGACAGTATATGCATTCATTGTTGCACACCTTGTTGACAGCATATAGACAGTATACTGCTGTGTACAATAAGATGCAGCTGTAGGAGAGACTTTATGCTTCATATGGTCAAACTTCCTTAATGACAAACAAGTCTACATCAGGTTCCCAGGAGCCACGGCATGCCAGCTGATACTGTCATTTCTGTATTGACAATCTGTTTATTTTCCAGATCAGCTGGATGACACGTTGGGCAGTTACCACGCCCCCCCCCCTCCTTTACACTTCACAGCAATCACCCATTTAACCTGTGTGCTGATGTATTCTTAGACAAACCACATGTGGATATTTACACCACCCCAGAGAGCACTGACACGTTTGGATAATCAACATCACACCCATCACTGCTTTCACGAGCTGTCATTTCACGCAGAGTTCACGTCCAACCAAAACAGTCCACCCTCACTCTGATTTCAGACACTGCTTGAACATGCTCCCTTGCTGGGACGGGGTGATTAAAGCGCACACAACCACCGACCACCATTTAATTTCACTAGTTACTCAGCTCCTGCATTTATGTGCTAACAATACTCACTGGCCGTCAACACTTACTGCGACATGTTTATTAACTTCAAACTGCGTAGCATGTGCTAGAAGTTGCTACAACTAGGCTTATTTGCTACTGGGGTAAAGGGTGTACAGTCACATGTCTTGGTGTCCCACTGTACTCATTTGTACATATTAAGGTGCAGAGAGGAACATCACATCTCTAACAAAAATGCTTTCCGTGTACCAAAATGCCAAGTTACTCATGTCTGAAAAGTATATTTTTCATGAGTTAGCGCATACATTCGTAAACATAGCTCTGCCACTCAAAGCTTTCATAAGCAATCAAGCATACAAGCGCTTCCACTTAGTACATGTACCATTTGCTTTATTATGGGACAACAATTTTATCAATCCAATATTTTCTAAAAATTCAGAAATTAAATTTCATTTTTTTTTACCTGCTTGTAAGATGCAAAGAACATCTGCCACTTCCTCCAGATACACAGGGCTTTCAAAGAGTTCTGAGGACTTCAAGAAAAACTCTCCATTTGAATCAGAGACCTGCAAAATAGAAGAATTAAATTACACACACATACAAAGTATCTAAGAACAGGTGTCTTCAGTTAAACACAAAGCATTCAAAAGGCATGTTAGTGGTATAGGTTACACAAATGGAACAACCTTGGCAAAATAAGACAAAAAGCCTAATTAGTTTTTGTGTTGTAAGTAGAGGTCAATCTATGTACGTGTGTAGGCATACATTTATACATTATATATGTCCAGGACAAAACACAGACAGGCTTCTGGATCAAGAGCTGCTTAAATGTCTGTGTTTTGCCCTCTTGTCTACATAAGAACTTTGGTACATACAATAATAAACATGACATGGTATATAAACAGTAGCCTAATAATGGCCCCAAGTCCAGCTTATTACAGAATCACCTAATTTTGGAAAATAAGCATGCAATTCCATCAATCAAGTAAGTACGCACATCAAAGAGAACACTGACAAGGTCTTTCCGTGCTGCACATTATGGCTGAATAGCTGATGATAACAAAAGAAAAACACAAACCAGCCGTGGAACTGAACAGACAGGATAGAATTCTGTGGGGGGTACCTTGTTCATTATGGCCAACAATTCGCTGAGCGCCAACCGCAGTCTTCTGAGAGGATCACTGTGCTCAAACTCTAGAGTCAAGCCATGCTGGAGCTGGGACACAAGGACACTCTCCCCGTTGGAACCCCCTGCCTTGTGTCTGTCCGAGAGGTTAAGGGCATCAATCTACACATTCAGCTGTACCGAACTCAGCATGTGCAGAAAAATGACACCTACCACATAACATATCAGCATCAAAACAAGCACTGTACAGCCAACTTCCAGGCTGGGAAATGTAAAATCAACTCTCATCTCCTAACAAAGTTTGCAAAACATTAGTACGCGAACAATTGCACAACAACCTTTTTACCTGAGCTGCTGTTCTTTCCTGGCATCCTGTTCCAAAGCATGGAAATCCACCGACAAGAGAGCGACGATCGAGTTGACGGCTTCTACCCCGGACAGCAGGCGCAGGATGAGCTTCTTGTCCTGGGCCCAGGTGCTGCTCTGGTCGGCGGGGGCACACAGGGCCATCCTCACCAGGCAGGGTAGCAGCAGCCTCAGTTCGGGATCGCTCAGCGCCGCCAGGCGCACCACGTCCACCTTCTGCATGGCCTCGAAAGCGTACGGGCTGACGAACTGAAGACCCGCGCTGTCCGACATTCTGATTAAACCTCTGATACCTGCCGAGGGTAAACTGAGTGTAATCTCATGCGAAGCAGCCCATGCAGTTCTAGCAAGCTAAATACCCACTGGTGGCAGGGATTTCTTCCCCACGCTTTCCGAACAGTTTCCGATCTTCCGCAATGGTGTCCAGTTAGTTAACTTCGCTACAATAGGGTTGTCAAACTGTAACGTTACTATTCGAGGTAGCAAACTATGTATGGGTTACTAACAGCCCACACCGGGTAGTCACAACAGTAACATCAACCTCACCAATCCTCCCCCTGCCTCTAAACTGGCTGCTGCATTTGTAGATACTTTGTGGTTATCTAATGAGTAGCTGCTAGCTACTGTATGTGGACACAAATTATGCTTGACAGTCTGTTACACTAATTAGCTAGCTAACAACCTTGCAGTGACAGTAGCTGACTAACTGTTTTTTAGCTAATTGTTGTTCAGGATGTACTCTTTATTGGGTGGCTTCCCTTTACAAACTTAAAGGGACAGATTCCATTTCATTTTAAGAAACAAATGAATGGGAACATTTGAATGCTGACTTGAAACTACTGTGAGATTACTCGAACGAACGATCAAACCTTTTATGAAGTTTTACAGATGTCTGACCGGTTATTAGCTAGTCAGCTAGCTAACGTTAGCAAAACTACCGGCTGGCAGATTCGCTAGCATCTAGCCAACACTAGGTATCTACACTCCACCTATTAGTTGTTCTAATTTTCATTCAGTCTGTAAAATGGTGACAAATTGTTTATGTGCTGGGCTTTATTGGTAACAGCAGCTTACCTTAATTGTTGCGATTTAGGGGTCGTTTTCGAGATTCAAAGCAGTGGGCCTTCAAAATCCGAAGGGCCTCGGGTTGGCGTGATTCCCCACACCGACGTTCTCGCATGCAAGATCGGCTCACCTCGGATCACTGCATCTGTCTCTAGTTTTAGTGGGCTAAATACGTTAACTTCAGTTTTAAGATAATTCGTTATAACAGATGTATACATAGACGTAACCAGCTTACCTTCTTGGAAGGGTATATGGCTACAAGTGCACACTCTTCATTGGTATCCGATATACCTTAGCTATACATTGAAAGTGCGTCCAACGACTCTACCGAGGGGACGCGTAAAATGTACGAAAACTCCGCATGTACCGTGGAGAATCCACCAAGCATCACGCTTTCTCGTCACTGTCCCAGACCTATGTGGTTAGCAAGTAGTGCAACCGAAAAAACGACTACAGCACAGTAGCTAACACAGTTTACCGTAAATTCCTCATATAAAACTTTGTTGATGTGTCTGCCTCGCAGATAATAATTAAATCATGTCACCACCGTCGAAGTTGCACGAACAAAGAAAGAAGCAGAGGAAAAGTTATGAATAAATTATTTTATTATTCATCCGAAATGGTTTTTGAAAGTATGAACGTTTTTCTCCTCTTGTACATTTCTAAGCACGATTTGAACAATTTTCAGCGTTCAGGTCTCTGCAGTTTTAAGTAGCGTTTCTCCATGCCCACCACCCCAAAGACTAAAAAGTGATTGTGGTAATAAAAAGCATTTAATTGTCTATCAGCTTCTGGAGTCAAACAGTGGTTTAAGGAAATCACTTCTAATTCAATATAATTTAAGACACTTCTCACAACATTACATAGATGGTACATTCAGATCTCAGTAGGAAAGATGAGGGGGTAAGGAGAAAAAAAGCAAGGTCCAAGTAATTACAATGGACTGCAAATCCCATACAGACCAAGGCTGAAATCTGCAGCCAGTGACAGACCAAATTAAAGCCATTTAAACTTTCTCAATTTGTGGGTCTATTGGAATTCCAGATCACATACATTATCATATCAAATATGCTTTGCAACTGCTCATATAGTGAATGTGATATTTTCATGTTGCACAAGCATGGTTTTATTTGCACTTGTGTGAGTTTTAGTTTTATAAAACAAAGACAGTACAAAATTCTTTTTGGCCCCCAAAACCTTGCTTGCTGGGTATACATTTTAATTATTTTACACTTTTGGCATTTAATATATATCTCTCTATATTTATATATTTTTTTGTTTTACAAAATTACTTGGACACATTCAGCTCTTTCTTTCCTTTTCACACATTTTCAGTACAGGAAACTGGGCAGGAGTTGAATATTACAAATATATATATTTTTAATAACAGTGCTGCTTTCATCTGCACTCACAGTATCTTTTGGTAAGAACTTTAATAGAAATGTCAAAACCAATGCAATTCCCCGAGAATCCTGACCCCCCCCAACACATTTTATTTTGTTTTGAAAATATTGAGTGCCCCTCTCAAAAGTTGAATTGACATTTCAGTCACTTAGATCCGACAGAGTGGTGCCAATGCACTAAAAAGTTTTCACCTTTATTCAGATAAAATCAGAATTCATTTTGCTGACTGGAGGAGTTTGTTAGGAGTTTGCTTTTGAAGGATGTTATATTCGAAAAATAAACTTGGTTATTCCTCAATACCTTCAGGCCAGTGGTCAGTGCAAACCTGTGGCAACTTTAAGAATCATTCTACTGTCCATACCAACCACTTAAACAAAGTGAAAATAGCACTGAGAGCAAACATGGCATTTTATGAATGGTAATTTCTTATTTGTGCTACTACAGATATCTGTGGAGCTCACACCGAAAAGCATCTTTACCAACTTAATCCTGCTCACAACAGCTGGAGGAGGCGAGTGCACTCATATACACTTGGTATACAGCTTAAAAAACTTAATGTGGTCTTGAAATTTACAACCAAAACGCCCAAGGTGTTGAACGTAAGGTAATGCTGGGGTCTCAAAAACAGTGGAACAATGCTGTCAGATTTTACTCTTCAGTACTAAAATTGCATTTCAAAATTCCATTTGTACCTCTTCAAAGAGAGTGACAACAGCAATTTGGAGTTCAGCCACACTTAAGCAAAGGCAGGAAGCAAGCATAAAATGCTTTTATGAATTGTAGAAAAGGATGTCCCATATAAAGTATTGTTACTTAAATTGCACTGAACAGGGCACCTGCGCCAAATAGAAAACGTCCAGTTTCAAAGCAGATATTTGACAGGAAGGTCAAAAAGTCTGACCAGATATATTAATTCAGAAAAAAATGTTTTAAAGAAACTTCAAGAACCTCTAAAATGACAAACTCAGCCCAGCTATTAGTACAGAATTTGTACCCCATCTGTACTTTTATGCCCAATTCTGTTCTGGTTTGTGCACTGACAGCAACACACCATCACTAAAGGGATTCTGTAAGAAGTCTCAACCTGATGTGCACGTTATGAAGAAACATTACCAGCTACAAAAAAGTTGCCACTATGCACAACTTTTATACAGTAGAATCAAATAAAATCTGCCAACATTTTAATATTTATATATGTATATATTTACACGCAAATCTCAGTGGCCAACTGTTGACCCTTGTGAGCTCATGTCAAGAGAAACCCTTTAAAGTTACACTGTTACGGACAAAAGGACTTGACCACTTCAGAGACAAGTACTTTCAAGCCTTTCTTGTAGTTTCCAAGCTTTTTGAGTCAGGGGGGCTTTGACAGAATTATGGAACCAACGGAAAGAGCTTGTTTGAGCTCTAGAAGTTGTAATCCAACAGAAGAAGATCAACTGACGCATTCCTAAAAATGTGATTCATCTTCCTCTGCGCACAGAAAACTGTATATCCTTACAGGCGGTAATATCAGGTAAAAGGTCATTTACACCACACATTTACTTTCACAAAGTAATCAGAGCTGGTCTAAATGCAGCCGTAACATGTCAGAGGGCGTCCTCCACATTTGTGCAGGCCTGCCAGATTAGGTGGATTCAATGTAGTAAGGGTAAGGAGGGAGGGGGGGGGGCAGGGTGGGAGAGGGTGGGGGTGAGGGTTTTCTGGATCAATAAGGACACTCCACATCTGCCATCCTGATATGCACTGGTCTGGTCTTTCCCCACAGTGCCACCGTGGAGGGGGACAGGGTTAAAAACCTGAGGGTCAACTACAATGAGATATATGCATGACTATTTTCACTGTGTCAGAAGAGCAGACTTCGTTGGTGTCCTTACCAAATTTCACACAGCAATCCCTCCCCCCAAAAAACACAACCACAGGAGAATTGAGTTGACGCACTTTATTCCTAAAACACGCTGCACCACCAGCGGCGGCACAGCATTAATATATAATTATTTATATATATTGCCGTTTGGTTTTTGTGTCTAAATGTGTGGTATAAAATACTATATACGACAATGTACCTCTTTTATTTGAACACAGTGAACTTCATTGCTGTACAAGTACTCTGCAGCTACAGCTTAGCTGTAAGTCCCCCACACACAATGGCATGGACATAAACCCTCAAACTACTTCATCTGTACATCATGACAATACAAATTTCTGTCCCCCTTACAAAAAATAATACTCTAAAAGCAACCTACTGCAACTTTATTTTTTATCCTTTTTTTGTGTTTTTGTTGGTTTTTTAATTAAGACGATTACATATATTTTAGACCAATTGCTTTAAAGCAGGAAGGCAATATAAACCTTCTAGATTTTTAATATATAAAAGAGGTTAAGAAATAAGACAAATTATACATTTAAAAACTTACAATAAATAAGATAGATGCAGGCATTTCATTTGGATACAATTTCATCCAAAGACAGGAATTTCAGGTCTTTACGAAGAGTCAATTAGTTGGCTTCATTCACGAATGTCCCTTTTCTTCCAATACTTGTGACAGACACGCTGAGCGTGGACTGGCCGATTGCGATGATAAGATGACAAATGCCAAGACTGCAGGTGGGGTCCCTCTTGTCACTGGCCTCGTTCCTCTGTAGCCATTTCCGCACTCTAGCGGTCTCTTTCCGGTGACAGCGACACAAGAGCCGACCTCGTGACCTCCGTGGTACCAGCTCTCGGGAACACCTGTCGCACGTGTCCACTTGCATTGGGGAAGAGTTCCAAACTCATATAAAGTCCAGCACTGTAGTAATCTGACAGGTTAAAATCCCTTTTTTAGCGCCCAGCTATTCCCCCGCCCGCCTCCTGCCCCAGTCCCCGCCCCCGGCTGGTTCTTGCTTCTGTCCGCTACAGCATGTTCATGATGAAGTTGTACATCTGGTTCAGCACCACAAAGTGAATGGGCAGACAGGAGCGCCTGTCCTGCGTTGCCGGATCACACGTCAGCCAGGAGAGGGCGTTGTACTGCTCAAGCACAAATCTGCAGGGAGGTGAAGAAGCCACAGGCGTTAGCACAGGCATGCTCTTTTCAATCGCTCACTCAAACTGTATTCAGTAGCCTGATTTTCAATTGCCTCCCATGCAAAACACATCCTGAAGCACTTCCTCGTTTCCTCATACATCTTAAAAACACACTGGGAAGAACATACCATAGGGTCTATTTCAAGCCAAAAGATTTTTTGGAAGGCCTTTAAATCCATAAGGGGAAAAACACTGTGATTTAAACTGTGTTAAAGGGTAACGGTACCTGAGCACATCTGAGGTCTGGTTGGAATCGAGGGGGTGGGAGTGTTTACTGTGCAGCAGCTCGTCGGACTGCACTGAAGACACGTGGAGATGCAAAGAGGCCTGTCGGAAAGACACGAGTCAGTAAGAGCACAGCACGTACTTACACATCTCACACACCTGAGAACAGCAGAGTCTGCTCTCACTCTGCACAAAGCTGCCACTCTAGATTCCCCACTGAATTCTGCGCATGCTTTTGCCATTTCAGAGATTTTAGGAAATAACATTTCAGTGGTCCATGTCTCAGGTGCTTGTGCCATTTTCTTGACCACAGCTTCCCCATGGAATAATCACCTCCCGTTTCGATTTGAACGAGTAGTTAAAATCTCGGTTTCCTCTGCATCAGTGGCTTGCCTGACCCAATGAACAAGCTGTCTGAATTATTCAGTCCTGCTGGAGAACTAATCAATTATTAAAGGGAAGGAACCCAGGCCATGTGACTGTGGTGGAGAGAATAAGAGACTCAAGGTAACAGATGGGCAGCTCCAGTCAGCCAGAGCCTATTTCCGACAGACTGTACAATCACCTGTTAGATTTTGGAACAAAAGAACTGGAAATAAAATTTCCAGTGAAAACCAGCATTCAAGAATTAGGGTAGCTCATTCATGCGAAGGTATGGATGTCCTATATTTAAGCCAGAGCCCAAATAACAAGTGGAATTCAAAGACGGGGGAAATACCTTTAAGAAAAGGGGACACTGGTTCTGCGCTTGGGGACAGGCAGCCCAAAACCAGTCGGGCAGTGGACCAGCTTTGGCTGTGGACACAAAGTAGCCCAGAGCCAGGGGTTGCTGGAGGATGTTGGGAGCTTCATCATGAGATTCCATGCGATCCGTACTCTGTCCCTGGGAAGAGGGCATACAGAAATCAGAGACCACACACCAAGCCAAAATTTGTGGGTAAACTTACAGGTGACCAGTATTTGCCCACTTTGAGCAACAACCTTTGCCTCTGTGGTGAGCCACCATTTGGCATTTATCTAAGCATGTGATGATTTCACCCTGGTTCATGCTGCCCCTTTGCATTGAGATAAGTACGCGTCTGTGTGGGTGAACAGGGGTGGGGGGGCCAGGCCTACCTTGCTGCCGTCTCCTCCGTGATGGTAGTGAGAGCCTGGCGAGTGCACAGGTGAGGTGGTGGGGGAGGCCGGCAGGATGTTGATGATGTCGGGGTCCACCAGGTCGTTCTCCGACTCCAGCAGGTCAAAGATGCCGATCGCGTCTGATCCATCTGCAGAGCGAGGAATCATTGAGAGAATTGCGAGGGCTTGTGGGGCTTTGGGGCAAAAGCGATTGCTCTCGCTTCCCTTCACATTTTGATTACACCAACTACTTGCTACTACGAGGAGGGAGAGAGAGCTCTCGCCCCTGAAGCGACCGTGGCACGCGTAAGCCTGCCGGAGGGAAGAGGGATTTGGGCAACTCACCAGGGGGGTTGAAGGCAATGTCTATGTTCTCAGTAGTGTAGTTGGAGCTGGCAACCTGGACGAAGGCGGAGGTGGGGAAGACCAGTATGTGCGTGCAGGACGTGTCCTGAGGCGTGTTCAGCTGGGAAGTCTGCATGTTCAGCGTGGTGCTGCGGCCAAACACGGAGCCCGTGGACACAGAGTCTGCAGGGTGCCAAACAAGAGGAGGGGCGGTCAATGCACTGACAACATTGATCACGGACACCAATAAAAATCATGGAAACATTCATTCATAAGGTACGACAATAATAAATCTGCCAATATTTCAGACTGAGGTCTTAACAAGCTTCTAGAGAACGGTCTATTTTATCTCTGTTGAGGAAAAGGATTAAGCCACACTAAATATTCTCCTGCAAAAAGTGAGTATTTTGTAAATGGTCTGGCCACTGTCTCTCTCTCTCTTCTCTTGGTAACAGTGGCTGACAGTGAAATGAATTTTTCCCATCAACACCCAAAAATAAAATCATTGATTTTCAGTTCCATGGAACAGATGTAAGATCAATAAGCTCTTGAAATATTGACACTGTTCACTTTAGTCATAAAATTCCACTGAGATGTTTATCTGGCGAATCTGTGAAAGGCGTCAGACGCTCCCCAAACGGATTAAAACTGTCTAAAGGGCCGCGTCACTTTGCTGAGCAGCGTTAGCGGTGCAGAGGCAGACAGCGAAAAACACCCCTCGTGCTGCGGAGAGGGGTGGGGGGGAACACGACACGGTACCTGGCATGATGATGAAGGAGCCCTGGGGCTCCATGGCAACCAGGCAGGCGCTGAGGATGCTGGGGCTGTCTGCGGCGGAGATGCCACACATCCTGCACATCTCCTTCAGCCTCCTGCTGAGCGACTGCAGATTGCGCCTGCTGAGCAAAATGCTCCAATCTGGAACGGCAGAGAAAAGAGCGTTTCAGACACAGCCAGACCCTTGCTCCCCTTTCTCGTGCTCAACCTACTTCGAAGTGACGCAGTGCAAGAGGTGTCAAGCGCAGCGGTTGGCGATACACTCCCTTCTTCCAAAGGCACACCACTAAAACGTGCTTTTTCAATGGTTTCTACAGTAGTTTTTTTTATTGTACAGCTGTAGCGAGTTGGAACACAGCCAGCAGTAAAATCATGTATTACTTAAGGATTTGCACAAAGCTTTCTAACCTCGCAACTCTCCGTGACCTATCCTCCCGAGTCGGCCAATAACCACCCTCCAGGGCAACGACGTCATCTGCACCAGCCCCAGGCACCAATCCCACAGCTTCTGAAGGCCCAGTCTCCGGGCGGAGCCCTTTTTCCTCCGGGCCCTGAGTGAGAAGCAGACATCAACTGTTGTCAGTGCCGTTGAGGCAGATTCCTCCCCTATATAGCACATCCAGGGTTTTTCTCCAGAGTGGTGTCTGGAGAGCAACCATCTCAAACTCTCACGGCCAATGTGGGCGCTCACCTGTTGGGCACATCGATGCTGATGATGCAGGTTTCCAGCAGCTCCCCATAGAGGTCAGTGCAGGTGGCCAAAAGCCACCTCTGGTCATGGGACAGGCAGTAGCCAACAAAGAGCACGTTGTACTTCTGGGAGGCCTCCCCAAACGTCTCGCCCAGCTCCGTCTGCTTGTCCTTCACAGGCGCCAGGATGAATGGTGGTGTGTAGAGCCGCAAACACTCAGGTCTCTGTGGGCGAGAAGGGTTCAGGAGTCACACCCGTGGTTCCACAGGCCTCTAAGTGACTATCACCACCCGACATCTCCTCAGTGTTGAAACCTAGCTGTCCTTCAAAGACCATGGACAAACAGTTAATACCTCCGCCACACTGCACAGATCTGCACTCTGGAAACGAAAATTGAATTCCGTCCTATCACGGACGCACAAACTTTCAGGCAAATCTGCTTGATGAATCCAATTAGAGAGGCCTCGAAAGCTACCCAACCAGATAATGGAATGAAAACGCAGGACAAAGTGAACAGTAACAACTTCACTTGGTCAGATTCCAGGCAAGGGGTTATGGAAATAATCAAACCAATCTCCACGGCTCAATGCCTCTGAAAGCAATGACTGCACAAGGATCCATTTTTTGGGGTCATTTTGGGGTTTTAACCACTTTCAACAGTCGATAAGTTCCGCGGGGGAAGTTTCTGGATTGCTGCCCCGGTTACCCCACGACAGCTGGGGACCTTCTGGGCAGGGTCGGGAATTTACCTCTGGGCTCTTGAGGGAGTTGTCAAGGGCGAGCCCGGGGCCGAAGCCCGTCAGTGTTTTGACGTTAGTGGAGGCAGGCAGGGGGCGCCGGCACTGGGAGAAGACGGAGAAGGCCAGAGACTTGAGGTGCTGGGCGTAGATGTGCCGTTCCTCGTTCCTCACCGGCTGCAGCAGGTACTGGCAGGGAATTATCTGAGAGACACAAACGCACACACCGGTCAGACTTTGACCTCCAAGACACCTGAACATGCAGTAGGACAACGTCCACTGAGAACCTAGATGCTGGCAGAGTCACACTATCACAAAATGTCAATCACAAAATGACCAATTTCTGAAATGACCGCCAGCGGCTTTTGACTCTTCCCTCTATAAATATGCCATTGTTCTACATCAGCGCGGACAGCCTCGCAGCTTCAACTGAACGTTTTGCCTTCCATTTTCCACCCTCTCAAAGACAGCCGATCTCTTTTCAATCGACTCAGAACACTGGCTCTGCGGTAATCGCGGGAAGGGAATGAAGAGGGCACATCCTCTGCTCACATGCGCAGAGTCCAGCTTAACCAGCACACAGAGCAGACACGCGCAGAGCACAGGCAGAGCGCCTCCTTACCTGCACGGACACCGCATTCCTGATGTGCTGGGGGAGAAACTGGAGCATCTCCAAATAGCAGCGCAGCAGGCCCAGCTTCCACACGTTGGAGTGCGGGGAGCCCTCCGTCTCCTCGTACGAGAACGGGTCCACGATGTACACCACGATGGCCGGCGGGTACGTGATGGCGTGGGACTCGCCGTCCGTGGGCACGCCCACCTTCTCTCGCTCCATGGTGCTGAAAGAGAGAGCACTCCGTCATTCATTGCGTCCAAGAGAGCAGTTCACCAGATTGAATTAATTAAATTCAAGTAATTCTATTTAATATTACATATCTATATACGAATAGTTAACTATTGATTTAATATTACTATTTAACTACTAATGTAAGAAATCCATGTAAAATAAACGCACAATAAAATTATTTTTTGTAGGTACTCGTAAATCATAAATCAACCTCAATAATAATCCATATCAAATAATCTCAAAGCACGCCTTATTCAAGATGACTGCTTCCAGGAAATGGTATCACACTGAAGCACCTCCGAGAAACAGCCGGGCAACAGTGGTAGCGTGTACCTCTCTGGGGGTTCGGTGGGCCCCTGAGTTTGGGCGGTGCCGGTGGCGTTGTCCCCTGAGCCGCCCGTGTTCTGCCCGCCCGCCTGCTGCCCCAGCTGCCCGCTCTGGGAGCCGCTGCCCTGCACGCCCATGGCCCCGAACGGGGCGAAGGAGCCGGGCTTGGCGGACTGCATGTTGCTGCCCATGCCCTGGGAGCCTGAGGACGAGTGGGTGGAGGAGGGCGTGCCGCTGGCAGCGGTGGGCAGGGCAGTGCTGGTGCTGCTGTTGGGGAGGGCGGAGCCACCGGGAGCCGGCCCGCTCTGGGCACCGGCCGAGGAGGAGCTCGGGGGCTGCGTGGATGAGGATTGGCTGGACGCAGGAAGGGGGTTGGGCTGCGTGAGTAAGGAGCTGTCCAGAGACTGCGCGGCGAGATACGGAGCTGGAGAGGAGAGAGAGAAAAAGCAATCGTCAAGTTCTGGGAAGCTCTTTCCATCCAACAACTATTCTCCACGACTCATTCTAGCAAGGTAGCGCTACCGGACCACTGCTTTACATACATTATAATTTTTTTTACATGTGATCCATTTATACAGCTGGATATTTACTGGGTTAAGGCAATTCTGGGTTAAGTAACTTGCCCAAGGGTACAGTAGCGGCACACCTGCGGGGAATCGAACCGACAACCTTTCGGTTACAAGCCCTCCCCTTACCGCTATGTTACACTGCCACTGTGCTACACTGCTGCGGCCACATGTGTATTTACTCCACCAGGTAAAGCAGCTGTAAACGGCACTCTGGTAACATGGAGCTAAGTATCAGCTCTGGTGGTGCATTTGAAAAGGCCGGGAGGGGGGGGCTCAGAACGCACCGAGGTCGTGCCGGCACACTTGGGCGTAGAGCTTGAGCTTGGCGAAGGAGTCGCTGTTGCTGCTGGCGGCCTTCAGGAACCACTCGCTCACTGGCTGCTCCGCCAGCTTCTTGGCCGCGGCGCCCCCCACACGCACGATGCCGTCTGAGTGCACTTTGGAGATGGGCCGGTGCTGGCCGAGCCTGCAAGACTGGGAGGGTCGATGGGAGAAACAAGTTCAATTAACAGGGTGCACGCAAAATCAGATTAATTTGAGACTGTTAGCGATAGCTAATTAGCTTTTACTCCGGCCACCGTATATCGGGTCACAAGGTTTCCAGCAATGGCCATCATCTATATGTTAAACTTTGATTGTGGGGAAAAAAACACAAATAAAAATCAGCATCTGTCATTAGGACAGACAAGGGAACTGGCGGTTGATCCAAGTTACAGCTATCAAACAATGAAGAGAGAGAACTGTGTGGTTTCTCCACTTAATCCTTCACGAACACCCCCGCCTCCAATAAATTAAGCTGTCAGTGCTTGCCTCTCCTCCCCTTATACTCCTCAGAACCCCTCCCACCGCCCCAGCCCAAAAAAAAAAAAAGGGAGAGTCAGAGCAGCACTGGCTGTTAAAACATCTGGGCTGGAAAGCTGCACTCAAATTCAAGTTAACCTGGCAGCCGTGACATCAGAATGGGCGGCATTCTCAGGGCTTTTTCTCATTTGCCAGCGGTCAAGAGGTTAATAGCATGGGTCTTGCCCTTCTCTGAACACTGGTACTTCCACATAGCAGCCATATTCATTGCTAGATAATGTTGGAATTCAATTCTGACCTAACAGCATGAGAAGCCCTACTTCAGTCTCTTTTCCAGCGTCAGTGAGGTATGTTGCATTGTGTATACCAATAGTACTCACAAATGGTGGGAAATGCTGAATAGACATAACAGTTTAGGAGGCAAGGAAAAAAATCTATGGAAAGAGAGAGATACTGAACCGAAACATTGACAGGCTTTGAATGGAGCAGCCGCTATGTATAAGCAACGAGGTGACAGAGGGCCATGGAGGATGAGCTGGAAGTGTGCGGTTATATCGCTTCCTTGAATAAATCAAACATCCTTTTCATGTTGCTTGAATTCTTTATTAGAAATCTCTCCGGTTCAAAAGGGGGAAACCTTTTTTTCATTATTTAAACGCCTTGCTGCTATTCTGCTGGAATTTGAGAAGTGTTCATTGAGAAATTCAATTCATATTTAAATATAATCAACATTAATGTATTGAAATGTGTCAATTTTCAACTAAATTTTTTCCTCCTAAAATGTTTGCATGTGCTCACCTATGCATAGTTTGGCGGGACCTTTTGAAACAATTCACCATCTCAAAAAGATGAATAATTCAATTTCATAATGACCGCAGACTTCAGCTCACATGCATCCTGGTGCAGGATGAGCAACCGCGTAAGTGGAAATCCTGCGTGCTCGTTCCTCGGCAGGAGGCTTTCAGAGGAACCTGTGATTTGCTACGTGTGACTGCGAAAGGCATTTGATGGGAGCCGGCCTAATGGAAGGTTATTAGAAAAAGCTGTGCAGCATGGAGGGACTATTCTGAGCCGCCAAATAGGCTTTTTCCCCTCAAAAGAGGTGTCAAAATTACAATCGAACCAGGGAGACGGTCGGAAATGGGACGGAGGATTTGAGGCACAGAGGAAGGTGTACACTGTGCCACGCTGAACGGAGCGGGGCACGGAGCGTTCTCCCTCCACCCCCGCCTCGGGGCCTCACCTCGTACATGGCCGTCAGGTCCCTGAAGAAGGTTTTGGCACCGTTCAGCAGGGCGTCGTTCTCGGGGCAAAGCACCAGGTAGCCCACGTCCCTCTGGGAGCCGAACGGGTCCAGGAGCAGCTTCTCCCAGTAGGGCAGTCCGAAGGGCGAGAGGACCACGAAGTCGTACTCGTACCCCACCAGGAAGGTGGGGATGGGCAGCGGCTCCGGGGACTCGTCTGTGCCTGGGGGGGGAGCATAGAGACCCCGTCACGGCCTTCTCCAGCTTTTGGAGACACTTCAGCTCCGGAGCCAGAGCACCAATTGAAAATAAGAGGCTCCCTGCATGGGAAGCACCTACACCCCGCGGACTGACTGAGGTAGCTATTGACTGACGGTAAACTCTCCATCTTGATGAGGTGTCTATTGATCCACAGCCTCGACTCTTGGGCCTGCTTCACTGCCAACAGGCAGGCTCCTCACTACACCCCCGGAGTAGGAAGCCATGAGAACTGTTGATTGGTAAATGCCCTAAAGGCTCTGCGAGGTGTGTCCCTAGCCGCTTACCGTAGGAGCCCCGGCCGGCCATCTTGTGGAACTGCTGCCAGGTGAGGGGTCCCTGCACGCCCCACGAGCGCACCGTTCTCTTCTTCTGGATGGCGTCCTGCAGCACCGGCTGGAGGGAGAGCAGCATGCGCAGGACGTCCTGAGAGCACAGCGTGCTGACGTCCACCGCTGAAGGGGAAGAGAGGGGACAGTCAGCACATGAGAAACAAAACCCACTGGCAGACACATAAGTCACCTCATGACTGGGGCACACAGGCTCACCGTTGCGCTTGGCCCAGTGGTGGAGGCAGGTGCTTTTGACCAGTGTCTCGTCCACCTTGCCGCCGGACATGTTGTCCATGAACTGGCGGCCATGCTCCAGCGCCATGTAGCAGTCGCTGTGGTAGTCGCGCTCCTCCACGCGCACGAAGGCCGGGGCGGCCCCGGGGCCCCGGGCGGCGGGGCCGTCGGGCTCCAGGGCCGAGATGGGGGAGAAGGGGTTGGTGCACTGGTCCTGGAGCAGCAGGATGAGCTCGTCGGGCACGTGCTCCTTCAGGCTGCTGGCCCGCTCCAGGGAGGCGCTGCGCAGCGCCTCGAAGCGCTTCTCCGCCTCCCGGCTCACGTCCGAGCCCCGGCCGATGATGTCCAGCTCGTCCTCCAGGAAGAGGCCCGAGCCGTTGCCGTAGCGGCGGTTCATGACGGCGCTGAAGCCGCAGGTGCACGAGTACTGCACCTCGCAGTTGGGGTCGCTGATGTAGACGCCCACGTCGGCGCCCTTGATGTTCATGTTGCAGACGCAGATGCAGCAGCTGTCGGAGTTGCAGTCCTTGAAGAGGTTCATGACGGACTCGGACAGGATGAGGGTGACGTACAGGCTGTGCGCCTCCGGGATGGAGGGCACGGTGGCCGGCTCCACCGAGTTGAGCGGCCGGCAGGTGGAGGGGGTGGAGGCGGGCGAGTACAGGTCCGAGTTCTCGTACTTGAGGGAGCCCTGGACACTGGAGGGGCCGCGGGGCGTGCGGGGAGTGCGGGGCGTCCGGGGCGTGGGGGCGGAGAAGCGGGGCGTGGCGGGCGAGGGGAGGATGCCCGCGCCGCTGTTGCTGGGAGGCGCGCTGTTGGACATGAAGGGCGTGTGGGTTTGGGGCGTGTATGTCTGGTTGTACTCCTGGTCCATGGCGCTGCCCACACTCGGTATGTTGCTGCGAGAGGGAGACGGCACACGTTAGGACAGAACCAAAGGCCCCCATACACACAGTTCAGCCAATCACACGTCAACGCTGCCCAGGCAGATGGTCACGGAGCCGCTGCCTTGGAAGACGCTGACGATGTAAGAGGGCTCCTGCGATTGTGATACAGGGACTATTTTGGGCTGGCAGCGGAGAGGTGAGAAAGCACAGCGTGTTCCGAGCGTGCGGACACGACTCCTGGAACTACTTAGGGCGTGCTTCTTAAAATAAGAGCAGGTTTCCGTACGGCGCCGAGGGCCACTCTCCTAAAGAAGCGACCCTTTATTCCAAGGTGCTTAAGTACCCTGAGCTATAAAAGGGGTTTGGCCGTCATATAAACAGCCTTCCCATGACCATTTTACAGCCTGTGAATTTACTGCCAGGCTTAGCACACTGCAAACGGCACACCAGAACAGCCGTTCTCTCTCTGCAGCCCGGGTTATGGGAATGGTGGAAATCTCACTTTTTTTCATCCCGTTTTGTGGGACTTCTATAAAAGAGCTAAACATCTGATTAAAGTCATTGTCCACTGAAGAACAGCTATGGCAGCACATCCAAGTTGCTGAATACCATCCGCACAGACACCCAACTGTCACTAACCAGAAACTCCATGTAATTCCACACAACAATCACAGGGGAACTTGCTTAACACTACTAATTTACATACGCCGCAAACTCGGTGAACCAGGCCTAAATATAAATCTTTCAGGAAGTCATGCTAACTTGAAACCCAACTCCCGCTAAAACACTGAAGGGACATCTGGTCATCAAAGACAACATGAGGGGGGAAAAAAAAGTTTCTTTACGCAAAGGGCACTGCGCTTCCTTAGAACAGCTCTAAACCGCGGTCAGAGTTGTCTTAACTTCAAACAGAGGCGTCACCTCCAATTAGCTCCGATTTCACACACGTTTCAGGTTTTTTCCTCCAGTCTGGCGGTACAAACAAAACGCTTCGGAAAGGGAAACTTTCTACAGGGGTGAGAAATAAATTACCCGGAGCAGGAGAGAAGCGTAAATTGCATTCCGGATCTGACATCCCGCGGTGCTGGGAGTTAAGAAGTGAAGGGGAATCCGTCGCAGCAGCTTGGGAAATCCCCATTGGTTCCAGTAGATTTAGATATGTACTTTTTTTTGAGAGAGAGCAGGGAGACAGGGGGCAGCGCAGCTGGCGTTACCTGTCCTTGTTGAGGAAGGTCATGGGGGGCACCACGGGGTTCAGCAGGTCCAGTTTGCCCACGGTCCAGCTGGGCCTGTAGAAGCACTCCTCTGGCAGCTTGATGGGTGGCAGACATTGGCTAGGCAGCGTCTTGAGGGGGGCAAACATGGAGCAGCCCACGAACGCCTGGCACATCTCAGGCTTGTAGACGAAGGAGAAGTCCTGGGTACAGGAGGAGAAAGAGACGCACAGACAAGAACTGTAAAAAAAAAAAAAAAAAAAAAAGTCTAACCCCAAGACAGAAAAGCATGATGCTGGCTGCTGCTCGGTGCCATTTTAACTAAAAACCTGTGTATGTGTGTTCATCTTCCACCTAATAAAAGCTGCATATATTCAATGGCATGTTGATCACTTAATTTGCCAGAGTAAAATAAATGGAGCTATTCAACTGTGACCACGGCTGTAACCTAAGCAACGACACAGAGAACCATTTCTCTATCACCTTTAAACTTAAGGGGTGAGGCAGTTAATGTGTTTTCCAGAGATTAACATGGGAAGATTAGGAGACAAATATTTAAAGCTTGAGATGGCACTAATCTCTTGAAGAGGCCTCCGCGGCCGTCACAGAAAACAAGCGTAATTAGCGGCGGTAATCAGGAGAGGGTGGGATGCTGGTGATGAGCGCTCCCTCACGACCGCTCTCCAGGCCCACGCGAGCGGAAGAGCGCCTCCCCCCGTTGACCTCGGGGGCGCCGGTACCTTGATTTCGGATGGCTTGGGGCTGCAGAAGCTCTCCTCCACCTCGATCTTGAACTGGCCGCCCAGCGAGGAGGAGCCGTCCAGCAGGGTCATGCCGGCCACCGCGTCCATGCTGCCGTAGTCCTTGCTGCCCATGTTCATGGGGGAGTAGCCCATGATGTGCTGCTCCAGGGAGGGGGGCGTGGGGAACATCTGGTGCAGGTCCGCCGTACCTGGAGCGCAAAGGCGGGGGTGGGGAGGGGGAATGGAACATCTCATTTAAAGAAGGCTCTGCCCACTGGCCTCAAAACACAGGCAGGAAGGGGAGCTCCAGGTGTACGACTATTTCCCGCTGAAGCCAAATGTTTTCATACAATGACACCTCTTTCCAGAATAACTGTATTTGATAAAGCAAAAATGTTTTTTTTGTTCAGGATGTACAAGTTCCTCAGCCTGACGGTAAATAAATTTTCTCTTAAAATGAGGTGGGGGGGGCAGCACTTGACATACTTGAGCAGTGGTTTAAGTTAGACTCTGAGTGCAAATCCCAGAGGAAGTACTGATTTTTCACCCATTAACATGGTCATTTCCACCAACACGCCATCACAAAACCAGCTGGACAGCGTGTGTAAGATGAGCAATTTGCCCCACTTGAGGGTATCAGTTATACAAACACAGATCGAGGAGCTTGTTTCAGTAATCGAGCACTGTTTAGCTAAGAATACACCACTCGAGCTCCTTGACAGTCGTTCCCCTCCCCTTTCATACAATTCTGCATCTGTCAGTGTGCAGGTGTTAACCACCAACTGCCGCTACAGTTTCCTGTCTCTAAATATCAGCATTACTTCAAACAGTCAAAAAAAGAAAAATCCCTACTATTTCCACTAGGGGGCAAACTCTAAGGAAATTTGACAGGTAATGTATTTATCTCCAATGAGCTGTTCAAACAAATCCTTGTTCGAACAGAGGCGAGCCTACTCGATGTCACTGAGGAATGAGGAACCTATCTGAGAGGGCCTGAATGCGCTCTCAGCAAACAGCAGTTTGAGGGGATAAAGAGGAGAAGTGATGAGCTGATGATGAACACTGGGAGATCTTACTTATGCACGGGAGAGTGTCGAGCGTCGCTGGCTTCGGTTCCTTATTGCCGGATTTCTCGTCCGTCCCGCTGGCGGCCCGTCTTGAGCCAGGCTACGGGGATGAAAACGGCAAAACGTCACTCACTTGCACTGACATCACTCTACAACAAGGTCCCATCAGAACATCGACCCACACCATGACTCCTGAACAACCCGAGGCTATCCTGGACAGATTTCATGGTAAGAGTGCAGAGGAGTCAGGAGAACGCTCCGACAGACCCACTGCTGGCCGGGCCGTGGCTCCGAGGTGCTAATCCGGTATCGCCGCGCGGCGAGGCTGCCGGGGTTCACCAGGGTCTAACTCCGGCTAATGGGATATGCGTTGTGTTGTGGTTTAGCGCCGGCCGGCTGCTGGCAGGCCTACTGACCGCAAGCTCATCCTCGTCCGAGTTGAAGAGGTTGTCCAGGTCGTTGATGGACACGGCCAGGTCGGTCTCGTGGATCAGGCTGGTGGAGGTGGTGCGGTTGTGGGCACCGGCACGCTGGGCATCTGCGGGGGTGAGACAGAGAGAGGGACACAGCGGTAACCGTCAGGTTCCCAGAGCAGCCCAAAGCCCCAGCCGTGCTCCGGCGGGCTCTCGATACGCATGGCAGAGGAGCTTGTGTAAGGGACTTAGAGCTCGGGGATCAGGGTCAGCCCTCTACAGGGAAGGGGGAACTGAGGGCCGAGCGCCCGGGCTAAGCTAAGCGAGCGCGGCCGAGACTGACCGCGCAGTCTGGGGGCAGAGTGCCCGCGATACGCCCCGAAGCGGGCGCCTCCCCCGTCATCTACACAGAGCTAAAGGGCCTGATGGGACAGCGAGGGGGCATGGCAGCCCCGTTACCTGACATGAAGAGAGACAATGAGTCCTCACCATCTGCAGGGCCCGATCCGCTGTCCTCCCCCTGAGCGAGAGAGAAGGAGGGAGGGAGGGAGGGAGGGAGAGAGGGAAACATCACTTGTAGTGCTTCCTCCGGTATGTGATAAACCCAGTCCATAACACAAACACACACAATGATGTTGCTCAATGCTCACATGAAACATGATTTTAAATGCTGTTCCCAGGTGTACTAGTTTGCTAATTTGTTGCTAGGGTTTAACTGTGTAGTGATCGCCCAGCTGCAAATTTATGATGCTTCAAAAAATTTATTTGAAAATTGATTAAAACAAGTGGCGGAGGCTCATCCCTCCAAATACTGAGGGAACTTGGAACAAGTCCAATGGAAGGCACTCCAAAATGAATGTTTTACGCATGTTTAATTTTTTCTGTAGTCTTAAAACTGCTGCAAGTGTCTGTTGTTTTAAGACCACAGAAAAATGAAATAAGCGCAGAAATTTTGAGAGCTTCCTACTGGACTAATTTCAATTAGCAACATGACAAAATTGCTTAAATGTACAGGCATGACAACGTGCGCAGGGCATCAGAAAGAAAAAATTCTCAGACACAGAATGAGGTTAACGCAATTCCAGCGTTTCTGAGAGGATACTTGTGATCCGAGCGGAGCACCTCGGAACGGTATGTTCCAGCCATTAATTTCATCATGCTTCAGGGGGTTTATCTGAGTAAAGGGTTTAATCCGTTTCCCATAAAGGTCTGCCGAACGGCTCCCAACAACAATTCCACAGCCACAAAGGGCTGCTATTCTCTTATTAATAACGTGTCTTTGTGTGCATTCTGGGGTACAGCGTCTTATCGTCAACAAGCACATAGTCGTCTGAGGGGTGACGTTTGTCTGTCACACAGACGTCATTATTTCGGATCTGGAGGAGCTTCCCCCATGTCACTCCATCCTGTCCCCTCTACAGGCTACACTTCAGCCCCCCCCCGACCCACGTGTGATCGTGTCTCTCCCAACATGCAGTTATATATGTGGAAGTATATTTCACAGTTTTATGCAATTGGGCACGTGGAGATTTACCTGCATTTGTAAGCGTAAACATTATATTTGGAACAATAAAGTCCTGCAGTTGTACTTTTTCTTTGTACTTTTACATCTATCTTGGCATACACGTGTGATCTCAGCGCTATATTTAGCATGGACACTTGTTCATGGGTGGTTAGTGGTGCCACTGAACTAGACGCACTGTGCGAGTTGCTCTGGATAAGAGCGTCTGCCAACCGGCAATAATGCAATATATGTTTCCCTTCTCGGGGGGGCTGGCTGAAATACAGTGACCTTGATAACTGAAAACGCCACTACAAATCAAGGCAAACATATGAGCAGTAAAAGAAATGACGCAACCACTAAGGCTTCTCTTCACATAGCGTACTGCACAGCGAATCAATGTGAATCAACACCCAAACAGACACAGAGCTCCATGAGGTTGTGCTTGTAATTTATACCACGGGAAATCAGGACATCTGAAAATACCACTACTATGATGCATGCACAGATGATAATAGGTTTTATATGTACGTGCATTGCGATATTTAAAAAGATAAGATATCTCCTTAATTCAGAATGCTGTCAGTGAAACCGCATGTCAAAATGCCACAAGTGTAAAATTGTAAACGTCAAACGTGTACCAACGCATACAGAGACTTTTGAATTACTGCAAAGCATTATGAAATTGGTTCCTTCAGATGAGTCACATGATGCTCGGAGCAGGGGAATACTTCCTAAAACACATTCCAGTCACAGGCAGGTTCGTTCCAAACGCAGCACAAACAAGCAACACAATTATCTAAGACACATCATCGCTGCCATTAACAGCCACAACAGCTCGAACAATTGAAGCCTTGCTTCAATAGCTTGGCACACTTAACACTGAATCGTGAACTCCGTGCTCTGACTCATGCTGATTACAGAGAGCCAGTGAGGAGCACGTCAGAGAGCGCAGAGAACAGCTGAGCCGTGAGAGGGAGGGAATGCCGGAGGACAGGAGTGCCTGCTCTGAGGACTCTCTCAGACCAGCTTTCCTCATATCGGGAACGATGACGCGACGCCGCCCGGGAACTCCTGCTGGTTTGAGGAACGCGGTGACTCCCCCCCCCACCCCCGCGCAGCCGTGCGCTCGCACGCCACAAATGGAAAGCGTCGCCCGTCAACTGTCACCCGTCGTTCCCGCACGCTGTCCTTTAACACGTACCAGTTACCGGGTATTTGCACCATGCTACAAATCTCTGATGTGTGACGCCGCAATGTGTACGATGACCGCATAAGGGCCGCACCATTTGTCACTCCTGCCACGACGGCTGTGTGCACACTTCTCTGTGACTCAAGGAGGTCCCCAGTCAGAGAGTGCGAACTGCTACCCACTTGTGCACCAACGGTGACAAGACGCTGAGAAGGTGGCAGAGACAGATTATTATTATTTTTATGCAGCAAGCTGCCGTTGAAGTGAGCTTGCTTACAGGACGCTGTGATCAATGGAGAGGAGATGCCTCCAACGTGGCAGCCAAGAAACAAAACTTCCCTCCGTTTGATGGCAAAACCTTCCTGGTAGGTACATGTATTTCTGTGCCACAAGCACACCAGCAGGAGTTTCTGTCTCTGCAAAGAATGCTCGAACATCTTTGCAATCACTCTTTAAATAGGAGTCGGTGGACACCACAAAATAACCAGCCAAACAGTGATATAGCGCAAGACTGTTCAGCAACGTCATTTTAAGTTTTTACGGGTTCGATTTTGTCGTACTGTTTATTAGGTATACAGTTCAAATGTACTGCTCTGAGCCGGAAGGGTCTGTTTACACACGGTTCCTGTAATAGAGAAAGAAGAAAATAAAGAGGATTTAAGTCTTTGAGAGTCACTGTTTGAAGATGTGCACTGACAGCTAGCTAATGGGCTCTATAACTTTGTGTCAGGTCAATGAAAGCAATAATAAATTATTATCAGTGCAGAATAATGAAACCGACGCATGGAATACCCTATGTGAGTTTAAAGTTAATAAAAACCACTCTCTGCCCAACCCAACGGCGCAGTGTGTTTTCGGTTTTACCTCCGCCGCCTCCCGTAAGAGCTCTTAAACGCGAGCATTGTTTTCAGGCGTGGGCCACTTGGCCGAGAGCGCGGGCTCGGGAGGGGGGTGTGAGGGGGACCCCTGGCTCCGACCAAATCCTGCCGATAAACGGCTTGGAGGAAACCGGGCCAATTCGCAGGAAGGCCCAACAATGGCGCCCGCCGAGGGACCGCCACACTGCAGCGTCGCGGGCTGGCAGGGAGGCCATGAGTGTCGGGGGCTCAGAACTCAGCGGTTTGCGGAGGGGCTTCACCGCACAGCGTGGCCCTCCAGCACCGGAGGAGCCCGGGGAAGCACAAGGCTCCGTGCTCATAAAAAGGGGATTTAGAGGAGGCCCGGCCTTTAAAAGGGTACGGTTCAGCGAGTGGGGTGGAACAATTACTCCAGGGTTTAGGCGGGCTGTTAAAACACTCTCTCCAGCTAACCTGGGCTTTTGGCACGTCGTGGGAGGGGACGGGGCCTGCCAGTTACGGGATAGCCGCAGGTGACTTGGACTCCGCGCTTTCTGCTGTAGCGGGCACCCGAGCCTTGCCCCAAAATACGAAGGGAGGGGGCCTGGATGTTGGGCAGGTCACGCAGGAAATTGGAAAAATGACAACTATTCACTTGGCATCCTCCAGCCTTAACAACAATGGGAGTTTGAGCCTGGCCTTCCTGTGCTCTTTCAGCTGGGGTGGCCCGGTGCTGCTCCTGCCCCTTACCTTGTGTTTCTTCCCGGGCTCTCTCTCTGCGCCCTGCTTGTCCTTTTTGTCCGGGAACAAGAACTCCTCGTCTCCCTCCACGAAGGCGTAGGGGTCCACCTCTGGCTCGTGGTCGCCGTCGGAGATGGCGGCAGACAGGTACTGGTTCTTCCTCTGCATGTACATGTGCACCAGCTCTTCAGACACTTTCAGAGGCTTCTTGGAGGTGGACATCATCCTATGGAAGGCAGCACAGACTTAACTTAAAGGGAAACTACCTTTCTTACAGTTCAGTCATTACGGTACAGTAAAGATTAGCATGGATATAGTATGTTACATATACACATTTACGTATGCATACACAGATGCATAATAGATACATAATAGATATTGAATTCACACATACCACACACCGAAATAAAAACAAAACAACTGTTAAAAGCACTAAGGAGTTCTGCTTAACAAAGCTTGCCAAGCCCTTACTTGTCTGACATACCATTTCAAATCAGGTAAATCAAAGCTGGGCCATTCAGATCCAAGCCCTAAAGCACTTGACACTCAGTTAAAAACAATTCGGGAGATTTTACGATCAATCTTTTTTTAAAGCCGGATATCCCCCTTCCCCCGAAGAACACAAATCTCTCCCCTGCCTTATTTGGGTAGGCCAGAGATCAATATCTCATTGCCTTCAGACAATATTTCTTACAGTGAACATCCAACAGAATCCAATATCTGACCACAGTTATCCAAAATCTGGATAAACTGCAGACTTCACTTCATGGTAGTGAATTTCTCAGCCTGTTGAGGTTGGATATGACTGATACTGCAGTGATATGAAAGCGGTATTGTTTTACACTTCATGTGTGTTAAAAGGAGGCAATAAATGCAGGGGAACCCAGCATGACTGATGTTTCTCTACCACACCCTGCCACACATACATTAAAAACACACTGAAGACTTGTAACCAATGTAGATATGACTCTCCATACAATTCAAAGCATGGAGATTTTGACTGGTGTGGGTACAGCAGTGTTTGTATTTGGCTTTGAGTCCACTGAAGGGACAGCACCTGACGTAGGGCCAAAGTTGCTTACCCTGGCTTGGAAATCATAAGCGGGGAAAAGAAAACGGGAGCTGGGGTGGAGTAGGGATGCCGGGAACAGCTGACACGTAAAGGAAGTGGTGACCGATTTTTATACTTGTGGATGGAACTGGTTTAGTAATTGTGCAGGGAACTTGTGAAATCTTCATTTGGGGCTTCACCAAGTGACAGAGGAGGCTTGACCTTCTGGAACAGTGGGCGATGAACTTTTCCTGCCGCATTTCTTTGGAAGACTGAAACTGTCATAAGTTCCAATTTCCCCCAAAACTCCACTTCCCCTTACATAAAAAAAGCTGAGGGCACTTCCGGCGCAAAGCTTCAACCGTGGCCAGCTGTGACTCCCTGCAAAAAGCACCACGGTGCCCATCCTCAGAAGCTGAGGGCTTTGTGGGTGTTTGTCCATTAAGCAAGGTTCCCCTTTTCTGCCACATGCTTATGGAATTCCCCTCCCGCGTGCGCGGAAGGGACCCCCGGCACCCCCGGAGGCACTGACCCCGGCTCACGCACGCCGCCCCTCATGCGCACAGGCGGCTCTGATCCGAGGCGACAGCGGAGAACAGCCCCGCTGGAGATTAGCGGCCATTCAAAGGCCCGGCCGGGGGAGTACGCACTGCCATAATAGCTGAGAACGGTCCTGGAGTTACATAACTCTGCAATAATTCCGATCACCATCGACATCAAGCACCCGCCCCCACCGATGAGTGCTCTTTTTCACGCGGCGGCCCCTGAATTCGTTCTTAGGATGCTGCTGTCCCTTCTTTCAGTCAGGGGAGAGGGTCCGTCTCTTCATCTATCCCCATCTCTACTGAAATCTCAGGTGTCAGAAATCAATAGCGGTCCAGGCCCGCAGCACTCGGCCCGCCTGTTAGAATGTATGATGTCAAAAGGCCACATAGCGAGGGATTAATGTGCCGTGTGTGCTTAACGCGGCAGAGAACATTCTGATCTGAGAGGCGAAGCCCGGCTTTGTCACCATCGCCACCATCGAAAAAAAACACTTCCCCCTTCCCCCCCGCCGCGGTCTGTGCTCATCGTTCAGATCAACACGGAGCTTTGCTGAGAGGTCAGAGGCCGCACCTCCTCTGGCTCCCAAGAGGCATTTACCACAGATATTCTAAATTATTCGCAGGTACTCAGCTCCAGCTATGGGTGTTCTTTTGTAGACCACATCTCTTCAAGAACATTGATAACAACCCAGCAACAGAGTACTTTCAGCTTCAACAATGGCAGAAACAGAATTTTCAGTGTGACACAAAACTGACTCTGTCCAACATACAGAGAATCTGTGCACTTACTCTGTGACTGACACGACGGCATCCTGTCCTGCTGGATCGTCCCTCAGCTTGTCTCCGGGCAACTGCGGCGTGGGGAAGTCGGCGTCTTTCTTCTGCGGCAGGATGAAGAACTTCCAGGGGGCGTGGGCCGCGTCCTCCTCCAGGTTGACGGCCGCGCCTACGTAGACGGTGGGCTCCAGGGGCTCGGGGTAGGCCGGGTGGAAGGGCTGGGCCAGGCCGTCCAGGCGGGGGTCCTCCGGGCCCTTAGGGGGCGCCAGGCAGGGCTCGGAGGCGGGCTGGTAGAAGTGTTGGTTGTGGGGGGTGGCAGGGTTCTTCATGGCTTCGCCGGCCTCCTCCCCTCTCTCGCAGGGGTGGGGGCTGAGCGGAGGGGGCTGGGGGGAGCCGGGCATCTCGGGGGGCCCGGCGTGCAGCTGGGGGGTCTTGGCGACGGCGGAGGCGACCACCACGTCGGCGGGGCGCAGGCCGGAGAAGCGGGCCCCCTCCTGCCCCCGCATGCCCAGGCGCTGGCCGGTGGCGTCGGGCTCCAGCGCCGCGTCCTCGCAGGCCGAGCTGCGGTGGTGGAACGGCGTCTGCGGCCTCTTCTGCTGCTTCTCCGCCTTCTCCGGCTTCTCCGCCGCCTTGTGCTTGGGGGGCGGCTGGGGGGGCTGGCCGGCGGACTGGGGCTGCCCCGGGGTGCTGCCTGCTCGCTGCTTCAGGTTTTTATGCCTGAAAGAAAAATCGCACACGAGGAACGTCAGGGCTCTACCTGCTTCATCTCACAGCTATTTCAGAACATTTCAGAACAACCCCCCGAAAAGTGCTCCTCAGCTGCACCTGAGGAAACGCACGGCCCTGAGTAAAAGCAGGTCCGCTCTCCCACAGCGGTGCCTTCAGATAAATATTGGTTGAGGGCTACTGAGAATGTCATGGGTTTTAACTCAGTACGGTGTTTGTCTCCCTACAGCAGGTGTGATACCTCTTTGTTTCTCTGGTTATTGCATATGTACAAGTCCACAAGGAAAAGCACAAGCATAGCCTTTTTTCCCAGCTAAAAACCTGAAAATCAATAAATTTTCTTTGTCAATAAGCTTCACGCATATCTATTCTAACTAAACCACAGGTCAGGTGAACAGCCGGTATAACACCTAAAAAACACAACAGTTCTGGTATTATGGTTGGAGACATCGTATCAAATTATTTTTTGAGCCGTCAGAGTCTAGCCTGCTTACAGAAATGTCACTTTAAATTCAGCTTTTTTGGTCGCCCCCTGCAAAACTGCAAGTGATCAAAACATCTCTTGCCATTACCAAAAAAAAACAAAAAAACAAAAGGACATTCTACTCAATTATGATGCGCTTTGACACAGAAAAACTGTAGACCATTAAACTCCTCCGTCTTTTCCCCTCCAGCTATTACTGGTCTTCTCAGAGTAATTACACTTTCAGATCGTTACACTTCGTATTGCTGTATTTATTAAGGCAGGCTGCCTTGCCTGTGCAGGTGATTCTGTGGATCCTCAAACCCTCATTTCACACTGCAGCCAGAGCGTTTCTGTCACCTAGTTTTTGTTTTTTTCCTGTTTAACGCAGCGGCAGCAGCAGCGGCGGCGGCTCTCGGTAACACCCCCCTCCCAGCACACAAATTTCCTGTTTTGCGCTTATTCGACAGCGTTGTTTTTGTGTGTGCCCTTTCCCTCTGTGGTCACGCAGGGGGGATCAAATTGGCCGGAGAGCCGGGCTGCGGCGGTAAGGCCCGGGTCAGACGCCCAACTGTGCGGAGGGCCAGTAATCCCTGGTCCCCGCCTGGTGCGCACGCCAACCTGTTTCCCAACGCCCCCGGCTCCCTGCCCCCGCTGTCAACACGTCCTGCGTACAGGTAAACACGTGCGACCGGTCGCCGCCCACTCTCGGGGCCCGGGCTCACGTTTCAGCCGCGCCTCGGGGCGGGTGCACCCCCCGTCTCGGCTCCCCCCGGGGCGCTGGAATCTATCCGGTCCGCGGGACGAGCGAATTCGCAGGCCGCAGGGACCGCGCATGCGGTGGGCTGCTCCGTGTTTACCACTAAGCTCCCTCTTTAGCAGCGGGGGCTGTCTCTCCTCTAACTACTTCGGGGGATTAGGAAGCAATCAGCTGCTTAAACGCCGCCGGAGGAGCGAGAGGGGGAGTGTAAACAAGCCCCCCGCGAGAGCCGAAATGGCGTCTGCACGCGGCTGTGACTGTGCAGTGTGTACATTTTCGCAGAGGGATTCCCTTTTCAATGTCACCTCCCTGGTCTGGGTCCCTTCCAGCGAGCCAAAACAGGCTGCCAACTTCCCCAGCGTTCCCCAACCATCTCCCAGTCAATGCATGAGGCCGTTTCAAAGTGATGAGCAAGGTGGTTTCCTGATCTGAAGTGAAAACCGCACATGAGGCAGAAAAAAAAGCCACGCTGGTCCGTGCTGGTGTTATGAGGCGTGGCGTGTCAAGCGGCTGTTTACGGGCGACTTGCGCCAAAGCTCATCTTTCATTCGGGAGAGACGCGGCACCTCGGACGCGGCCGGATGTGCTGACCACGAACTTTCCGTTTGGTGGGTGGAGGGCTCGGGACCGGCCCGCCGGACCGCGTCCGCCGCCGTTCCGGGCCCGCGTTAACTCATTCAGGCCTACGGAGCCATTCATCACCATTACCGCTTCCCCAGGCGGGGGCCGTTTTTAGCGGCAGACGCCCGTCCCCCTGGCGACTGTTCCATCACGGCGCCGGAGAGTATCATTCAGCTCCACGGGGAACACGGTGACAGGAATGACACCGCGTGCTGCTGACAGGACACGAACATAAAGGAGGAAACATGCGCCCGCACTAGCGACGCACTGTGTCAACAAAACATTCAGTTCTCTATAGAAGAACTGTGGGTTAAAAATTATTCAAACAAAACGACACCTGTTAGCGAAGGAGGAATTGTAGCGTTCTAAATTAGACAAGCATCCCAGCACAGTAACACAGTCCACCCATGAGAGCTGTGTGGCTGTATACGCACCTTGAGCAGTTGCAGTTGGACCTCTGCGTCAGCTCCACGAAAGCCCAGGAGCCCACTTTGTCAGCGGTCTCCTCTTCACAGCCGCCATTGGCTGTCGCTGAGAACTTCCGCCTGCAAAACCAAACGGAGCTCAATGAACCAAGCTGCTCAGGGCTTTTTTTCCCCCACCCCAACTAGCTCTCCAACCAGGAACTAGAAAGCGGCGTAGCATCTGGTTGGCAACGTCCTCAAAGAAGCCAGACTGACTCAGAAGTCCTTCGAAATATTTAAAGGAGGCTGAGGTAATGTTTCGCTCTCCTTCAGACATTCTGAGCCATTGGCTCAGCCACAAGCCGCTTGTGTGTGAAGATGGAACTCTGCAAAGTCGAGGGCCCACTTGAGCGGGATCCAATAAACAGGGGCTGTGGGGGTTGTGAGGTGTGAGTGGGTGGAGTTGCAGGCCACGTACTTGTTCTGGGCTCGGTTGATATTGCACTCCTGCCACACCCGCTCCACCACCTGGCTGGCCAGCTTGCGTGGGATCTTGCCGCCGTGGTGACTGGTGCTGTCCGTGCTGAAGGCGTCCGACGCCGAGGAGAACTTCACCCACTTCTGCGCCGACTGGGAGTCTACTGTGTTTGGGGAAGGGGGGTTGGGGGCAATATGTGGTATAAGGCACTATTCTTCATCATGAGGGTACCCTGATAGAGCTTTAAATAGCCCCAAACAAGAGCTACTAAATGGGCCTGTTACAAACAGCTTGTTGAACTGATCTTCCCTATTATCTTAGACAAAGCTAATGGTGCTTTTAGCTTTTAGAGGGATGAAACTTTCTCAAAATAACACAGCTACACAACAAGCCGTGCATGACAACAACACGCTTATGGATGAAGTGTTTATGATACTCATAAGTGGTCAGCTGAGAGCGGGCGTACCTGTCTGGGCCTCCTCGGGCGATGTAGGAGGAGTCAGGGTGACCGAGGAGATGGCAGGGTCTCGTTGGGAAGCAGGCACTTGGTGGCCACCCGAATAGACAGCTGTGCAGTGGGAGGACCCCATAGGGGTCACGGCAGGGATATCGGACTGAGGGACCAGCACCAAGCAGGCTGGGTACACCATTCGAACGCCACCTTCAATACCATAAAAAAGAGGCACCCTTAGCCACTGAAACCTGTGCATTAAGCATACTTATGCTTTATCTGTGAAAACTAGTAATTCATAAATGATCCACACTGCTTAGCCATACTGGAGGAATCTGCCAACTTACCAACGAGGACTTCCACCGCGGCCAGGGAGTCGTCCTCCCAGTCCATGTCCTCCATCTTGTCCTCTGAGCTCTCCTTGGCGCTGGGGCTGATGGGATAGAACTGGTTCCATTCCTCGATGAGCTTCTGTGTGGGGGGGTCTGACAGCTTGAAGGACTGGCCGGTCAGAGTCCCGTTCAGCCCAAACGGGCTCAGGATCACTGAGGGCAGAGCAGAGGGAGAGGACGCAATCAGAACATTTCTCTGAAAATCTCTGTGGAATCCAGCAAGCGCCGTACTGAGACTCCCCTCCCTGACAACACAATCAGCGCATTCAGTCTTGACCTTTGGAAAGAGTCGGCCGACCCGACAGTGACACCCAGTGCGGCCGCGCTCACAGGGCATTACAGCTGCCGTTACGGGCTGAGAGCATCCATTCAGAGCTCATAAACGATGGCGTTTAGCGGGGCCTCCTCGTCAGAGGGCAGCCCTAAGTGGAGGATTGTCACCAAGCTCCACCAGCGCAACTGACCTTTACACAAGACGGCTTTTCCTAAACTAAGTGAGAAATTGTTACACCGGGAGCTGCAAGCCTCACGGCTGACCCCCAGGCTGAAACAGCCGCTGCCACAGGCCACCAGCGGAGCCAGACGGCGGGGAAAAGCACTGCTCTGCTACAAGGCGCAATGTTCTGCTTTCCCAACATGCTCCACGCTGTATTTCATCAGCATCACCACCTCCTCCAATTCAAGCCGTCCATATTGATCTGCGGGGCCTTGGAGGGCCCGCGCGGGAGCGGAGCAGCCGGGAGCCCCGATTGCTGTCGGCCGGCTCCATTACCATGCAGCCGGAGCGCTTCCAGGCAGGAATCCATAACGGCAGGGAGAGAATCAAAGCCCGTGTTTATTTCCCCCCTTCATTTTCCCTGCTCCCAGGAGGTGGTGGGAGGGGAGCCTGGCTCGCGGGCGGCCGGGGCTCTGCCTGACTGTAAATGATCCCGGTATGGCGATGAGCGCCAGGCGACAGGGAGAGCCGCAGGGGGCCTCCGCAGCCTCGCCCCGTCTCAATCTCATCCCCCCGCCTCCACCGTCTCTCTGCTTTCCAGAGAATTCTTTTATTAATCTGATAAATATACTACCGCCATGGATAGAGGAATTAGGGTTTGATAGACTGACAGCGCCCATTTGTCACAGACCGCATAAGGTGCGATTCTTACTGGACGCTCACATGCTTATTTATTCAGGGTTTTTTTTTTTGTTGTTGGAATGTCGAGGAAGTGACTAATCAAACCCCTGTCTAAATAGCAGCAGCTTTCATAGAACCACAGCTATATACCTGCTGGAAGGGAAACCTGCAGACTGAGGAGAATCCAGCATGTAAACCTACACTAGTAAGAAACAGGAGAGGCAGCACACGCTCTGAGCTCTTTTAAATGAAAGTGCTGGTCAGCACTCACAAATTCACGCATGGCAGAGCTTTCCCTCTCGACACCCGTGCTCCAACGTAGAGGTAGAGGCAGGCAGTCAGGCTGGCGGCACACAGACGGCCGAAAGCACGCGGCCTTGAGCGAGGGCCCTCAGCCGTAACTCAGGACGACGGCAGGACGGAATTCACCGTATTAGGGGACGGCTGGGAGCCAAAGGAGCCGGGCCTGCGCCCCCGCCACAGGGATGTCATCTGCATCGCCGCGACGCAAGCGTGAAGGACCGCGCCACACAGGCTTCAGCCATCATATTAACTTTAATTAAATTCAGGATTCTCTTCTGTGGGCCTCTGATTGCCTTTCTAAAAGATCAATTTCTGCACAAATATGGAAATGCACGCCCCCCCCCCCCAACCCAAAGACATGTCAAATATGCGCAGATCAGTTAAATGAGCTGTGAGTTCATTATATCTACGCTTGCTTTTATGGGGTCACGTCGCCGAGAAGGCCTTCCCGCGAGCGGTAAACATCGACCAATCACCGCGACCGCCACCCCGCCGCTCCGTCTCGGGCGGGTGAGAGACAGAGGCGGCGGGGGGTCCGTTTCGGTTTAAATGAAAACAGGAGTGGCGTCGCACAGGGGCCGGGAGCGCGGAGTGCGAAGCTTCACACCTGCAGAGAGCAGCAGAGTCTGAGCCCTGCCGTGCTGAGCCTCACCCTGTCGGACGCGGATGCGTGTAAAAGCCGCTAACAGACTCAGGGGCACGCCCACACCCCGCGGGGCAGGGGCAGGGAGTCATGGGCTTTGTTTACAACCTGTGGGACTGATGTGCCACGCGTGACCACAGAGTCTGCGTCTGCTGAAAGGTGCAGAAACGGGTCCCGGGCCTAGATACGGTGCCCTGTTGGGGACACACAGCGCAGCAGAGCCCTGAAATTAACCTCACCTGGCCATGAAAGGCAGAATAATTAGCATCGGTGTTCACTTCCACTGCTACATCAAGGAGATTCTTCTGCCCCGCAACTGCTCAGACAGCCCAGCTCGGAGGCGGTGTCACCCGCGCCCCCAGGTCTGCGCCATTTGGTGCAGCGCTATCTGTCAAGGCAAAAATGAGCCCGCTCTCTCCGGCAATGTCAAGAATCTCGAAGCGGGAGATGGCCGCCAGCGAGCGGGAAGAGGGGGGGACGAGAGGGATGGGGGTGCTACTGACCGGGCGGCGAAATCACATTCCACCACGGAATGAGATTCATAACTCAGCCATTCATCTGGATGGGGGAAAGGGAGAGACTCGCTTTCAACTAGTGCTGGCATTACCGCGAGCCCGTAACATGCAAAAGGCTCTCTGTGTGTTTCCCCGAGATCAAAAAAAACACAAAACAGCGGTAATTATCGGCGTGGAGCCTCCTCGGCCGAGCGCGTCCCGTGGGGAGGAGCCGCTTCAGTCGGCTGCGCTCCCCGTCCAGCCCCCTCGCGCTGCCTTTAATGAGCGCGTTTCCCCCTCCCCGGTACTCCGACGCTCCTTTGTTGCGCGCTCTTTTGTTCCGCGCCTGTGTTGTGCGTGCCGGCGTCTCCGCCTGCCTCGCTAATGGCGCAGCCGTCTGTGCTGGCGGAGAGGGGCGCTTGTGGGGAAACCTCCGTGAGAGCGAGGAGATCGCCGCGCTGCGCCCGTCACCACGGAGCCCGGGGGTGCCCCTTTCCTTACTGAAGTGGGAGTGTCAAACCCCTCATTTTCCAAATCAGCTCCATTTTAACATTACAACTCTTAAATTACTTTTCCCAGGGTGGGCATCACAGGGTGCTAGTAGTTGCAAGCTCTGAAGTATGGTTGAATGCAAGGTCTAAATACAGGGCTGCACGAAAGCAAATCAACCCTTGTAAGGAAGGGGGGTGGTCAGCAGTGACCTCTTGATTGGAAAATATGCAGAGCTGTCATTAGGGCCTAATCAACCACTGAAAAGATACAACATCTCACAGCTTTTTCAGTACCAGAGGCCCTACTGCAGAGGGGGGAGGGCCCTACAGCGGAGGGGGAGGGCCCTTACAGTCGAGGGGGAGGGCCAGGCTGCACTCACCTTGGAAGGGGCTGCTGGACTGCTGAGCCAGTGTCAGGTGCTCCTCACTCAGGTGGTAGACGGGCTGGTGCTGGTTGATCTCCACGCTGGTGCACACATTGCTGTCCCCGTGCAGGAAGAAGGTAAAGGCACAGGACAGATGCTCACTGCGGAGGAAAGCGGGACACAGGGAGGGAGAGCGTCAGTCATCTCACAGGTTAACAGCCCCAGCAGCAACATTTGACTGCCTAATTAAAGCACTGCCTGAAAGTATGGGTTGGTTCCTTACACAAGTTTCTTGCACCAAACTGCAACTGTGGAGGTTCTGACAAGAAAAAAGAAACTCAAACAGCAAAACAACCTCCACAGCACATGAGTTCACTCATCTCCTGCATTCTCGTTTCTGTGATTGACGGGAGTAAGTGGGCTGCACCAGCCACATGCAAAGAACACCACGGCAACAGAGTGAGGGAACAGGGAACAGCCTGTCAGAGCGCGGCCCTCGGTCTGAAGAGCCACAGCCCCGAGAGACCAGGCCTCCCTGTTCTCAGCTCAGAGGCGTGCCTGTCACGCCAAAATAATGCGAAACCGTGTCAGGGAATCAACTCGCCGCTCTAAATTGGAAACACTGTGGCTTGGACACTGATGCGGTATTATTGCTTTAGGTGACAGGGACAGGGACAGGTGTCGCTGGTGTCCTGGCGTGGGGAGTGCTGGACGGCCAGGCCCGGACCAAAGTGACGAGCAGAAGCAGGTGACAGGGTGTGAAGCCGGGAGTGAGGGGGGCGCGTAAATGAAAATCCCCTAGTAAGCCTTCTGAATCTTCCATGTTGTGTTATGGTCTCGGAGCTCTATTGTAACACTAGTCTGCGCCGGCACAATGCAGTCTGGGAAAACACGCTTGCAGCCTCTCTCCGCTAATGAGCAGAAGTGTCGCCAGCAGGGGGAATACAGACTTGACGCAATATTTGGAGGGCGATGAAATCTTTAAGTGACCAGCTACTTCAACTCCAAGTGGCCGCGCCACACGAGGGAGAATGCGAAGAACGAAACTCCACCACGCGCAGCCTCTCGGCGCCGTGAGGAGACCGCGGCTCGCACCGTTCCGTTTACACTCCAGCACCCGCAGCGTGAAATCCACTCTGACTGAGCGCAGCGTGTGATGCATGGAGGGAGGGGAGGGGCCACTGGCAGGTTTTAGATCTGACCCAGTGAGCTGCTGGTGCTGACAATGTGCGCGGGGCCTGCAGCCCTGCTGGCTGGGTGTAGCACCAGGAGCCGTGCGAGGCCCTCGTGTGCTGGGGGAAGCACAGCAGAGACCGCGCAGGAAAGTTCTGGAACAGTCACTCGCAACAGCATGTAAACACTGTGTTCCAAGCACAAAGGATGACCTGGGCGAAGCCTCACATTGGACTGCACCAGTGCAGTTTGAGGGTGCGCAAATTACCTTCTGCGTAGCCTCCACACACAGACACACCGACACAGACAGACAGACAGACAGACAGACAGACACACACACACACACAGACCGCAAACACGGAGCAGCAGGATTACGGGCCGAGCGAATAGAAATGTGGGCCGGTGCCAAAATCTCGGCCCGCTTGCCAGGAATCCCGAGTTCCCGGGCGCCATCAGAAGGTCATCAGGTGACGATCACACTGAATTCCCTCCGCAGCGGCGAGCAGAAACCTCTGGAGAGAGTTTAGCACAGAGGCACCCCCCCGCGTCAGCTGCCACTCCTGCAAAAACGCACGCTGTCAACCTGTGTCTCGCAAACGGAGAGCATGACAAGCTGAGGCCGAGCGGGACTTTCAGTTTTGCAGCCAGACACCGAGCTCCGTCTCCAGACGCCGCCTGCCCCAGCATCTGACACGCACATGACAGACGGCCAAATAAAACGCAGGCGACGGGGAGCGGAGTTGATCAAAAGGAGCTGGATCTCACTTAAATAAAGGATTTGGCAAAACAAACACGGCCCTCTGAAGCTCGTACGAGGCCTTGTCCAGGAATACATTAGAAACCCCTCTCGCGCAATAAGGAGAGCAAACAGGACTGATCCGCAACAGGCTGAAATCTAAACCGTTAGTACATCATTAGCGCTGATGGACTGGCCTACGGTAGGCTGTATGCAGCTCGTTAGCAGCATCCAGAGAGCAGGGCACACACTGTCTGGGGGGGCAAGCAATGAGGAAGGCTGAACCATAAACCAGAATCACAACCAACGAATGTTCCCAATACCTCACAACTCCCTACGCGTGTTTGTAAAGATCCTCCCAGCAATGCCGAAGTTGAGAATCCACAGTTTAACATTCCACCTGTGATTAGCTGATGAGCAGACAGGCGTCCCGGATTAGCTACACTGAGCATGCAAACCTCCTACACCCAAGGTAGCAACCAAAAGACAGCAAGACTGCAGCGCAACACATTGAGCTTGAATTTGGTGCTCCCCTCATTTGCATGACACAAACCACCTGTTCAGTGCTTGTGTGTGCATTCGGAAGTGTTTGCTTTTGTTATTTTCAGTTAATAGCAATACCCAATCAGCTCAGCTTGTAACACAATACAGTGTTACAATACAAAGTGCAATAATCAAAGATAACTTGTTTGCATGCATTAACTGTGAATGACAGCAGACATTCCATCAATAAAAAGGCATATTAATAGAACATAAATCAGAACTGTCTTGCATGGAACATGGTATTATTCTGTAATTTTCATTCTAAATTTGATATTTAATGACCAACCCGTAATTGTTACTCTTTACTAATAATAGAATATCAGGCTGCAGGTAAACACGGTGAAGGGGACAGTGGTGGACTGGGAGCTCCTTCACTCTCAGGTTCTTCAGCCTGCGCCGGGAGGCTGCAGAGCTTCTCAGCTTCTCCCCTCACTCTGGCGCACCTAACGGAAAGGAAGCCTTCAGGCCACGGCTCACTGGCCAGCGTTTCCGTAGAGCAAACAGGCACGCCTACAGCTCTCCGCTGCTCCGGTGTCACCCACTCAAAATCTCCTGTTAACCTGGGAACAATCTCCTTAAGCAGCGCTGGAATTCCATTAGAGGGGACCGGAGCCGCGGAGGTCTGAGAGTGGGGAAGGCTTACAGCAGATTGCATAACGTCGAGTTGTAAAACCGCCTAAAAAAAGAACAAAAGCGGAGGAACTACACCGGGACCGCTTTGTGAATGGGACGTGGAGAGAGCTGTCCCGAAATGAGCCGCCCCAGTTCCTCTGTCCTGCTGCGAGTGGGGTCAGAACCCGCGCCCAGCGCTCGTCACAGGATGCTGCAGGGCCGAGGACAGGAAGCCGGGGCCTTGCTTCAGGATGTAAACAAGCAGGCCTCCACAGTGAAAGCAGGAGCAGGGTGCAGGCGGGCCCTGTGCGACCGCCACGCACGTAACCAGGCGCCCCAACCCTCCAGGGTGCTCCTGCCCACCGCCAGGCTTCACGGCGCCTGACCGCGGATTCTTCCGCCACGCCCAGGGCGAAGCCGGCCAATCAAAATAAGGGAGGCGCTCCGAGCGGCCCCAGGCAGCTGTAACTCTTCGAAGGCAGCCCTCCCTGAAAGAGTCCGTGTTTGACGTGCTGGAACGAGCTGGACGCACATGGGGGAAAACAAACCACCGGACAGCCTGGCTGCCAAGTCTGCAGCGTCAACACACACACACACACACTAACAACCCCTAAGCTCTCCGAGCTGCCCCTGTGTACAGAAAGCTCATGTGATCAGTAGTCCCACAGCAGAAGATGAACAGATCAGTGCCACCTACAGGACACATCAGACAACTATGGCTCCACGTGCCAAACTGGCTACTGTTTTTACCTTTGACAGCCGACTGCCAATTTTGAGATTATTACAAAAGCTGTTAGTCTGCTTGGTATCCCTTTTTATATCCCCTCTTCCCCTGAAGATGATGGCAAAGAAAGCTGCATAACCATTCCAGGTAGAAAAATAAAACGAAGTTTATCGCTGCAACAGGTTAAACATTAATACCTTTATCCGTTCCTTTTAAAACTTTGAACGTCAGGTGAGTGCTTTCTATTAGAGTGTTCACTGTGTCCAGGGTCACTGCCCTTCAGAATCAGTTCTACTTTCTACCTTAAAGCACAGAATCCCACACGACAACTTCAAAATATTTTGCTTATACATCAACTAAGGAGCTATGAGACGATTTCACTGAGCGTGGTCAATGACACACAAGGAGTAGAACGTGCTGTCCATTTTCCAGGTGACCGCAGCAATGCCCACAACAGCTCATGGTGGCAGAACTGAGGGCGTGATTGTTACCTAACCTCAGGACGGTGCAGGCAAAGGGGTGGGGGCTCACTGAGCTGCGGCCAGGTTCTGACAACTGCAGCAACTGCCGCCTCCTTGAAGTGGCCGCACTAGGGCCTCCCCTGTGACAAGCCACGCACGCGATGTCTGCTCCGATGCGCTCCCGAAGCTCTGAAACAGCACCCTGTGGTAAACCAAACCGAGCGGGGGAGGGGGTCGGCTTTCGGATGGTGGCCTGTTTCGCCGACCCAGGTGGACAGTTCCCACAGCGAGACGCACGCACACACAGGGGCGGGGCCCGCACCTCCCATAATTCACAGTGGGTCTCGGGGAGCGGACGAGGCAGGGCGTTATGGATCCCAGTATCCTCCCTCTAAATGTCAGAGGGAAATTTGCGTTCGGTGGCCAGCCATGCAAATGAGGTGCAAAAGGGCAGCCCTGAGGCCTGCAGAAGTTTCCCCCGGCGCGGCGGCTGGCTTTCTCCGGACGGCTGTCTATCAGAATTCAGCGCCACCCGCCTGCCCTTCGCTTCCCATCACCACCACCATACACACACACACACACACACACACACACACACACACACACACACACACACACACACACACTGACAGACAGACAGCCGTTCAGCTGGCAGCCAGGCCTCCCGGCTCACAGCTAACCGAGCTTCAGGTGACCTTTCTCTCAATTCCAGTCACAAACGGCGAAGAATCTGGCTCTGGCAGAGGGAGCCTCTGTTTGCGAGTGCAGGCAGAACGCAGGGCGCCAACAGGCAAGGGAGGAAGCTGGGGGGAGGCTGCATTCCACAGATGTTTGCTGTGCTCGGTCGGCGGGGGCCATAAAAGAATGCTTCCGGTTCACTGCTGCGGCCTCCCCGAAAAACAAGCGGCTCTTTGGAGAGGGGGCTAAACCCACTCCAATTAACCCGCCACCGGCTCGAAATCAGCCCTTCCCAACGGGATCGCTGTGCCGTGGCAGCATCTCCAATTAACCACCACTAACTTCAGATCAGCCTCTACAACGGGGATTACTGTGTTGCAGCAGCCACTGCAATTAACCACCACTGACTTCAGATCAGCCTTTCCAATTGGGAGTACCACGTTAAGGCAGCCAGGGACCGACCCCTTTCAAAACAAAGTCGCTGTGTTTTAGATAAGGAACACTTAGATAAGGAACATTAAAAATGCATTGATCATATTTTTTTTTTATAGATTACCACTGCCAGATTTGTGGGGCTTTTTTCCCTGCTTTATCCAGCCTTCCCCTTTGTTAAACACATCCTTGCACACGGCTGGATGAGCTGCGTTTTTAAAAGTTTCCTTAAAAGCGGTGGGAGAGCAGGCTGGTTCCTGTTGACAGCGGTGCAGGCCGTGTGGAAGGGGGAAGCAGAATTGCCGAGTCAGCCTTGTTCATCAGGGCCAGACAGCGGAGTTCTCCCTCCACTGCACCTCTGACAAGGTGATTTCAGCCCTGGCGTCTGCGCCCGGAGACAGAGAGGGGGCTATTCTAATGAGCTCTGAAGCACTCCAGAGTCTGCAGGAGAGAGGAAAGGAACGTCCTGCCTTCGCGCAAACTCAGACGGTATGCAGCCGGGCGCACGGCCGGGGGGTGACGAGAGGCGCTTAAATTAGACGGACAGGCAGCGAGGGGGCCCAGGATTTCCCAGTTCACTTGTCAGGGGCTCTTCCACCGCCAGTGGGGATGCTTGCAGAGTGATGTCACTTCCCTCCTGCCAACCCCTGCATGACAGCGGACAGCACCGTGTGACCGCTCAACCACCTGCTGCACCCTGCCGCCCCCAACCCCCCCCACCCCAGCATTCCCCCTCACCCTGCACCGATCAGGAGACCCAGCTCTGGAACATACCGTCACACAGGGCCCAACAACTGGCAGTCCCAACACACACTCCCACCACACACCCCCTGACGCAACGGCGCCCTCTCCAGGGCGAAACTGGACCACCACCACACAACACAACAAGTGGAACACCACTTCTGATTCTGACATGTGAGAGGCGACTGCATGGCAGCACTACAAATAATTTACTGCTTTGAAAGGGGAAAAAAAAAAAAAAAACACGCAACCAGGAATCGTCCCTAAGCGGCGCGCTGAAAGCCACTTTATTTGGGCCAGATTAAAGCTGCCGGCTTGAGAGACGATTCCAATTGAGTGAAGATTAAACGGGCGACAATGAGCGCGCTTCCTTCCCCTGAAGAGCTCCTTCCAGCGAGGGGCGATCCCCACAATGGTGCCGCGCCTCGGCTCTGACGTTTATCTCCCCTAATCCTAATTATGGAGGCTTCACTTCTCCTTCACGCGTTTCCACCGCAACGCACTGCTTTGGCGGCTCCTACTGTACAATGGCCTCTCTTTCCTCGCGGCTCCGAGGCCAGCGGCCGCCGCCGTGCCCGCGGCCGGAAGCCACACTAGCCCCCCGTCTCCCCCGGAGTCAGAGAAGAGCTCTCCTCAGGGAATATCACCACTATTACAGCACTGTGACCTTAACACTGCGCTAAGAGAAAGGAGGAAGGAGAGAGAGATGGTGGGTCGGGGGGGGGGGGGATTGTCAAGTTCATGACAGACGTGCTATAAAAGACCTCCGCTATCTGTGGAGGGTCCTCCCTTCAGCCCTCCCGTCAAGACTCGCTGCTCCTAAATGAAAGCCCTTTCACAGCCTCTCGGCTCGCGTAATGGCCAGGGACTGTCTGCTGCCTGCACACAGCGCAGAGAGGGCCCCCCTCGCGCAGTTCTTCTGCGCCGCTGCCGATTTCCACAAAGGCGCGGTTAACTTTCTTTTCAAGTATTTCTTTATGAGAAGCCCTCGCCCAGAGAGACATATGGAGATTGCATTTTATTCACGCCGTTCCGCAGCCGGGTGATCACGGAGGCAGCTCGGGTCAAGTGCCTTTCTAAAGGGTGCGATATCTGCGCCTCTCCGAGGACTCAAACCTGCCCCCTTCTGCTGGGAAGGCCAGCTCCCTTCATGCACCTGCCAGACTGCTTTGCCTACAGTGTCTCAATATGTAGGAGGGTGAAAAGGACCAGTTTCCAAAGTGGGTCAGAATAAGGGCAGATGAATCCTGCACCTCCTTGTGCCGATATTACGGTCACCGTTAAACCATGCATGTGTGTGCGCACACACACAAACACAGGCATATACAAACACCTCTGATGTTAACCTGACATCATGTTCACACGATAGTCCTTCATCTTCCTTTGGCTACAATGTTAATTTCTACATCCATGCGGGGAGGAGGGCACTTCATTCAAATCCAGTTGCTAAAAAGGACACGAAATACAAAGACCCTGAGAATGGAACTGGTATCACTGCGTAGGCTTTAAAAACCAGCAGGTTCACCCAAAAGTGAGATCAACGTTTTTTTAAAAACCTGCATTTTGCAGGAGTAAAAAGCCGTCTGATACTCCGCCACACTGCAGTGTGCCGCACTCCCTCCACGTCGATCAGCCAGCTGACACAAACCCCGCCACCTCGGGCCGCCGCTCCGCTCTGACGCCAATCCGCTTTCGGTTGGAGTGACGCGCGCGGACGCGCTGCGTGTGCGTGGGAACTTCGGCACACCGTGTTCCGTCAGCCTCTATTGTGCAGCCGGTCGGCTCTGGCTGCCGTCACCGGTAGTAAGGCAACGGTGACATCACCCTCGGTGAAACCGCTGGCTTGCTGCCGTCAGGTGCGCCGCAGACAGCGCTCGGCGATGCCCCCGTCGGCCCGGCAACTGACAGCGTTACCGTCAGCCGGGCTGACGAGGACAACTCCAGCCTCACACCTGACACTGGGGACCAAGGCGACGGAGGCAGGAGACGACGCCGAAGGGAGCAGAGGGCGTCAGACAGTTAAAAATACTCGACGTGACCAGCAAATTAGCTCTCTGCACTCCGCGCCTCTCTCCCTTTCAGACCTGTAAAGGACGCTGGCAATAATGTTCCGAGATGTGTTTATGTGCTACCAGCTATAAAGAGACATGCAAATGGCTGGTTTGTTAGCTTGTCTATCAAGCTTGCTAAGTTTAGTTTAGTGAGTCAGAAGGCCAGTCAGCCAAGTTAGCAACTAAGTTTACTTACAAGCACTTTGTTATTCCCACATACTGCATATTACATTTAGGAACAAGAACATAAACATCTATTCACGGCCTGTGTAATCTTGTCCTGTGAACACCATTCTGAGAACTGAGCTGAAACAGATACAGTCATCTTCTAGAAAAAAAGGGGGAGAACTTATAGTCTAATAGACAGAGAGGTCTCCAGTGTCAGAGGATGGGATAATAGGGGACTTGGGCGTTGCAAGAAAGTTTTGCTTAATTGCAGGGAAATATTTTGGCAACCCGTTATTTTGCAGGTGACAGCGATAAAAGGAGTCTGTCTTGCCCTGGGACATGAGGAAGAGTCCTAAACCGACAATGCGTGAAGGGAGAGAACGACGACAAAGAGAGCCGCTTCCATGCCAGACTGCAGGATCCCCTGGAGAAAAAGCCCAGCGCTCTGCAGCTGGGAGACACACACAATCGACTATCAGACACTCACACCAGCTACAGCTTTGTTCATGTGCACAGGACGAGAGAGATAGGCAGATCACTTAAGAGCTTAGCAAGTATTTGCCATAACATGACAAGTACCATTTCATCCCAAACATGTTGGATCTACGGGGGGCTTCAGTCACAGGCAAGGAAAAAAACCCCATTTTCGAGCTAAAACAATCAGTGACTGATCCTTTGTACAACTCACTGGTCGTTACTTAAACACACAGATTTATTTTGACTTTCTGCAGGTGAACCATCATTTAAATGAGATGTAACTCAAAACAGGGTGAGTAAAAATATAAATAAATAAATGAATAGCCGTCATGCCGCCACAGTATTCATATGCTAAAACAATCCTGCTAAAAAGGTGTCAACTGGCACTTTGCACCGCCACTCACTCCTTCCCCCACCCTGCAGGCCTTGATATGAAAGGCATTCAGTGGGGCGGGTCTTGCTGCCGAGGAGATGGAGGTGGAGTAGTAAAAATCAGTCTGTTTAGAAAACTATACATGCTGGGAAATGCAGTGTTTGCAAACCAAATGCAAGGTAACATTTATGGTCCAGAGGGGTTACACATAAAAACAGGCAGAGTAGGGAGGACCCATAAAATGAAACTGTCACCATGGGCAAACAGCACGTTTAGGAATTAACTTTGACAAAGCTTATGCTTTATTTCTAACCCACTAATCAGATTCCCCTGCTATGGAGACTACTGTTGTGGCATATGGTAAGCATTTTAACTGGCAAATTTAGTGCAACGAGTCTGGCAGACGAACAAGCAACAGGAAGAGATGAAGAGACTCTGGATTCTCGTCTCCCCAATCACCAGCACCTCAAATAATACAGGTATAAGATGATCCACCAACAGTCATGTGAAATGCCCTCAGACCACTGCACATGGTGCATCACAACAAACTGAGCTGATGTGGGTTATGCAATGAATTATTCGTTCAGACTAAACCAGTGCTGCACACTGCTCCAAAAACTGTGCAAAGCATTAGAGGAAAAGAGGGGGGTAGGGGGCAGGCCAGCATTATTTTAGTCTTTGCTAATATAGGTTAACTACAAAGCCCAGGGACAGGTACACAAAACCACAGCGCATGTAAGCTCCTAATTCTTAAACAGTTCCCTGAGGGAGCGCTAAAACGGTTAGCATTTTACACCGTTAATCTACTGCCTCTCCCCTCCCGCTCCCAACTGTGAGAAGAGACGAGGTGGAGAGATGGGGAGGGGGGCCGCTGGTCTTCAGGTACCCTCGAAACACTGGCTGAAACGGACCCCTCCCTCAGGGGCCGGGCGCACCCCAGGGCTGATGGGATTAGCCATGACAACTTCCTGCAGGCCCGGATGCCCTACGCCTGCCTGGAGGTTAAATGGAACCTGAGCAGCTCTGCACAACAAGAATGCCTTGTTCCTGCGGTTTGGGATGGGGAATTGTGGGTAGTACATAAAGGAACGATCCATCACATGGAAGGGTTGTCGTTGTCATGGCGGTGGTGGGGGGTCGCTTTGGTAGTCATGTAGGCCCTTACTTTCTCTTCTGATGTGGTACATTTATCCCCCTCAGGTCTCTCTGGCAACCTGATATTCCAAAGAGATGGTCACATGACATGCTGGTCTCTTTGGAATTTGCGTTGCTAGAGAGACTGGGGTGGGGGAGGGGTGGGGGGATAAATTTAGCGCTTCGGCCCCAGACTCACGGCTCTGGCTGTTTATCCTGCACTGTCCTACTTTACAGACCCCGCTCTCTGCTTCCTCCCAGTGCAGGAGAAATGCCACTCCGCCGCACTGACGAGGGGACACAAAGGAGAGCCCCGCGGCCGGCCGGGCACATGCTTAATTACCCGACACACAGCGCTCCTGCCTCGCGCCTCCTACTGGGACCGCTTTAACGCCCCACCTTGCAACAAGCGAACGCCTGGAGCAGAACCTCCACACACACATACACGGGGGCTTGCAGAACACAGAACCCTGGTGCAGATCGCAATCTACTCCTCCTCACAGGCATCTGTCAAAAGTGTCCATCATTTAAAAAAAACAAAAAAAAAATACACAAAACAAAAATAAATTTAATTCTCAGTGGAATACCCATAAACTACTTTATTCAACCAGAGCACAGTGTTGACTGAGAGGAGCACGCTTCCTGTGCAGACCGCGTGCTGACATGAGACAGACAGGCTACGCTGGGCAGTGCTCCCCAGCCTTCCGGCAGCCAGCTGATCCCAGGCGGCCGCGGCCTGACCGTGCTCTGCTCCCCGGCATCACCGCGCTTAATCGCCGCGTCCTTCCGCTCCAGACTCCCGCGTCCCCGGCCCCGCCCCCTCGCGTTCGGGGGGCAGCAGCTTCCCCCAGGCCGGATTACAGCACAGCGTAATTCTATAAAGGCGTTTTAACATGGGTGCGGAACGACACCCCGAAGCTTCATTACATCTGTAATGTGTCCTGCTCAAACCATAACCGCAAATCCATAACCGCAACCCCCCCCACATCCACCCCCCTTTTTTAATGAGGATCTAACAGTTGAAAGGGCTGCGCTCCATAAATGTCAGTTAGAGTGGTGCCTCTGAGGCACGGCACAGAGCTCCAATGCCGCCATAAAGGCTGAAGGAGGTGGCAAATATAATGGAGGGGGGAATGCCTTTAAAACAATCCCACCAGGAAAGACAGCCCGCCAAAGCGCTCAGGAATGTGTCCGGCGCGCAGCTACGGCAATGATTTGCAGCACTGTGTAGAGGCATAAGTCAGCAGCCTGTGCTTGAGCGGCCTGCATTGCTACCCTGACCACCATGCGTGCTGCTAAACCGGAAGGGGAGGATTAAATCTGGAGCAGCTGGGACAGGCGCAAAAAAAATATCGGGAAGGGGTCTGGACTGTCCGTTAATGAAATTTCCGGGTTGCTTCCAAAAATGAAGAGACACGGTTACTCCGGTCCCAGGAAAACAGACCCCAAAGCAGAATGCGACGGAATCCGAGAGACCTCGCGCCGGGGGGGACATCGGGACACAAGCGGCACACCTGTTGCACTTTTCCTGAGCCAATGTTAAATCTAAGCTCTTGTCAATATTGACTTCCTGAAACCTCAAGCTCTGCACCCCCCCGTAAAGGTATCCAAACACAAGCCTACAGCCCCGAATGGAAGAGACCTATTTGCAGAAGCATAGTGTGTGTAAGCGACTTGCAGCATGTATGAAAATGACCTGCCAAAGAAGGGCAATTGCAAATGCTTCAGAAAGAGGCAGAAGTTCGAGACAATGTCACAGACACGACCAAATGATCACACATGCAGCCAATGGAAACAGCTGGTGGCCCGAAAACAGATGAGTCTATGGGAAAGCGCAGGGGGAAAGGCATGGCCTGAGCAGCATGCACTACAGTGAGGACCCGGTTTCTCCCGCTCAAATACGTGACACCAGTTTTCTGATCAAACCTCAGAGCTACTGCGCTTCACAGACGTGGCGAGCACCTTATTTTATACGTGCGGCTCTTATGCAGAACAGGTCGTTCATATTCAGCGGGTGAGACAACGGAGGCTGTGTTCGCATGCTGCCGGCGTCAACAGCTGCTTCATCTGACGCGACGTCTACACAGCTAAAGCACCACCACTGTGTTTGCGCTTCTGCCAAAGCTCGTGAGTGAGAGGAGGGGTTTCTCCACCATGCTGACTCCGTTCATGCCCGGTGCTATGGCGTCCTGGTTAAGGAGCTGGGCTCGCACCCCAAAGGCCGCAGGTTCCTTCCCCCCGGTGGGGCACAGCGGAGGCTCTCATGGCTAAGGTGCTTAATCAGAGTTGGCTCATTCAATACCCAGCTGCATGAATGGATTGTACGTAATGCTAAAGCGTAAGCTAAGCAGCTTGGCCTGGATAAGGCTGTCCGCTAAGCATATAACTAATGCAACGTCACTGTGAGTATGCTGTATACAAAGCATATAATAATAAATATCAGAAATAAAATAAAACAATCACGTTATAATCAATAATAATGAAATTCAATAAATCATATTCTGTCTGTTCAAAAAGGCCAGAATGTGGTGGAAATCATACATGCTTTGTTTTCAGAAAGCTGTGTTATTGTTGGACTAGAAGTACCAAAGTTTTCACTGCATAGCATTACCTCTAAATAAAGCAGCAGATGGGGCAGCAGAATCAATACAGCTCAATCACACAGTGGCTGTGGCAGGTTAATCAGTCCTCTAAATCACTCTAATGAAAAATCACTTTCATGCATGCGCCTATCTATTCTATTCTTTATCAGACCCAAAGAACTGAAATTCAAATGAGCGCAACGGCACCCCGCGGCACTGGTGGCGAATATACAGTCTGGCGTGGACCCATACACCTCACCAGGCAGAACAGCAGTGTGGTACAAGGAGAGCCTCATCAGAGCCTGAGCCAAGCCAGCCAGCCTCATCAGAGCCAGAGTGCTCTGCTACTCTTGAGCCATTTACACTTAACACTTCAGTGGCCTTCTGGGGTTAATGTCCTATGTTTTGTTATTTATTTATTTTGATCCAGTGTCATAATGATCACAGACAGTGTTATGAAATCAAATGGGCTTATCCTGTCACTGACACTGAAGTTTAAAATTTAAATGTGCCAACCGCCACGTCAGTCATGACCCCACACACAGCAGCTTTGGGTATACCCTGATTAACAAGCCACTGAGAACAATGCTCCTTAAAACAGTTAAAGTCTCCAATATTAAGTGGGGAAAAAAAGTTGTATTAAAAATACAGAAATGACACGAAGCAATTCCAGGCAGTCAAATGCACTTGCTTTCAAAAGGCAAAGCCATGTTGTTTGTTTACGTTATGAAAGTCCAAGCAGTTAAGAGGCTTGTGGGCCTGCCTTTTAAATAAACAGTCCCTGTCTCACTTCTCTCTTTATCACTTCTCACAAACGGCAGAGGAGCTAGCTCCGGCAGCCAAGCAGCCATTCAGTTTTAATAGAGACAGAATCTTCAGGGATGGGGATAAAAAGCGTTATCAGCTGGGCTCTGGTGATGGGGCGCGCTCCAGGCCCACCGCTGCGTGCAGCGGAAACGGGACGCCCGGGCGCCAGGTAAGGCGTCCTCAGACACCTCGCACTCAGGTGAGACACGAATCGAGACGCCACATCCAGTGGGGGGGAAAGGGGGGGGTGGAGCCGTGCCGTGCTCCAGCGCCTGGGAGTCAGACGCACCCTCTGTGCTGAGAAGCTAACGCTTTCTGGATTTTTTTTTTTTTTTTCTTTCAGGCTGTTGGTGCAACTACTCATGTGCCACTCTTAACCACACCCTGTATGTGTGTGTGTGTGTCTCTCTCTACATGCTGAAAATATGCTGTGCCCGATAGGTTGTGCAGTACTGGTTGCTCTGCCTGGAGAAAGAGGAACTCCCACATGATGCAGCAAATGATTAAGTGTCCTGCCGTCTGTTTTGCATGCAGGGCTAGATATTCCCGAGCCGGTGCGACACCGAGAGGAGCTAGTATGGCGCACCGACAGCTTTACCTGGGTGCTCGCGGGACAGGCTCGCAACGCCCCCCGACTAAAAAAGGCCTTATCTGAAAAGGCAGGCGGTCGGAGGGTTAAGGCAAAAAATGCACTCGGGGGTGCGGCGGTGACAGTGGTGGAAATGATGTAATGCGTGCAATGCATGATGGATGGAGGCATCGCTGTCTCCCCCGGGATGCAGGCCTCTCTCCTCGGAGAGCTCTGCTGGGAGGGCGCTAATGACTCAGCTGGGAGAACAGGCAGCCTGCCTGGGCCAATGGAGTAACGCACGAGGAAGCTCCGCAGGGCCGTCCTCCCGGCCTGTTTCTCCGGTTTCTCTAACCCTGCGCGACCCCGGAGCGACACACGCAGCAGCCGCAGCGGGTCAAAGTTCCAGCACCATGACACCCCGAGTAACATGTGCGCTATCTCTGAGCACCGCCACATGCACAACCAAAGCTGTATTACAGCTTAGCGCCTTTCCATGACAGTATCTTACAGGGTGTTAATGGGATCAGCACTTAGTCTGGATAATCCAAATTTATTCCTGTATTTCTTCCATCTTTGTTTTCTGATTTTTTTTTCTCCTCATATTTGAATTTAAGAGATTGCACCGCTCGCGTATTTTGCAGTTTACTACCAGACTAAGAATCAGCCCTGTGTCTGTGCATTCACTTGTTGAAAGACAATGATTGCTTATTTTTCAGTTCAACAATTTTACACTTTTTTTTTTTTTTTTTACTCTGCCATAGTACAGGCAGGGATTCAACCTCCAGTGCTGAACAAAGCATCACAGGGGAGAGAAGCAAGAACCAGCCACCCAGTGAGCGAACAGCAAAGGCAGCCAAAATCACCAAATACCATAACACTCACAGCTAATGATTTATGTCCTACACATTCTTACAAAATAATTTAAAAATCTGAATCCATGATATTACACAATTTTTTGGGCTTTAACAGTTGAGCCATCTTGAGACAACTGTTTGGCTAGCTGGAGTATGATTGCATTTCCCCCCTTGCTGCCATAGAGAAGGTGTGTGTGTGTGCTTCAACACGTAGCAGCTAGGTAGAGTATGCCCAATACGGAAACAAAATATCAAAACATTCTTGCTGGCAACCACAAAATGGCCCATTAGCCAAACTGAGTCCACAGTGTCTAAAATAATCATGCTGAAAGTTATTTTAGATTCAGGTCTAATTCTGCATGATAGAAAGAAAACAAACAAAAAAAGAAAACACATTTTTCCCTCCGGAAAGCATCCAATTGAATTTCTAACATATTTTTAGGATCACACCTTAATGTATTTTAAGGTTCACACATTTGTATTCACGTCAAAAAGGGAAAAAAACAGTTTAAAAACTTGGAGCCAATGCAAGTTTATGTACTCATATTTTAAATGCTCTACAACCTTCACAAAGGCTTATTTACCATAAATGGCAGAATGTTCAGGTAACTGTAATAATTTTACAAAAACTTCCAACAACAATGGCAGCAGCTGAAACACTTCAAACTCTAATGATCTTGTTTCTTAGTATTACAGGTCATTTTTATACTAGATATTTGACAATTCAGTTGCATACAAGATATTTATGATGTTTATTGACACTGCTGGGTGGTAATGCCTGAGATGTCAGCCAGGGGTGCTGATGCAATACCGAAAATTAAGCACTAATCAGTTCATCAGGTGAGGTCTTGCCACTGGAAGCAATGCAAATTTTTTGCATGCTGTTTTCTTTCCAGCGTATTGTCCAAATCATTTACTTTATGAATATTTTGCTGCAACTTTGGACATAAAAGCATTGCCACTGAATGATTAACAGCACTACAGGTCTGAGCTCTGTCTGAACTACCTACCACACCTGCTCACATCACATCTTTATGGCATTTTGGACTTTCTGACACTTCAAAATATGTTAATTGTGTTTGTGTGTTTTCTGTTTCCTGTCTACACTTATATTCCTTATATTCTTGAGACAGTCATCCAAACAAGAAATTAACAATCAGCAAAAATGGAGCTAAACACACACTTCCTTATTTTTCATCCGACAGAACACAGCAAAAAAAAAAAAAAAAAAATCCATTCAAATCAAGTACTGAAGCTCCACCTGACCACATGGCGTAAAGGGGGAAAAAGAAAAAACGTGCAAAGAAAGATAACATCCTACGTTCTCTCATCGAGCATAAATCTATTTATAACCCGATAAACGTCTTCAGGAGGACGGCTTCCAGTAAGCAGGAAATGCCATTGTTCCTCATGCGTGACTCAGACTGAACAGTGCGATGTCAAGGCCGCGTGCGAGTGCGTTCGCGTCTGCAGCGAGTCGCGGCCGAACCCCCCGGGAGTATTCGCGGCAGGGGAAGGTGCGGGTGCCCAGGCGGCCCAAGGGGAGGCCGCACCGGGCCCCTTGCGACGAGCGCCCGTCGGTGTGCAGAAATGTCCCAGAGGGCCGCTCAGCCGTTTGAACCTCACCACTGAATGGCAGTGCGAGAAAGTGGGGGACGACAGAACAAAGCGGTCCGATGCAGCAGTGGGGTCGGCCATTTGAAAACGTTCGCCGCAATTCTGCTTGCCGTGGCCCAGGCTCCGCGAGCGTAACTGAAAAGCAGACCCCCCAAAAAACACTCCAGGGGGGATTCGCCTGGCCTCCCTCCCATGTGAAACACAGACTACATAAACAGACATCAGATAAACGCTGTGGTTAAGTGTGCAGCACCAGCGCAGGTCAATCACCAACTCCCACCCTCCTTTCACATGCAGCTTACCCTGCTCAGCAGACCTTGGCCAGGGGTCACCTGAGCGTTCTGCAAGATGGTGAGGAGAGATATTACAGCCTGTACACAATTTGTTGTGGGTTTTTGGTTTTTTTGGGCTTCTTTCTCAAGCAACGCCTGTGCTTCTTAGTTTTCTGTCCATGTTCCAGATGCCCTGTGAAGCAGAACACCCCCGCTATGATCGCTTTATTAGAAAGAGAAGCTGCCATCGCCGCACTCGTTTTGAGAACAAGGCTTTGCGCTTACTCCTCATGCAGCCGTTTGCCACAGAGCACGGCTATCACATTAATAGCTTACGTTTAGTCTGCAAGGTGTTTTAAAAAAAATGGTTTTCAGCCTCGCTCAATGCAGTGAAATACACATCTGCGCGGAGATAAAAATTAAATGAAGTCTTGTAAGCCATGCAAATGCTGCAGCAGGCGTACGGAGCAGTCATGTTTTCTTCCACCCAAGTCTCGGTTTCTTATCAAAGTGCACAGACACATTGAGTAAATCCTGCCCACGAGATAGGAAGCTCCTTAGTAATAAACTTCCAGGAACGGCACTGGGGAACAGGGGAGCACAGAAATTGGCCTGATCTTTCTTTCAAATGTTACCTTATGAAAATGCTCTTCTCATATTAAACCCAAGTATCAGTACTGGACTCTGTGTAAAAGCCTATCCTGACAAAAAATGGGAAAAGCCAACAGCTCTCCAATTTAACAAGTGATTAATTAATGTAGACTTTGAAGGAGGAGGGGTGAAAGACGACCAATCAAGAACTTCACACTGTAGAAGATTAGGCCCTACAGTGGCTTGGTAAAGATCAAAAAAGGCATTGTTCCATACACAGAGCACAGTATGAAAGATAAAAAAAATTAGCCTTTGCATTAATCTGAACTGAATTTGTAGTTAACTAAAACAAGCTTTGAATAATGAAGTGAAACTGTACACCCTTAAAAAACCTAACAAAGTCAACATTGATGTGTGTTTTCGTTAACATCACCAACCCCAAGACGCACATCAAGGGTGTGTTCAAATATTTTAACTACCGGATTAAAACTCGAAATGTCTCCTGTGGTGTATTGCCACACATAATTTTCACAGCTGGAGTAAGGACACTTCCCGTCCAAACCACAGCTTCATCTCAGCTTCAGTACACAGTGATGAGAACTATCTCAAGTTCTCCGACTGATGTCACGGCCTGCCTGCACAGCTGTGGGCATTGCTTTTGCTAGTCTGTTCGATCGTTTTTAGCAAAATTATGTTTGTTACCCACATTTTTTCAAGCTACCGTCAGATGCCACCTGATTTAAATAGCTATGTTTTTACAAAAAATATACTTTTAGATGTTTTACGGTAAAAATAAAAGATTAAATTACTGCTGCTGGAGTTCTTACTTTGACAAAAATTTTATTAGACACAACATCTCTCAATTAAAGGCCGCATAAGATTAATTGTTTAATTGTTTCATTTGCATTTAAATATCGGGCCAGTATGTGTAAATTAAGATGCAACTAAAGCTAAGCTTGAAGCTGGCCTCTTACATTTATATTAAAATATCTCTATATTTATCCACACATTGATAAAAAAAGGGCTTATCGTTGCTGCATTACGAATGGAAACCAAAGCAAGAAGTCAGGAACACGAGAGAAGAAAAAATAAAAAAATAAAAAACGTGTCAAAATGGACAGAGCTCTAGGTGCGCTCAGATCTTTCCTATGTGCACACATGTACAAAGCCCAACTGTCAGTTATTACGTCCTTAAACACACTCCCCTCTCTCCCAACCTGTCAAGATGGAAGCGACCCTCTCAACACCACTATTTTTGGTGCAACGGGACTGCAAACTTTAAAATCACAGGGCTGTGTATCTTCACTAAACATTATGGTGCAATGCTTTGGCACTGTTGTGGAGAGGCCTCTTACCTCTTGTTGATGGGCTTCTCGTCCTTCTCGTAGGGCTTGACGAACCACTTGCCGATGCGCACAAAGCTGCGGTTCATGAGGCAGCGCTCCAGCAGGTTGTGGATGGCCTTGAAGAGCAGCGTGCGGCACTCGTAGGACAGGCCGCTCTCCCACACCCCGTCTTCCTCACCTGCAGGACAAAACGGGTCCAAGGTTAGATCCATGGGGAACACCAGCACAGTTCACCGACATCAGTGGGCTGCACTTTCTTCGCACCAAGTTCACACCAAACTGTCCCCTCTCCAGTGAAACTGCATCATTCAGGTGATGATGCATAATGCCTGTGTTAAGTTACCTGCCTAGGAGGTAAAGTAAGGTAAGGCTCATAACCGAGTGATTGCTGGTTCAAATCCTTGCTGGTGCACTGCTACTGTACCCTTGGGCAAGGTACTTAACTCAGAAGTGCCTCAGTTAATATCCAGCTGTATATATGGATAACATGTAAAAAATGTAATCTATGTAAGTTGTTCTAAATGACAAATGTAATGTAATAGAAAACAGCATATCTTCAAAGCCAGCAGTTTCATAGTACATACTTCCCAGGCTCCTGTTAGTTTCGCACATTGACTTACGGCGGCAAGAAAAGTCTCACTGCCAGATTAGAATAAAATGAAATGCAGGTTTTGGTGCCACTATGACCTCCTGCAGAGGACTAATCCGTGAGTTTTCAGACAAAATCACAGGAGTCTGACATGTTGGTTTCAGCTTTTCTGTACTGTTCTTAATTTCCGGTCAGGGAAGGGGGAGTCAATTGCCAGTCCCTTTACAAATTCAGTCACAATTCAAGATGACAACCCTCTATTATCACGTCTATAGGTTTTTCACTCCAAAATGTTTTCACAGAGATTAGGAACAGCTTGTGCCGAGTAGAACCATCACAAAACCTTGAATAAACTTAAAGAATTACCGAACACCATGCTTATGCAATTTTATTACCAATGCTCCACTAGTGTACAAAAAATTCTTTTCCATTTTGTGGATATTAATGGATGGAACAAAATAACTACAACTGTCACCACTGGCTGCATCTGGCCATACTTCACAGTATCCTCATAACAGATTATGTTGAAGCAAAGATGGACAGCTTCCCCATTTTTTCCTTCTCAGACATATAGCCTACTGATGTTCTCCCAGGACGCTCAGTTCTCAGAATATGGTTTATGATTAATTTAGCAGTTAGTTCACCTGATGCAAAATGACCAGAACACAGAATGGTTAAACTGGCTACAACCAGGTCCTGATCTGAATGATTGCAATGCATGATGGGAAATGTCACAGAACTCAATGTACAGCAGAACACCAGCCATCAAAAACTCTATTCTTCACAAGGGTTTTCCAGAGGCATCAACTGCAATCACTGCCCATCAATTCCTCAAAATATCAATCAATAAGCCCTGTAATGAATGATTGACTGAATGAAGTTTCAGCATGTTAAAAAGCAGCTACTTCACACCCACACTGGAAAAAAAGATCCCAGCCTCATGAAACAGACAGGAAATTCATACCAGATCCATATCAAAATAACACACAGACAGACGGGATTAAGTCACTGAAATGCTGGAGCTCCCGAACAGCTTGTTACACGACATGGCAAGTCAGGACTTAAATCCGTTGGAGGGATTTTATTAGTTTATTCTATTCATTAATCAAATGTAGTTTCCTTATCTAAAATTTACACCTGCCTTTTCACTGTTCCAAAACTCTACCGACAGCCACTCGATCAAGCAGTACTCTTTAAAGTCATCTGTGCGGCGATTATTGGTAAAGAACTGAAACCTGTGCACTCAACCAATAGTTCCTTTTTTCTTATGCACCCCGACTCACACACATCATTCCAAAACTGACACAAGTGCTTTATAAACATCAGCAGTACTGCATTCAAAGGGTTTTAATTTGGACATGTATATGCACTGTCAGTGTGGAATTAAGAAAACTCTGGATGGCTCAACTTTGAATAGCACACTGAGGAAAAATTCAAGAATCAATTAAATAAACATTTTAACAAAGTACAGAACAAAATGTGCCGATACTCAAATTATCCCACGTACACTCACAGAGAATGGGTAACTTGTGCCCCAGTTAGGGAGCCAATGCAGTTTATTATCAATCTTTCAACAGGCTGCTTCAACCAGGAAAAACTGACGATACTATATATATACACCCCAAATCCATCCCTCAAGTTTACATGACACCACAGATTTTTCTACGGAACACCAACATCAACCCTTAATCTTTAAAAAGTAAAAAATAAAAACAATTTTTTATCAAATTCTCTGAGGCAAAGATACACAAACAAATGTAACAAAATACTAAAAAGACTAAAAATAATGTTCGGCAGTATTACAAAAAAATTAAAACATGGACATGATAAACCAAAATACTATTTCATAAGGTGAATTGGGAGGTCTGTCATTGTCAGTTTGAACCTAGATATCCAGGAAACAGGTTAATTACAGTGTGGAAATTCACACAGAATACTGCATACGAATGAACAGGGATATGACAGAAACCCAGAGGGGGCAATTAGATCAAAACTCAGCAGGCAACACCTCTGTCAGTACAATGCATGTTGTGAAATGGTGTTCTCAAAAGGTAAAATGGCTGTCTGACCTTGACTGACTTCTCAAATTTCAAAACCATGGTGTCGTGGGGGGGGGAGCTGTGGAACATCAAACCAAAAATATATCTTTCCGACACTACAGTGTTTGAACATATCGTCACATTATGTATGCAATACAATTCGGCACACTGCAAAAATCCTGGAATACTGTTTTGCTACATTTCATATCTGTACTTATTTCGGGGGCAATATACTATCTTCACGTCCAGGTACAATGTCTAAACAGATGATAAAAACCACGGTCCAATTCCAGATCATCTTCTTTAGAAGGGCTAGCTGCAGCAATAATCTCACCGTGAGCCACTACTCATCACTAAATGAGCTTTCTAATGTGTTTTAAGTGCACAGCACCATTTGTGTGATAGTGGCACTAAATGCAGCATGAAAACAGTCAAGAGCAGTAGCATTTTTTTTTCCTGTTTGCATGGCTGACAAAGACTTCCAGGTAAATGAGAGAGAAGGTGAAATAAGGTTAGCGTAGAAAATTACTCTCAGACAACCCTTTCAAACCATGTGAATGTTTGCTTTTTAAACAAAAAGGGGGGTGTCAGCTTGCAGAATTTTCAACTGAGAGAAGTGACTGGTCCACAGAAACAAATCCTAAATATGACAGTAGCTGGAGGGGGGTCTGGAGACCACAGTAGGGGGTCCAAAAATGACCCCGGGAAGAGAGAACAGGCAGTCTTACAGCAAAAAAAAAAAAAAAAAAAAAAAAAAAAGAAAGTTCTACTTTTATAACATCATTTACCAGTTGCAACAGGATTCACCATACAAAACTGCTCCACAACAGCCCACAGTTAGAAGAAACATAGTGCTCTCACAATGCTGCCCTCCCAGCTACTGTGTTCACACACACACACACACACACACACACACACACACACACACACACACACACACACACACACACACATAAACGCACATGCATTTTAGATGTATGAATCAAATTTAAACACAAACACATTGCTACTTTCCATAACATGTCAATGATGGACCAGTAGTAATGTAATATGGTCCCTTTCCAGATGTTGATGTAGAGAAAGTATGTGTCTATTTTTATGATGCATCTAATGTGGGAAACACCTCTGGCTAGTCAGCTCACATACAAGGATATATTTACAAATGAGCAGAAACAAAAGTATATCTTATGTCTACCCAAACCAAACCACAGAGATTTGTTAGACTGTTTGCCAGTCCACAAACTAGCCAAGCAAAATGACAGGAAAACTCATTTAGGTTAGAGAGGACAGCAGACAATTTTCAAGCTTTTCTAAAACCCACCATCAAAAAAAATCATATACCTATACGTGTTCATGTATTTATTTTCATTGTTATTTTTCAGCACAAGCTGGGAAGCCCATTTGCGACAATACCCACAGCCTCTATTCTATGGTCAGAATACCAGAATATTTGGAGCAAGATTAAAATGCTGTCTGAGTGAATATAAGTCCACACATTTCTTTTTTCAGCTAAGGAGGGCAACCAACTAAATTCTGTATGTAGTTACAAACAGCCATCAAAGAAACAGAAAGGTCTGAAATTTAACTTAACCCCCTGCAGCGAAAAGTATTCCAGCGACCCTGCAGATAACCTGACCTTGTTCTTCCATCCACCTCTTTCATATACTTAAACCCCCTCACATGCTGTGTGCCTCAAAACCATTTGCCGCCATGAGATTTCACAACTCGCTTTCAGATGTTTGCTGTGGAAAAACTCCACTTGATAAAAAGTAATAACCACAGCTGATCCCTGGGATTTGAAAACCAGTTTACTTGTTCAAGAACGGCAAGGGGGAAAAAAAAAAAGCATTCAAGACGCAGTTTATGCAGACTTGCCAAATCGACAGGGAAAAGAAATTAAAACATATAAACCTAAATGCAGTTTTCCGAAGAGGTCCAAAACACCTGCTGGCACAGCAGGTGGCACCTGTCCAATCAGTCAGACGGCTAAAACTAAAGCCCAAAACATGACGGTATGTGTTGTCGGTGCCTTCCACCTGGTCATTTCTACAAAAGCAATCCCCCTCTTTGCCCCCCCCTTAACTGCAGGCTTGGAATGGGATTCACAGAGGAAAGCCTGCGGTTATTGGTAGGCTACGGTGCCAGTAAAGACCCTCTCTGCGGCGCGTAAATGCAGTGGGCACAGTCCACTCTGTGACATGGTGTTGCGAGGCGCGAGGAGCGAGTGTCAGCATGGACACGGGGAACACTCGTTCCTCTCTGCGCTCCCGCGGTCACCGGTGAAAGCACATCCATCACCCTCCTCGCACACTCAACAAGGCTGCGGTGTCAGCTCACAGCGATGGACAACGGTGGGGAGAGAGGGAGAGCCGGCAAAGGTGTAAAACAGATCCCAGGATCTCAATGAGACAAATAGCTGGTATGCCAAAATGCGCAGAGCAGGCGTACCCCTCTTACAAGCAGCTGCACAGGGACCCCTGACAATTCATGGGAAGGGTACCAGGGACCCCAGAAATCATACAGAGAGGGTGCAGTGCAGGGGACCTTAAGAATGGTACAGAGAGGGGTGTGGGCAGTTCTACAGGGAAAATCTAAAACTATAATGTATTCGCTTTGGACAGATGTCTTTTCAAAAAGGAAAAAAAAGCAAGGTTCTTCAAAAAAAAAAAAAAAAAGACAGGAAACCTTTCAACCTACATTTGCAGAGACAGCCATCAGGATCACATCTGTTTTGTAGCCTGCTTGCATCCCCCCACCCCCCTCCCTTCCTTCTCCCTCTTGCGCTGAGAGCACACAAGTGTCTGGTTTGCATCAAGTGCTGCTAACGACCTCGTCTCCGAGGCTGCCGGTACCGCGTGTCAGACAGCAGCGTGCAGCCGGCGCTGCGGCCTGCGTTTCTGAGGCTCCCTTCGGCAGCTGCGAGCACCACTGGTCTTTTCTGCAAAACCTGCCTAGCAGAAAGAGAGCAGACTTGAGTGCTCTTTAACCAACGCTAGGACGCCTTCACCCAGTTGTTTATCAGGCAGGCCGGTTCTGGAAGCCAGCGGAAGATCCCACCAGCTGTTAGGCTAAAGACAGTTCTGAGCTATCGGAAATCAACAGGAGGGAAAGGTACGCCTGTAATGTGGTCAGCCTCACTATTTTTCCAACAGCTGAAGGGGAAAAAAATAAAAGAAAAAAAAAAAAATCACACAAAACACAGAGAGAAGGAAGCAGCAGAACTGAGAGACTCAGGAATACTACAGCTGGGGAGGAGCCGTGATAGGCAGTGAAAACACCCTGCAGAGATGTGAGTGGTTGCTGGTGGTATAGGGAAATATTTCTATGGGCTTCAGGAGCTGTCTGCAAACTCCTCAGACGCTGAACCGAGTCCATATACTACATCAAGCTCCAGCACACCAGCATGTATCCGACCCCCCCCCCTGCTCCCTTTTACGTTGTGCATTTCTGTATCCCACGTTTACAAAATACAATAAGACAGGATGTTTCGAATCCAATTAGACTACATCAACTCAATGCACATTTATTAGGCAGTAAATGTTGTCTGTTTCCTAATGGCTATTGGTGATGAATGATACATTTTACTGCATATTAATTTTTTCGCAAATTTTTTTTATCACCCATAAAAAAACCCGGAGTCACTTGGCAGCCCACATATCTTGTTCGGCAGTAAATACATCACCCGGCAATTCTTCACTCCCGCGGTTCTTTTTCTGAAGCCTGTTAATTGGCCCCCAAGAAGAGCGATGCGCGGTCCCCGGGCGGACGAGCCCCGGGCCAGGAGGAGCGATCCGGTCCGAGCGTGATTTATGGGCCGGGCTGACTGCCCTGACACATTTACTCTCTCCTCCTGTGTGGCGGGACCCAGCCAGCTGACCTTTACAGTGCTCTTAAAGAGAGCCGGGGCCCGGCCGGGCCTCTCCCGAACGCTCGCCGGGACTCTGCTCCGGGGAGGCCCGGCCCCGAGACTCCGCCCCGCGTCGGAGGGGCCGGGCCTCTCCCGAACGCTCGCCGGGACTCTGCTCCGGGGAGGCCCGGCCCCGAGACTCCGCCCCGCGTCAGAGGGGCCGCTCTCGCGCCCCGGAGATCAGGAGCGGCCGCCTCTCCCCGCCTCGCCGAGGGCAGCGGGGCCGACTCGAGCCGCGATCCGAACACCTGCGGAGGGGAACGCGGAGGAGGAGCGGTCCCCTTCAGCCACAGGTTTCTACCCACAAGCGACCGCAGCTACAGTCGGTCAATAAGCGCCGTGATTAATATCTTGTGATCTGCTGGACTCCCGGGGATTCTTCCAGCCAGGATGAAGGGCTGAGGTGCCTCCCCACGTCTCTCCTCCCCCCATCTCCCCCCATCCCCTTCTCCCTCTCTTCTCCTTCGCTCTCTCGCCATCGCTCTCTCTCCTACCCCCGTCTCCATCCACAGGCAAATAGCACCGCTAGCGCTTCAGAGGTCTCCATTACAGATTAATGAGTATTTCCCGAGCAGGGCGCAGGGCCGCGCCGGGCCCCGTTCACGCATGGCTGCACCCTACACAGAGGCCAGGAGGTGGTGGAGGTGGGGGGAGCGCGAGAGAGACCAGATCACAGCCGCAAAATGGATCCCCGTGCACAGCAGGGCTGCCCTCTTCAGCTGCGCCCTGGAATGTTCTGGCTAAGCAGCCCCCCGTTCACCATCTCTCCTGCTGTTCATCTCAGTCGGCGCTTACACAGTACGCACCAGAATCCGCCTCAGAGTTTAATGTTAACAGGTTAGCAAATCCATCTCTAGCTGTACAAAGCACACCTACGTACGCCCCCGTCACACCGGTGTTATTCAAACACCTGTCAGAGTGTGGTTGCCGGTTCAGTGGCCAGCTATGATGGCATCCGTATCTGGTCACACCTCATGTAACTCTAACTGACGTTCTGACGGATGGGTGAACGTGCTTCTGAAACTACATGGCGTAGGACAGGCTACTGTGGTGCAGGAAGAGATAGGAAGCTTAAATGTAAAAACGCTTTGCTTTAAATATACAAATTTATCTGGAACAAAAACAATTTGACTATGTATTTGTGGTTGCATGGTTGAAGAACTTAACACCCTCCACAATTATTTTCAGACTGAGCCCTTTAAAATTACTTATGATGGAGATATCATCTGTACTTTTCCAGCTCAAGTGAACGACCCTTTGTAACACTAACAGTACTCAAAATTTTTCCATGAACTGTTTTTTTAATTCATTCTGAATTTTGCAATATCATTACCTCTGTGGTTATGCCCATGTCTTTACAAGAAGCATTTGACCCCTTTAATAGCACACAAAATACTGTGCCCAGTGACCCTTTCAGGACTGTCGTGTAACTATGGGTTACCAAAACCAAACACTGCCTCCTGCTAAACACCCCTTAGCTTCACCTACAACTACATCCACTGAAAGACGACCAGGAGAAAACACTGCTCTGCACTCGGTCACACCAAATGTCACCGTCACAGTCCTAAGTCAGCTCCTCAGTCTTCCAACAGCCCCCAACATCTGCCGAAATCCCAGCTGCGCAATTTCACCCCTTCCCCCCAGTGTTTCTCTTCCGACAGCAAACATCTCTTTAAAACCTACCCATGTCCGTGAAGCAGCAAAAGTGAGGCACAGAACAAAATCTGCAGAATTAAGAAAGGCTCTCCATCCAAGATGCCAGTCTAACAATGCTAGTTCAGGTTCGGTGGAAATTGCCAACGCCAGAAAATGACAAGGATGGGAAAATTCCACTGCATTTCTCAGAAGATGGGACCAAAATAAAAATAATAAAAAATTGTCCCTTACCCATTATGAGGCTAAACTCAAAACAGAATTATATTTTCTTTGACTTTTCCATTACATTTTAAGGATAAATGTGTCATTTTCAAGGATTACTTTTACTGCTGAAAAAGTCATTTTCCTGTGAAACTGGGCTACACTGAATATGGAATTGTGAAGAGAAATACTTTCTGGGACACATACTACTCACTATTGACTTTTTAGTGGCGGGCTCACTGTAGAAGCCAACAAGGCAAACAATTTCTCAGCAATATCATCATACTGACACTGCTAGAGTTGACAGAAAATGACAAAGCGGTTAAATTAACAACTACCAAGAAATTAAAGGGAAACTTGAGATTTTTTGGTTAATTTTCCACATCTTTTAAGGACAACATGATGTGACCACTTCATCACTTTTCAATGATTTTCCCAAGAGGAAAACACAGCCGAGGTCCATGCAAAATGGCTGGAAGGACAATTCATGAAGCAACTAGAGGTGGCCTGTGGTCACATTCTCAACAATTTCATCCTTTATCACAGTGTCAACAGAGGGCAAGCGTGGAATTGTTTAAGTTGAGCTGAACCAACAGGGCCTTCCTGGCGTTTCGATCCAGAGTCACAAAGCAGAGGCGATACTCCTTGAGACAAGTAGTGCTGCTGCAGAAACACTGTGTGGCAAACAGCATGTGTCACAGTGGCACTACAGCATATATGGCTATACACGCACCACAGATTCAGGGCCACAGCTTTAAGACAATCCTACAGCCAGGCAGAAGCCACTTCGTGAAAAGCAAACTTTGCTCATTATTAGGTCACCAAACTAAGCGATGGCACACTGAGCTGATACCACTGCTCACATACACAAACCGACTCTCACGTGAGGCAGTGGTGAATAACTGTGGCTAGAGTCCTCTGCATTCACGTGCAAGCAGGTGCTGTAGGAATGTGCTAATATGTTACAGTAGCTGAAGTATACGGGGCAAAACGTAAGGGGAAAATTCATACTCTCTATATGAAGATATTTATAAATGAGCTTTCCTGTTATCCAGCATTTCTTTGCTAGCACTTACACTGCCTTAAGTGCCACAGTTTAAGAAATTCGCAACTTAGAATTACAGAATTACGGGCCGCTAAGAAATGAGCAATTTGGGATTACAGAATTATGAACTGGCCTTTCCTACATTTTTTTGGCTGGGATACAGTTGCCATGGTTGCCGGCTTGGATTTATGAGGGGATCCTAATCCGCAAAATGAATGGGGCACACGCAGGTATCTGCAGCTCGCTTTGGCAGTGTTTGGCCCTTTTGAAGAAACATTAAGGTGCTACACACAGGCAGGGACCACTGCATGGATTCAGCGCTTAATGCTGTCGACAAGTCCTTCAGTTTTACGCAGTTTTAGTCATACTCTCCCACAACTGCTGTAACACAACTTGAATGCCTACAAAAAAACACTTCTCCTGCAGGTATGCTTTTTTCCAGTATTAACCCCTGGCTGACTTCAAGCACAGTTAGTCCATTTAAAGCACACTTGCATTTGCTTTGCAGTGAATGGAAGTCAGCCATGATACTCCTTACAGCAATACAGGCGCGGGGGGAAAAACCAAAGCTGCCCATAGCTCTGCCAGGCAAAAAGGTCAAAGGCCATTGCCAACAGGCAGAGAATCCCAGCAGCTGCTGCAAGCTGGAGCTAAACTCGTAACAAAGTCACGCCGCGTGGTATCCACCATCGAGCATCCGCCATCGGGGACGGCGGCCGGAGGAGGATTGCTCTTCAAAGAAGGGGTGAGACGAGCACTCTCTCTCTCTCTCTTCCACTCCTCCTCTCCTCCCATCTCTCCCCTTAAAGGTCTGAATCAACAATGCTTCACATGAGACTCTCTGTGCTTCTCAGCTCAGGTGCCCCGGGCTCTATTCTGTGATAGCTTGCTGATAAGAAATTCTGCTCCGCTGTCTTGCAAACACAAGGCTCTTTTCATTGCCCCCACTATCCGACCGCCCTTCAATTGTGGGTTTGACTTGTGAAATTGAATTATTGCGTTAACAACACAAAGAGCTTGCATTTCGGCGGCTATCTTCACAATCGTGATGCGCGGGCGCGCACACACACACACACACACACAAAAAAAGGGTTGCAACATCGCTCAGTTACAGTTGCACATTCAAATTTGCATTTCCCTGCTTCCACTTACTAATCAGAACATCACCCTGCAAAAAAAAAAAAAAAAAAAAAAGTGATAGAAGCTGGTTTGCTTGATTCAGCCTCTGCACACCTCCTCGTCATGTTAACAGCAGCGCTCACATATAAACACAACGCAGGGCTCATGTGCGATAGTGCAGGGATTTTCAATTTCAGCTGCCAAGATTGAAATCGACTACCAAACAAACAATAATAATTAAAAAAAAAACCTTGTCGTATATTGCCGAGGATCATTACCATCGGTCTGTGCGCACTGAGGAATACGGCGTCAGCCGTGCCTGCCAGTTGCGTGAGCGATACTAACAGGTAGCTCGGTGAAAGCCCGGGAGAGATAAGTCTGGCAGAGGCGCCGCCAACTCCACCGTCACTGGGGATTGGCGGAGGGGAGGGAAAGGGGGGGCGGTCGGGGGAAGAAATGAGGCAGAAATGAACCGCAGAGCAATTACCCTCACAGACAGACTTCCATCCCTAATTTCTATGCAAAGATCAGACGTTCTTTGAGCAAAATGCACTCATTTATCTCCTCGTTCTGGATGCCCCTGGATAGGCCGCTCGCCACAGCTTTGCGGGCAATTTGCATGAGAATAAAGCCAACGGTCTACCAAGGGGTACCGCTTAATTTAGCAATCGCACTCGCCTGCTCGGAATAATTTTCGTACGTGGCCAGGGGAAGATTAGAATTGGTTTTCTCAAGTGTTCGGTTAAGAACGGGGCAAGTCCCTAACACTGGATAACAGGCCAGCCGCCGCCGCCCGCACCCCCCCTTCCCCCTGCGCCCCTCCCCCACCTCCCGGCCCCCCTCTCTCTGGGCCCTCCTTGAATGGTGATTAAGAGCCGGGCATTAAAAGATCCCTCAAGTTTCCCCTCACTTTCCTGGCCCTCTGGAGAGAGGGGATTAGTGGCACACTGGCTTGCAGAAATGGCACTCAAACTTAAAGACTTTCACACTGGCCGCTAATCTGATGAGGGAGCCAGCGAGTACACAGCGCAGCACAGATCCGAGCATTGCCTCCACCACCAAATTTGCAATAAGGTAAAAACGGCCTGATATTTCCCCACGCGCCGCACATGGCTGGAATGAGAAAACATAACTTGCCCACTTGCTATATTTTAGGGCTGGGCCCCAATGGGCCCCAATGACAGACGTTTCACACCAGCATGCTATTGAACTAAGGAGCCATATTGTGGATACTGAGCAGCCATTAAGAGCATGAGCAGTCTATTGACCATGCAGCTTTTTTTAATGGTAGCACTTGTGCTGTGCCCGCACTTGGATTCCTTTACTCATTCTGCTTAGCACCCTAGCCAGACAGGGGGAGAGGTCACTGTGCAGTGATAACAAGTCCATCTGTACAGACCCATGCTGTGAGAGCCCCTGTCTGGGCTGAGACTGGGTCAGTGGCCGCGAAACCCGCTGCAGAAGACCAGTTTATGTTCACGGAGTCGCCACCGTAGCCAGTCGATGGCTGGCGGTGATCGGCCCACCTGACCCTGGGTCAGCGCCGGGGGTTTGCAGGTGAGGGAGGGGTCTGATCATGGACGAGACGCCGCCGCCTGGCCACCGGTTGATCGCATGCTGCTCCGGTGTCACAGTGACCCGATTTAGCGGTGGGGCTGTTCGCTGGCACCCGTCCAGCTCTGAATACAGGAGAGGGCAGAGAGGCGCTTCCCGAACCTGAGAGTGGAGATTGCGTCAACCGTTTACACAGCCTGCTCCGGACCCTAGCTACAGTCACCCTTGCCTACCCTCATCTGGAAGCAATGGACAAAGCACGGCTGCCTCTCTCACTTACACTCACACTCTCACTCAAACACACACATACACACACACAAAAACCTACTGCCGTTCAACTCCGGAAGGTTCCAGATCAGTCCACCAGCAGATTTGTTTAAAAAAAAAAAAAAAAAAAAAAGGGCCATCTCTGACATCAAGTGAAACAGCAGATTTGCCAAGACTGAAAAAAGACAGAATGTAAGCTCTGAAGGTATATGACACAGGTGCTTACGGCTCTGGGCTTCTTCTGGGGGCGGGATGGGGTGTAATTCTCAGCAGCTTTCACATTCCATATATACAAAAAATCCTGATTGGCTTACATAACCTAAAAATATGATGATTTTTGTTTCTTGGCGATGGCTGGGGAAGCCTCTATTTGAGAGCGATGTAAATGCCAGAATCTCCGGAGCAGGGGGGTCTTACGGCACCCAGACAGCGAGCCACCATGCCTGGAGTTATGCTGAACTGTGCAGTTTAAACATCTGCTGAATTTCATCAACATCTCAATGAAGAAAAAACAAACCAAATTAAGCGCTTTGCTCGACGCGATGGCCATCCAGCGCCAGGCCAAACAGAGCTTATTTTACCCCTCAGCCTGGGGAAGCACGTGTACATTCCTATGGAAATATAAGCGTGCGGGAGTCCTGAACACCCCCCCTCCCTCCCTCCTCCGCCACCCCCCAACCCCATTTCATACTGTAATGGCAGCGCTTCGGGTCATTACTCTGCGGCAACACGGAGAAATTGGCAGCCCTCTCGGCTTGAACTTCCATTTCCTGGCCACTTCCAGCACAATGGCGGATAATGAAGGAGGTCCGCGGACGGTGCGGCGGGCTCCGAGGAGGCCATGAATAAAGACAGGGAGGGTCTGCTCCAAATGAGAGGGCCTGGCTTCGGGGGCGCTCGCCTCATTTCTGCGCCGCCGCTCCCGCGGTCCATCTCCCCTCGAGCCGCTGGGGGAAAGGTGCCGTTTCTCTCATCTGTCCCCCACCCACCCCCGGTTTTGACTCGGCTTTGCGGCACAGCCACGCGAGGCAGCGATCTCTGGGTAGGGGCGCGTTTGAGCGAGCGGGCGTAAGTCACGCTGACACGCTGATAAGGATCGTAAGGTACACAAAAGAAGAAAAAACACAAAACCTCACAGTCAGTGCTTGATCGAGGCAGACAGAGTGTAGTAGCGAGTGCCTGTGAAGGTCTACAGGCTTGATCAATTTGAAACGCTGCCATGAAGTGCAACGTTTAACCTAAACCTAAAAATCGTTCTTCATAATGGCAATAACATCTGACATTTCCAAGGCTGAATATGTCTTGTATACTTTTCTATGTATAACAGGCAAAGCGTGAGTCTATTTGTTGGACAATCAGCCACAATCTCTACTGAACAGCAGCCACAAACTCACACAAACAACAACTAGCAAAATCAGAAAATAACCTTATTTTACAGAACAGAATGCTATTCTCATGCTTATTTTGAGGTCATTTATTTTTTATTTAAATCTGGTTCCAACACACAGCAGCAATTATAAATATCTTCATCCTCACTTGCTGTAGATAGAGAGGCTGCTCTAACAAACTAGGTAGAGGTCAGGCTGACCCTCCCCAAAAATCAACAGTGCACAAAACTCTGGGACAGGGAGCGCCTGGCGGGACTAAGGGACGGGCGCTGGCCGCCTCGGAAGCAGCTCTGCTCCGGTTTGGCTCTCTCGGGCGCCTACCTGTCAGCTCGTGGTGGATGAGCTCGGCGAAGTTGGGGTCATCCCCCCACCAGAAGAGCCAGAGCTCACGGCGGCCCGGAGTCTGGTGCCGCCGCCACACGCTCAGCACGTCCGACTTCAGGCAGCGGCTGAAGCTGCACAGGATGGGGTCCTCCTCCGTCACTGGGAACAGGATGGGGGCAGAGGTGGGGCCCTGCCACACGTACCTCTTCCATTTGATCCCAGTCAGGTCAGCCTGGAGACGGACAGAGGGGGAGAGAAAGAGAGAGAGAGAGAAGGAGGGAAGAAGAGAGAAAGGGGAAAAGAAAAAAAGGAGGGGGGGGGAGACCAGAAAGAGAAAAGGAGGGAAACAGAGAGAGAAAGAGGAGGGGAGAGTAGAAAAGAGAGATGTAGAGGGAGGGAGAATGAGGGCAGGAACGAGACAGACACAGAAGGGGAGAAAAAGGGAAAGGCGGGGAAAGAGGAGGAGGGAAAGAGGGAGAGAAATACAGAAGGGGAAGAGAGTAGAAAAGAGAGAGAGGAAGGGGGAGCAAGGAAGAGAGAGGGAGGGAGGAGGAGGAGGGTGGGAAAGAGAGATTGAGACAGAAGGAGAGAGAGAGGGAAAGCGGAGAGAGGGGGAGAGAGAAAGAGAGGCAGTCAGCTCTGCTTCAGTACCAACTCAGCACCTGTAAATAAACATGTTGGCTAAGCTGCATTTAAGGAGCACTCATTAATCCTCTTTAATGGAACGCCTTGTGAAGCTGTGAGGAGTGTGTATGACAATCTGAGTAGGGAGTGTGGAAAAAAGAGCAACAGAAGACAGCTACCAAGGCATCTTTTATTTTCTTCCAATGCAGGCACCAAAGCTTAACTTTTGGTCTCCCACAACCAGGCTCTGTGCAAAATTTAAAGCTGCAAATGGGGTCTGACTATCCTAATCCTTTCTAATGGCAAACACATCAGCAGCTCAGTTTTACGTAAATTCTGGCTGGCCTTTATGAGGGGAGCAAAACAAAAGGAGGCCATAAATAAGAACTACCGTTCTGAAGTGTTAAACCAAGAACGCCAGCTGCTCCGCTGCTGCATCTGAAGAGAGCTGAAGCCACCTCTCTCTCTCTGCTCATGGCACAAAGAAAGTGCCGCAAATGCATTCTAAACAGTTTAAACCTAAAGGGGAAAACAACATAATAATCTGTCGACGCACTTGCCGAAACTCACTTATTTCAGCGGAATTTCTTTCTGTGCTCTTTAAGACTTAATCTCTCCGCAGTAGTGTGAAACCTGGCATTCTGTGGCGCAACAAGATAATTGTTTGAGCCCACATGCTTTCCCCCTGTGGGCAAATCAATTCAAATCCATCTGAAAACCAAAACAAACTGAACACCGGTGTCATCGCAAGTAGCCTCGGCAGCTGTACTCGCACAACTGCAGATTAGCTGCGAGATACAGGGTGACGGGATTCTTGGACGGTCAAAACAGTGCACTGAATGGTGTCGGCTGGAGTATCACCAGATCACAACAAGTTATCTGCTCCGCGTGTGGAGCGCCACTTCTGCCTGTGCCAGCTGCTGATAAGGATGGCAAAACAATCAAACGTGTTTACAGTGTAGCTTTATTATGATGTTAATTTGAGATACGAATCACAGCTATCACAGAGTACAGAGGTAAATCCACACAGGCCCAACTGACAGCATGTGCATTAAAAAACATGAAAGGAGTTCATAGCTGTATGAGGGGGAAAAAAAAAACGCTTGAATTTCAAACACTCGTATATGATAAACTCACACTTTCACACCAAGTTAATTTGACCAATAAGTCATGATCCTGATAGATATTCTTCCTGTCTTGCACTAACACCTAAGGTTTCAGAAGGGTGTCAAAGTAACAATTCTCTTGTCAACTCTCAAAGTAACAGTGTTTCCTATTCTTGAATCACACAAGCTTTTGTGCTACAGCAAGTTGCAAAAGAGCCACAGTCTGTTGCAAAGGGTGCACTTCACTTCCACCATGTTCCCAGACATTCAACATCACATTCCTTTCAGCCTCTGACATCACATTCTTTCCTGCTCTGAAAACGCTGCATTCAGTAATGTGACATGCTGCATAACTACATTAACCAGGACGTCCAACAGTAGGTCAGTTTACAAGCCAATTAATTACAGTAGTTATGGGGTAGCTACAGTTATCTTGATACTTAGGAGATATCAAAACTAATTTCCAGTAGGTTCATGGAACTGCCCCCACCCCACCCCACCCAAGGGCAATGTCTCAAAAATCACACTCTCGGTGCATAAAAAAAAAATTCCCTCATCAATATTGTTTTTCAATTAAATGCACGGATCGATCTATGCAATGGTCTCAGACACGCAGGAGTGAACACATGCAGCTAAAACTACCAACAAATAGGCTAAATGTCCTTCAAGCACAATATTCTTGCAACTACTAACTCAAAACTACAAAAAATACACGTTCTAAAACATGACCTGGGAGTAGTGATCCGAGAAGTGAAGCACATACTAATTCAGGACATAGAACGAGTCAAGACACAAGAGCAGGACTCACAGCTACCCAAAGAGAACAGACTAAATGTAAACCAGCACTCAGTGCTTTCCACATTCACATGGTTCACCACAGTGATTGTCAGGGCAAGGGAGAACCTCTTGGACTTTGTATCATTAAATCCAAACATTTCCTCCCATGGAAGGCCTCTCTCTTCTTCCTGGAGAAGAACGGGGCAGAATTTCTGACTCCAGAGCAAAGTGTCTCTGCAGACTCATTAAATCCAAATGAAAATGTCAGGTTCAAGCCATGCTCACAGCTACCAGCTTTCAAAACATAATGTCTTTATTTGTGGGACTGTATGCAGTGTCACCTGGCACTTGCAAGCAACATCTGTGGAGGTGCCAAAAAGCGGCTGAAGCGTGACACCAGATAACCTGCAATTACGGCATCGGCCTGCAGAACACTATTCGTCTTTTAATCATCAGATGATCATCCCAGCCTCACCAAACCTAACCTCCTAACAATGGTGGGTGCAATTAGGGCAAATTTCATTACAGGTGTTTTGAGGTCGGGGGGGGTGTCCACAAATAACCTTAAAGTGTTCACTGTTCTGTAAACTTTATTAGTAAAGCCAGAATCCCAACTCCTCTCAATATGGGTCTGTGCAGTCAGTCAGCAGTGAGGCAGAAGAGCAGGACAAATGCACACAAGCTTCCATCAATGATCAAGTCAGAATGCTTTTAGTCAGGATCCACCCCCCTTTTTTTTTTTAACATGAAAATCCCTATCTCTGAAAGGCAGAGAGGAGGATCATTTTCCCTCCCTGGTTCATGAATTTCATGCTCATTTCTAAATCTGCCGCCTCAAAATAAATCTTGGCACGTCTTTATGGAGAGGTTAGAAACCTGCATTTTTCCTTCCTGCTGAGCCAAGGCTAAAGCTGGTGGGCAACAGAAAAATGTGACAATAAGTCAAGTTTCAGATCGCAGGGCCTTAGTCCAGGAACTAGGAGGGCCCCACATAAATTACACACATTTCTGGGAGACTCAGCGAGAGCAAAGACATTCTGCTTCCCTGAATGGTTAACCTAATCTGGCCACACTCTGGTCTACAGTCCTCTCCTCAGCTGTCCAACTTCACTTTCACATCACTGGTCCCCAGTCCCATTAAAATGCTGAAAACCAACAGCTGGCTTTTTTGAGAGATTTTGAAACAGCAGGTGAAGTTCTCAAATCATCTTGGCCATACATCCCCCATACACAACCTCACTACAATGAGCAGCAGCAAATGCAGACTTGAAACCAGCAAAGTGTTTCTTACTGAATCTACTTTAATCTGACCGTGTAACTACATCCTTGTACATGCATGTAATCCAAGCAATTACCATGTCTTCGGCACCGGCTCTTATATGTCATACTCTGGTACGCAACAGCTAAAGCGACCACAGGGGAACATTCTCAACAAGGGTTAGATGTAGCTTAACAGCAACAAAAACTAAACTGAATAACTAAACTGAAAAACAAAAAAATATATATACTGATTATTTATGGAAAGCGGACAGTGTGAGGAGCAATCCGTTGTCCGTATTTTCCATTGCACCTTTCATTTATGGACAAAACTAGCCCTGGAACAACCAACAGTGCCCTAAAAACAATGAGACTAAAAACTAACTACCTTGATGTTTCCAAACATGCCTTTACTGCTTGAAACTAACAAACAACAAAACTTTGTAAAAATAAAAAACATCACCCTATTACCTGACAGATACCGAAGAAAAACATCTCGCATTTACCAAAACAACATTCCGCGGCCTCGCTGTCACATCAATGCACGTGAAATTCACCCCGCGTGCAGTCCTCTTTTTTTTTCTTTGCTCAACCAACATTTGTTGTCAACACAGAACACCGCATTATTAGCTACCATAGGTGGTGTGCCGGAATCGACACATAACGGCTCGGGTTTCAGCAACTTCACCCTTTTTGCTATTTTGAAATACTAAAATGCTAAAAAAAACATTTCTTTACCTTAAACGGCACAACAAACATTCACGATCCATCCACATAGTGAAAATACCTGCGCATTAACATTCAGTTTAACGGTAATGTCACGGGTCTCCACTTACACTAAAATGCCGTCCCAGCATGCAACAGAAAATATTAGTTTATTCCAAGTAGCTTCATTCCCCATTTGTTGCATGCGATGCAAAAAAAAACTTTTGAGAAAATCATAAGTACTAAGGCAATTGATATCCAAATGCCAAGACGTAGAACCTATGTTTGCTACTTACTGCTAGACCTGGAAGAAATATAAACAACCTGTAATGACGGCAGTATCTAATGCTTTTCCGAATTAATAACATTAAATTAAATCATGAATTACAACTGCGCTCAGTTGCCCAATATGACGCAGCTGTACAGCCCAAACGGGCGTGCATTTAGATGACCAAAATTACTGTTGCCAACAACGCAACAAGCTAGCTAGGTACATTGAAATAAAGTTCTCAAATCTTCACCACGACATATTTGCCAGCACCCACAATTACTGTAAACTGAGTCTGGCGGCAGCTGCATTCACAACACTTCCCTGATTATGAAAGTTAATGTATGTGATTAAATATTAAGAGGTTCCTTCAGAATTTTTCACGCCTAGACTTAAGGTTACTCACGTGTATTCCACAGGATCAAATTACACCAAGATGTATCAGTCAAAACCGTCCTGGGCTTTGCATAATTACAAGGAACAGTGTAACCCAAGAATGCAAAAAATTGTCCACTACATTAAACGGAGGGAGTTAAATAACGTCAGCTAGCTGGCTACAAATTTCAAAAGATTCTCGCAACGCACCTGACTCGAAAGACACTGTAGCCAGCGATTCACCTGCCCACTTAAGAGTTTTGATGCCGCCGGCCCCGCCGCTATCCAATTAAACTTGGGATTAAATCAACATGTCTCACTACTAAAGAAAACATGCTATAGCGTTGGTTCTGCAAAAGCAATGCAACACAGTAGTTAACTATGCAACTGTAAACAGAGGACAGCTAGCTCTACAATAAAAATAAACTGAACACCTCTCTAAATGAATGAAAAAACGAAGTTGTATAGAAGTCATCGACCAATTTCAACGGCCCCCTTCAAAAGACTTCCAATGGCTAGCTAAATAAGTTAACTTTGTATCTGACTAACTTGCCAACCAATCCAGATGCATCCAATACTAACTTTGCTATCTAGTACGAAGCTGGCTAAGTTTGCAATCAACAGACAAAAACTTGGATTGCTAGTTTCGTATTGCCACTGCAAAACTTAGCGAGCTGGCTAGGCAAGTCGGAAGGCAGTTAATTCACTAGTTACAGTATCACAGAAATGAAACCAAAACAACTTAGCTAGAGTTAGCTAGCCAACACTTATTCCATTAGAAAGCCTCTACATATTATATTCCGAAGCAACCAGTAAAACACTTGATTCTTAATCATTCCTTACACAAGAATACGCGAGAGAACCAAGCCAGTTTTTCACGTATTATTTCATTTAACCTGGATGGAAACAAGACCGCTAAGAATTTATTGGACTGTATGTAGCTAGCTTTTACTGACTGTTACATTAGACAGTTCACTAACTACTACAGTCCACGGTTTCCTTCTTAGCTAGCTAACAGTGTTGCATAAGATTGCTAGTGTAGCTAGTTCGGTTTCAGGACACTTAAAACCCATTTACCAAATTAAGTGGTTACACATCTTAATGTTGATCTCGCGTGGCGTTTGAAGAGAAAAATCAACTTTGGTTATTTTGGTACATCATTCTGAATTTGCACGTTTGTCTGAGATACTCAGATTAAATGTTGATCAGCACACGCAGTTGAACTTTTTAAATAATACCAGGGAAAACATTAGCCAACAACACTGGTAAAATACACTTGCAGTGTTACTGTGCAATATTCTCATTTTTTAATCTTGCATAACTTCGCAGTATCCAAATAAACGATGGACTGATGAGCGATGTTTGAATTGCAGTGCTCGACAGGCCCCTAAGCCTGCTCTGCCCTGCTGTAGCTAACGTTAGCTCTTTTCAGCTAGCTAGTTAAAAATGGCTGCTTTTCCTTTAGTTTTAAATCTCTTACCAGACAGAATAGATTGGAATGGCAATCCTCCAGACTGGCCCCGTTCGGTACAAAACAAGAACTCATCCTTTCACTGCGAGATCGCACACTCCATCATTTCAGTTCCCAAGAAAGAAAGAACGATTTTCAAAAATATTTTCTGAGATGTATTTAGCTTGCTAGCTAAGCTACAACGAGAATATTTTTAAACAATCGGTTGGGGAATGTAATTCAACAACCCCTTCGATTCTTCTCATCCGCCGCAAATATCAGATATTAAATTAAAAGCACCTAAATACCCGCGTCGTCTACGCTAAAATACTTTTATAAGTTAAGTTAAAATTTAAAAGAAGCGAAAATGATCTTAAAACAAAAAGGAAAGGAGAGCAAAGAAGCAACTCTCCCCCTCCCCCTTTGCTTAAAACGGTCTTTGCTTAAAATCGTCCCTCTACTGCTCCATCGCCACCAAATTTGATTTAAAAATGAAAAACATCTTGTAAAAAAACATTCGAAAGCTGATGTTGGACTATATTTTTTCGGTCATTTTAACCATTATTTCGGTCTCTGTTCCTCCTGGTTTCCATTTGAATTCATGGATTTCTTTCTTTAATGGCGGCCACAGGGACAACTCTGCCTCCCGAAGCCTATTGGCTCATTCGTGGTCACGATGGGTGTAATAATACTGTAACTGATGGGTATTGCCGCTAGGCGAGAGCAAGTGGCGCTACTGAGCAACCAGATTTTGTTACTAATGATCAAACCTTTAAACCTGCCGACTTTCTCAGTGCTCCACCTAGCGCATTCACAAAGCAGTGCACGTGCATATATTTATCCTGCAAAGTAAAGAATGCGTTTCCTTGCAAAGGTAGACTTTCAGAAGAGGGCATTAACGCAGCGATCAGCAATCTTTGAAACCATATGTGCAGTCAATGTTGAATATGTGTATTTTACAATACCTGAGTAGACTGCGTGGTTGCACCTGTTTCAATGTGTAAATACCAAGTATTTAAGCGTGTATGACTATGTCCATAGTAATTACAAAATACCCCGTGCCAGATCATCATCACTGGGCCAATGAGGTCACTTTTTTTAGTTTGATCAAGGTAATGTTCGAATGGGTTAGCTTTTCATTTCCATGTTTTAACAAAAATAAATAATTATGTTTTCACCCAGTAAATGAAATAATGTTAAATTACACAACATTAACACACAATCAATTTGAATGGAAATAATATCAGAATGTATGCATTTATCAATAATTATTCCACAGACATAGGGACTTCAGGTATAATGAAGGTATCCCGAAATATCAAAAAGTCAAAGTCTTTTCTAACAATTTACTATGTTCTTTCCAGATGGTTGATCAAGGTATGATAGTTATCTAATGTTCTTCTGAGCATTAGTAATCATGATTTTATACCAGCAAGCCAGCCATGACAATAGCTTTTTCATCTATCACATTTTTATCTTCTACCTGTAAATATGAACAACAGATGGAGGATTGTCTATCTGTTTGAAAAATAACTTTTGGTAAAACATTTGGCAAAATAGCTAATAAGCTCAACAATCAAAACATAACAATGAACACAATAAGAAAACAAGTCAAACAAATCAAATAACGTACCGATCGGGATGGAGTTTTTCCTCACAAGACAAGAGGTGCAGTCTGTCAGGGTTCCATGCTCATGTTGTGTAGAATCATGTCATTATTAATAAAGCTGCTTACAAAGAAAATCAAGAAATCAATTAATGAAAATCAAATTCTTCTAATTTTGTTTCTCAGCTGGCCTTCAGTTATGATCTGTGTGGAGGCTGTGTGTATAAGAGGGTGACTTATGTTTGAAACAGAGGGGGGTTTTCAGGAAACTGAAATTGATCTTACTCAATTTTGATCCCATGCATTTTAGGAATGTTGTGCCATTTCAGTGATCAGAAGGGTAAGTCTGTTTCAGTCTTTCTAATGTGTAATATGTTTCTGAAAGCTGAAATTGTGGGGGGGGGCACATCTGAAAGACTCTCACACTCAGCTGTCTTTCTTCTGTGATCTACACACCACTAGAGGACCAGATGATTCAGTCCGGTCATCACTATAAAGGTTGAATCATTATGAAAATGAATTACTGGGAATTGTTACCTTGACAAATCAGCTATTGATGAAAACATCACAGCTAACATAATTATGTGTTAATAAGATGTGGCTACCTCTTGAATTCTAAAAATGCATGTGCCACATTGCTGTTATCATATGTGTTAGTCTGCAGTCACTCACAATGTTAACTGTTACTGGTCCTCACAGACTTCCACAAGACTTCACAAACAGTGCTGACAAATATGTGAGGAACCTCAAATGGTATGAGAAAAATAGTACAAGCTGAAAATTGAGCAAGGGGGTGAGCGTGAATTTGAAACCTGGGGTAAGTTACACTGAATGCATTGAACCTTGAATTTCACCTTAAGAAATTAGCACTGAAGGAAAAATGGATCATTGAGAAATTTTGTGCAAGTCAGGTGAAGGAGTCTGGATGAAAAATTTAATTGGAACCGAATTTTCGGGACACACTCCAACTGGGAAAAAAGCAGTTGCCATTTTTCATAACTAAAGCCTGCACCGGTCACTTCTTAACCAATCCTTGTTAAAAGGGGCTTCAGGATCCAAGTGTATAACCTTCAACAGAGACACAGATGGAGACTGCGAACGTTGCTATTATTGAGGCATCACATGGCCATTTGAAAAGCATTCTGCAAATCAATAAAATTGACCTCTCAGGAAAGTGTTTTCTTCACAGAGTTCAAAACTACTCTTCACAAAGGTCAGAGGAGTCGTTCAGCTGCGGTAAGGCTAAGTGTGTAACATCCACAGTTCAGCGACAAAGCTCTTGTTTACAAAGGTTAAGAGGTAATATCCCTCTCTCAGTCTCTGTGGTAATGGAATGGGCTAGTAATTACTCAGGTCAATCAGGTCACCATGTTTAAATAAAGCAGCAACCCCTCTGATTTCCAAGCCATGGCCTTCTGCTCCCACGGCAGATAAACCCAATACATAATGACGGATTGTTTGGAATTCGTGCCGCTTCAGACTGCAAGTAATTATCCCATCTTCTGACGAGTAATGCTACCTGACACATCCTGGGAATCTCATAGGATGAAAATGGTATGTATGAGTCAAGCTCACGTTTTTTTTTTATTTCAATGTCCACATCGTACCGCAGAAGCATGTTATGGAGAGTAAGCAATTAGAACTGCATATTGCTCTAATCCATTCCTCATCTCACAACTGGGATATTAATTGCAATTTTTTTTGTTTGTTTCTTGATCCACAGATCCAGGAAAGACCCACCCACAGTGTCTCTCGGCATGCATGACGTCTGGGAAACTGCTGAGCATTCTCATTTTGGCTTTGCATTTCGGCCACGCTCGTTTGACTCCCATCTCTCGCTGTGCAGAGGAATTTGCAGCCACAAAAGAACACCAATTGAAGCGTCAACTGCAGCCCTTTCACTCCAAACGCCGGCACTCACACACACCAACAGTCTCCCACTGAGCCTTTTCCCTGTTAGGATCTTGTCTCAATCGGCAAATGCCAGGGATAGAGAGCAGAGTAATGTTTTGATAAGGTCTGATCCATCTGGCAGGTTTTAATGGATGACTGACCCCGTGGTCGTGCCTCCAGTGTGTCTTTGCATAGAGCGCTCACTGTAGGACGTGTGCACTGTTCATGTCAGATACTTCCAACGCCGTGTGCAAAGGAACCTGCCTCCATTGACAGCTGGCCCAGGGGACAGTGATTGGGAGGGATTTCTTTGAACTGGTTGATTGTCTCAGTGGAAACCAAGCGCCCCGCGCCTTCTACATGTTGCAGCCAGTGAAGCCTTTCAAATGAATCAGTGGACTCCCAGGTCTGCCCCTTTGTAGCCTGGGAAATTTAGAGCCATAATTCTGCATCTGCTGACTTCTTACTAAAAGCATGTCTGAATTCCCTCCCACTTGGGTTCATGTAGTGTGCGCAAGGGATCTTAATATCAGTTAAAACCAGATGTCTGAATAAGTTCTATATTAGCACTACAACAAGTGAAAATTCTAGACATAAACAAAGCTTTGGACGGCCTTTTGTTGCTGACTAGACAGGAGTTTTAGAGTCTGCAGGGCTGGAGTCTTTGAAAAGAAGAAGTCGTGCATCCCTGCTGGTAAATGATCTGGCATGCTTTTTTGCTGCAGTCCTTCCACAGCTCGGGTTGTTAGGAGCTCTTGTTCTCCCTTGTAGTTGTGAACAGATGGAGAAAAGGTGTCTGTAGCGAGTTTTTTTCCCTCCTTTTTTTTCTAGAGAGCAGCCTCCAGCGTGCAAGAACAGCGTGGGATTAATAAATGCAATAAGATTCAGTGCGGATTGGAGGCTAATGAGATGAGGTCCCCCCGCCCCCGCTGCCTCAGCCCACTGCCGGAAAATCAACGATTTTTTTTTGGAAGGAAAAATGAGAACATTGTGTGAATGATACCATGATAAACAGGAGTGTAAAAACAAGACTGCTGTCGGAACCTGACCTGCGAGAATTACAAATGCCTGCACTGCATTATTCTGTGGCACTACACTCTTTCACCGCGCTTTACATTTCACAATAACAGCTCAGCCCAGAAAGGCCAATACTTTAAAGAAACAAAACATATCTATCAGCCAATCCAATCTGTGACGTTTTAGGCTCGCACGTTTTTTTTTTTTGTTCGTATTTAAACCTCTGCATTGTGCATTGACACTTTTAATGATTTTGCCAGTTCTTCAAGTGTTCCTCAATAAGACACAGAAGGTGATTTTGGTGTTCATTCTATTCTGTAGTGACAGGGAATTGTAGAATTCTTTCTTTGTTCTTATTTTCACCTTAAGAGCAGGGCATCCACTTAATTGGGCTGATTTTCACTGTTTGCAGTTCAGAAAAAAAAGCCACATTGCCTTATAATCATTGGCGCTTTCCGCAGCACCTGTGCTGACACCACATGACTCTGTCTATGCTGCTCCATCACCAAGTTTGATTGGATTTCTGGGGCATCACTTGGTGATATCCACTCTAAGGTATCAGGGTACAAATCTGTACTGTACACCAGTCTGGTGCAGACACACAACACACAGATAAAAACAGTTAATACTGTGTCGTGAAGAAAATATTATTAGAGGTCATATGGTTAAGGGAACTACTGGCATATGTGACATCTCAATTAATTACTTAAAAGACTCAAATAATACTGTAAAAATGTATAAAACCAAAATACAGTGAATACTGACTGCATAAGTTTGGTATGGATTGATACACTTCACTGTTATATTTACAAATTTTTGAAACTCCTACCAAAGATACCAAAAAAGTTTATTTTTTGAGCTGAATTGTGTATATAGCCTTCTCATATTTACATGATTATGTCAGTGGTTTCCCCTAATGTGAGTCTTGAGGAGAGATTTGGCTCCCAAGAATTTCCTTGGCAAGGAAGGGGAATTTGGTTCCCATAGCAATATTTATCCAAGTAATATTTAGATGTTGGCAATATATTAAAATAGGTCATTGAGGTGATAGGGCAACACTCCCCGACAACAGAATTCTCCAGAAATATTGCCGCAAATATGTTGTTGGGGGCAAGGACATTATTGAGTTAAATGGAAAAAAATACCATTGATGCAAAAAAAAATGTGTTACCACCACCCACACAAACCAGACAGAGCAGGCAGCCAGCAACTACCTTGAATGACTGCTATCAATGCCCAGCATAATAACAGCTCCAAAAGACCCGCTGTGTGCTTTGAGATGGAGTGTCGAGGGTTCCTTGCCAACACCACAACAAAGGGCGGCCGCCCTGAAGGATGGCCAGCTTTGCACACGCCACACTCCGAGCGGGACAGTCTGTGAAGATCAAAGAAAGGGGCGGCATCCTTACATGTCTGAGATAAACGGGTGGCCACGGTCAGCCTTGGAATTCCCTGTGTGTGAGACTCGCTATGCAGGTGGGTGTTAAAGGGAACGGGGGGGACAGTTGCAGAGGGACAGTTGCAGGTACATTGTGACCCAAAGAGCACTGCGTTGAACGTGGAGAGCAGCGTATAAGGGCAACCCACTATTGATAGCACCCGAGTGAACCACTTCAGAGAGACAGTGAGGGAAACTGTTCTTTAATATTTCCCAGGACTGGGAAATTGAAACACTCGAATCATTTCACCTTAAATTGGCTACACTTTGGTTCACCCCCAAACTGACAGTGCTTTACCTTTAAACATGCAGAAATCTTGCATAATTCATAACATGAGTTGTGGGAACTATATCTCCCTATTCACGTTCATTTTCCAAACCACCACATCTGGTTTCATGTTACGTTCAGCATTTCACTCTAAGTGTTCAAAAATACATAGCCCCTACACTGCTGTCAGTCTGGTCGTTCCAACAGGTTTGTAGTCAGATTGCAAACAAATAACATTTCCAGGAGGAATCAGAAACATAAATGTTGAAATGCTGTTCTCAAACTAGGCTGGTCATGGGGAATAGGACTATCCCTTCCTAAGGTAGGAGCTGATGATGTCAAAGGATGAAATGACATTCTTTTTAAAGCTTATGTGATTTATGCTGACAGAAACACAAAGGCTTCTGGCAGATGGAAAAGAGAAAAGAGGAAAAAGCAGGCAAAATTATTCCCTAACACAACGTTTGGGCAACAGGACACAGCAGCACCTGTATGAGTGCCAGGGCAGAAGCGGTTCCTGTCTGATATTCCAAGGTCACTGACAGGGTTCTGAAATGAAGGGCATGCTTTGGAGCTTCATCCAGTGTGCTTGGTTTCCCCTGGTTCTGATGCTACTCCAACATTTCAAAATTACATTACTGTATTTATTATTATTATTATTATTATTATTACTACCTTTAAATCAAACCCTCCTCTCTCCAGGGGTCGATCCAACAAGGGGGTGTGACACTGGATCCCCTCCCCAGTGCCTTTCACCAAGTAACTGCGTGATTTTAATGGTGCCTTTAAGTGTCGTAGTGCAATGGCAGGTGTTAAACACAAGGCTTTCCCGGCAGACCACGAGCACAGGCGGGTAGGACGAGCGATGACAGATTCAGGGCTGTTACTGTACTTGTAAGGGCCTGGATCCCTGATGGAGGGCTGTGCCGCTTCGTTCCCAGGCTGAGGCTATCCCCACGGGGCAGACACCTGGTGAGAGAAGCCATGGAAAAAGGCATGTCTAACATGCATAAGCACAGCTGTCCCGATGCATGATGGGATTGGGGTGGGGGGCAGGGTGTGTGTGTGTGCGTTCTCCGAGCGGGTGAGCACCACTGAAAAAAGCTGCCGACTGTTGACGGCACTGACTTTATCACTGTGTCATTTTTGGAGGCACCCTTTCAAGTCCTCAGCCGTGTTTAAGAGACAGTTACAGAAAGCCGCATGAAAGAGTAACTCAGACCTGCATTCATTTACATCGGGCAACACTAATAGATGTCAAAAAGGACAGTTCATATCCAGCAAGTGCTCAAACTGGATGGCCAGGATGAAGAGCAGTGAGGAGTGAGGACATCTCAAAAGAGCTGCCAAAGGAGCAACAGGCTGAGTGGGAACAGGTCCTCCTAACAGTCCACTCAGCAGAATACCGCAGGGGAAGGAAAAGCGTGTGTGAAATAGCATTGGCCATGGTGAGATCCACTGAACTCTCTCAAGAGGCCTCCCTGGCTGGCAATTTACACACTTACGCGGCTTGTGAATTATGCATGTCAGCTCCAGTGCCAGCCTATATGCGGGAGCCCATAGAAAGCACTCCTTTTCACCCCTGCTCGTTCTGCCCACCTTCCATCCCCACACACACCTTCCCTCCATCTACCTGAAGACCCAGGGGTTGAGGTAGCAATGCTCGAGAGTGCGCCACGAATGGAGCAGGGGTGGACGGATCAGGCTCACCACTGAACAAGAGCCCGCCGCTCTTGACAATGGATATGCTCTTCAAGATGGCACCTCTTCCACTGCTCTGATACCTAAGCACCGAAGCCTCACCTGCTGGGTGGGAGAGAGGCATGGCTTTTCATGGAACAGAGCCTCCAGAGAACATCACAACATCATGCAATTCATTCCATGCAGATCCTGCTCGGCCTTCCGCCAAGGTGAACACTTTAAAGCAGGAAAGGATTCTGAGGCTACTGAGGATTCAGGCAAAGCTGTCATCTCCATTTCTGTGCTTCTCAATGCATCCACAGACAGAAGGACAAGAAGGAAATACATGAAACATGGAACTTTCGAGTCTGTTGATACTATAATGAAGACGATGGGTTGGGTTGCAATGCCAAGAGTACTCCTTAAAAACGCTCAGCACAGTTCTCCACAACACTGGCTTACAGTGTTTAACTGGAAGATTTCCCTGTGTAACTGAGATTTTCTTTACTCTTCCCTGTCAGAATGCTTCAGCCCAAAGCAAAATTTCCCCCACTACACCTTTTCATCACCATCTCCACTTACAATGTTACAAGACCAACAATGTGTCATGCTCGGTGAATTTAAAGCTGGGCCGTTTTTTTCCCAATCTCTTGCTTTTAAAAAATGATAAATTCCAGTAAATAAAATGGGTCACAGCAACAACAAGAGCCATTTTGATTAACAAGCCCTGAAGTGCTCCTGTGTGCATGGTTAGTTTCACTGACAGAGTCGTCAAGTTTTGTTTGTTATGGAAAAGAAGTGCCTCAGAAAACATCTAGGACTCAAAGGCTTCCAGAATGCCTCTCCTGTAGACAGTTGTGCTACTATAGGTTCTGGGGCCATTTGGTTTGCAAATCAGCAGGGTGCTCAAATGTATTGAATATCCTTGAGCTTGCATAATATCCTACTCAGGGAAAAAAAAGGGATAGCAGTTTCTGTTCACTCAACACCAGTCTCTGCGGCACGGCACATGCTGTCAATGGATCTCTTTACACTCCCGCTCAATGAGGGTCTCCCTCACGTTGTCCCATGTCAAAGATCTGTCATGTTTTCACAACAGGGGGGAGCAGTGACGATCAAGAGCAGTTGTCAGAGATGTTAGTCTCTTTCCTGAGCACCAAGAATGCCATGTACGACACTGACAACAGCATGGTCTCCACAATGCTCGTGCGACTGAATCTGCCACTTTTTTTAACTCAGGGCACAGGAGATGGGCAAGGGAGAGGCCGGCGCTTTGATTACCGGGAATCAGATTGGACAGTGGCAGTCCCACCTGGTGCAAAGGACACCCGTGATTCCCACGGCCTGTTAATTCCGATAGTCCAGCCAATCACATTCTGAAAATAAAAACATAAGTTCACCTCTGTGGGCTGTGCATAATTTATTAAATTTTAACTCTACAAATTTCTCTCTGTATATTTACAGGAGTAGATCATTTGATTTATTTGAGGCTGATTATCTGAATGTACAAACTGAATCAAGCAATAACATGCATATATCCTAACAGTATACGTGAAGGAAAAGTAAAATCCCGGATGATCACCTTGTCACTGATAACGCATTGCTTTGTGGCAATCCATCTGATAAACTGTTTAAGACCTCAGTCAGGAAGACTTTTGCATCATTCCCATTATTTGTTTGCCCAGCAGACACCTAATCCAAGGCAACATAGTTTACATTTTACAAATCATTATCCACTGATACAGCTGGGTGTTTACTTAGGTAATATTAAATTAACAGTGTGCAGCTAGAGGGCTGAGCAGCAGTGCTCCATCCAGAATTCAGACCTGTAACAGGTCTGGTAACAGGTAAGAGTCCCTGAACGCTTCTCCATTATCTTCTAAGGCGAGTATCCTCAGCCTGTGATGTAAGCGTTCATCAGTGCCTGTCTGCCTCCCTGTGCAGAAGCAAAATGAGAAGGAGCCCATGGCCCCCCAGGCGCACAGCATTCTGCATATCTACAAGGCATTAAACCTCTTCAGTCTGCTAAATTAGTACCATGGCAGCAATCCTCACCATGACTTTTACAACACAGACAGAGGGCATCAGGCCCCTTTCATCTGGAGGACGCGGGTTCCTCTGGAGGGAGGTCGGCTGCCTCTGCCCTCTCGCTGTCTCACGCTTTCCTCTCCCGACGGGTATGACTCACCACGCTGTAAGTCAGCAACGGCCCTCAGAGGAATACAAACCCACGGCAACTTCGGCACCGCCGCTGCCGTAAGAGAGCTCTCTTTCTCTCTCTCGCTCTCTCGCTCTCTCTCTCTCTCTCTCTCTACCTCTCTCCCCCTTGCTTTTTCTCTTTTCCAGCCATGCATTCTGGAGAAATTCACTGTTGTTTGTTTTGTTTTGTTTCATTTTTTTTTCTTAAAACCCATACAAACCCCAACGACTGGGAATCATTTCAGGAAAGACATACCTAACTGGTTTAAGCTTGACTGCCGTTCCCCAGCCCCAGATCTGGTTCATGCCTCGAGGAGGAAGCGAACAAGTCCCTCAGTATTTGTGAATGTAATTTCCATGCTTTAAAACATCTTTCACAGTCAGTGGTTCATCTCCAAGAGGTCTGGAGCCTGCATTCATCAGGATGGCTTCCTGCAGAGACACCAGGAACATTATCTGCACCGTAAAAGAGTATGGGAACAAGTTAACCCTTGTGAACCCAGCCTGTGAGGCAATTTGGTCTTGTTGCACATTCTCTGGAAACATCAAACCTTTGTTTTGTTGCAGTATGCAATTATAGATAAATAATATAATTAAATTTCACCTAACAGTCAATGAAAGCCTTGGAAATGATGCAGAGCACATGTCTAAATATCCAGTAGATTATATTGCAATAGTGTATTGCAAATGTAGATTTCAGTCTGAGTATTCAGATGAGCATTCATAGTACATTTTTAAATATAAACTGATTTTTCCAGATCTGAAATAATCAATTGGCTTTGGTCATTTAGTAGTAATAATTATTCTTAATGATGTTTTGTGTCTTTTTTGTGACCAACACCATCTTCTTTCACAAGGATTACAGTAAGCCACATTTCCTCTGTCTTTCTTAAAAAAGAAACATTCAGTTGGTCTGAACACACATGCTAGTGCTATCACAGTTTTGGTAGTGCTATGACTTTAAAGAACAAGCCATTGTGTGCTTCCCCCAGGTGGATCTGATGTGGACGGCGGGACAGGATGAAGAGGTCGCCATGAAAGCTGCAAGTTACAAGAGCCCATTGTGAAAAAGCAAGGCGTGAACTGGCTATGAAAGAAACGCACTGCATGTTCCCGTGCTGCGAAGCCACATTCAAGAAACCAGCAAAGACAGCAGCGGCAGACTATAATTCGGACAGTCGCCGACATCATCAACCCTGACATGGGACCACCTCTGGGTTGTGATTAGCAGAGGGATGGATCAGCGCTGTTTCTTTCACTCCTTGAAGGACGAAGCGCATCTGAAATCCTTGCAGCTCCGGTGTGCTCCAGTAGAGAGAAATCAATTCCCATTCTGCTGGAATGACCTGCAGTACCACGGGCTGATGTGTGCATCTATCAGGCGGGCTGTGATCAGCCTTGGTCATACAATCCCCCACTGCCAAGTTACAGGGGAGGGGGATGAATGTCAATAACATAGGATCTCTACCAGGTCATGGCAACAGATGTCTCCATTGTAGTAGAGGATTATGTATGAAAAGATTATAAACCTGCGTTATTTCTGTGTTCTGGATACTTCTTCACCCCACACTGGTTCACTGTATGTGTGGTATTCTTTACTTATTTACTATTAAATATGTAACCTGACGCTTCATAATCACTCTATAAAGATCAGCAGTATTCAGAATGGTCATTCAGTGCTGTATGTGTCTCCACTTACCTCTTCCCTCTGTATCACAGCAGTGTCAGTTTGTATCTGTTACACATTTCAGTCAGTTTTACACGTTAATACAGCTTCACAATAACCTTGGCCTGAAGCATATAAACAACAGCCCAAAGTGTTACTTGAGATACCTTAGAAGAAATCAAGCATAGGAACCATGTTTTATTACAAACAGACAGTTTAAGCAGAAATGCCCTCTTATGATGATGATAGGGATAGTAGGCTGAAACCAGTGCTGTAGTAAAGATTGTATTCATTGTTATGGAAAGGCGGCCAAAGTATTTATGCCATATTTCAAAGTTACACAAGACCTCTAAATCTGTGATTGTAGGGCTCTCTCTCTCTCTCTCTCTCTCTCTCTCTCTCTCACACACACACACACACACACACACACACACACAGTCTCTCTCAGGTTTTGCGCAAAGTGTAAATCAGTATGGTAGGAACCATCCCACTTATGTGGTGGGATTAAGTTCTCAGATGAGGTATGCTGTGGCTTTGTGTGAGACACCACCAGAGGTGACCAAGGCTGCCTCGTTAGATAGCCAGTTTCTGGATGAGTGACGCATATTTTATGACAGTTGAGAAGGTATGTTAGAGCTGAGTATTTCCAGAAGAAAGAAAGATTTGATTAGTTGTCTTCAAAGTAACAATGCCTCAGGCAAAAGACAAAAGGGAATTGTTATTCTGTTTTGTTTTGTTTGTTTTTTTTTTGCAAACTATTGAACTGTTCAAAGTCAGTCAAAGGATTAATCATGACTGATTCGTAGATTGCTTCTATTGTGATGAATATAAAATATGTTAATTAATTAATTAGCAAATTCTAGGAGCACTGAAGAGAATCATCATCTGAATTCTTGATGGGCTGACGTGACATTACATGTTCAAAGATTATCTTTTAATCCTACCGTTTATCCATCCACTGATCCGGGAAATATTTCCAGAATGGAAAGGCATCCATCTGCAAAGATACAAAAGGCTGAGAATCCCTGACCCAGGACCAGTCTCTAAGTGATCTCCTCATGTTTCCAGAGAACCGGTTTCTCCAAATATCAGACATTCTGTAAGCACCACTTCAGCACCATAATGCCATTCATCTGCAGTCTGAGTGGACCCATAGTTTGACATACCTTAGACAAAAGAAGGTATTTGTCAAAAGAGGCTGAACAGCTTTTTTGGTCTATCAGATAAAAAATGTCAAATACCTTTTCACTTGAGATGTAATCTATCTGTCTATCTATCTACATTGAATTTATATCTGTAAATATATTGAATTTATGTCTGTAAATACATGTCTGTTTTTCAAAGATAAAAATATGCATATTGAGTAAACACAAATATAAATTACATAAAGTGAGAAAAACGTAGGAGTGTTTTGAGTAAATTGTTGAATTAATACATGGTATTTCATCATCAAGAGCAATGAAAGCAATGCTGTGGCTTGAGCTACATTCCAGGTCAGTCTGTTTCCTTTGGTTTGCTCATTCATTCCCCCTTCCTAGCTGTCTGACTTTTACACAAAGCTCAGAGGAAACCAATTTGATGCATGTTCTCAGAATGTATTTAGAGGGATTTCTATTGGAGAAATACATAATTAATGACAAGTCTGCAGTTTCTTCATGAATGCAGAGTCTCGCCGCTTTCAACTTCAAATCCCGAATTCCCTTTCACCTCTGCAGGGCCTGCCCCCTCCCCTGCCGACACGAGTCGGAAAACCCTTGGCATTCTCTGTGTTTTAAATTCAGGCCCTGCCACAGTCAGGCTTCCAATGTACTGAGGTACACGTCCGGAGGCTGGCCAAATTAAATTTGCAGCATTACTTTTATTTTTGTTGCATTTCAACAACTGATTAGTCTCCGATGGCCCGGGTTTCATGCTAGAGTTAGCAATTCCATTCAGCAGTCGGATAGCTTATCCTGAAGTCAAATGAGCTCCTGTCTCGTAGGGGAATTTAGCCTCCAAGAGCGCAGCCACTGCACTTCAGTGAAAGAGAGGGAGGGAGAGAGCGCGAGCGAGAGCGAGAGAGAGAGAGAGAGAGAGAGAAAGACAGAGAAAGAAAGGCAAGGAAAGAAAAAAAGACCTCTCTCACAAAGATGAAAAATTACTAAAGCAACTGACAGCGGTTGGGGGAGGAGGTCTCCTGATGCAGACCGGTGTACTGTTAGCTGGAAAAAAAACAAGAAGACAAACAAAAGCACAAGCCTTTTGCTGCTTTGCCCTGAATAGAGATCAAACCCAGCAGTTTATGGCTTTTCCGAAAACGGCAGGGGCACTCCATTTACCTTGAACCGAACCATTTGTCAAGAAATATAAAACTGTTATAACAGTACATCTTAATGACAGAAAATAAATGGCCCCTCAGGTCTCCTGGTTATCGGTTGTTCATAAATCAGCCCAGAAGCAGGCCAGGGGTATACAAAGAGATTGGTTTACTCACCAACCCAGAACCAACCCAAGTGGCAGCAGTGAGGCTGAAAGGCAAGGCAAGGTCTCAGCATCTTGGGGGGAGGAATTCCCCTACATCTCCCATGCAATCAAATCTCAGCACAATGATTGCAATGGCTCATATAACACCTGGAGTGCAGAATTCAGCGTACCTAAACTGAAACCAATTTAACTGATTGAAAGGCTGTGATGACGGAAACTGACAAAAGTGGCTTCGGCAGATTTCTGTTTGCCATTTCCCTCTGGAATCAAACATACAGCTCCTGAAATCTGGCTAACCCAGGAAACCTTTAATAAATTCAATCAGTCAATCAAGCGATTGACAAATCACTCAAATTAAATTTGTAGCTAGTGAGGTGAAAGTAAGTGTGCCTATTCCAACAGAATGGGTCACAAAAAAGAATGCAGAACGCTACTAATGTACACGTACTAATACTAATTATGCACCAGGTTTTACTGCATTACGTTTCAGCAGGAATTAATGTCAGTAAGTTTTCATTCACAGGTTACTGAATCAATCAGTTATTAATCAGACTTGGATATATTGCACACAGAGAAGAAAAAATAAGCTTTGATTCAGAATATATGAACTTGAAGTCAATGAAGAATGTTGCTGTTGTTGAGGGTATGGGCTAGTGATCTTTGGCTTGGAGTCTGATGAAGGGATCATAGTTGACCACGAGCTGAGGCTGTTGACCCCCCATCTGGACATCATAAATAGGCAAAAGAAAGGAGGGAGATGGGTTGTAAGAAGGATGCCATGAACAGCTGACAGGAGAAGGAAGTGGTCAGTGGGATTCTTATACGTGTAGAGAGAACCGGTTTGTTAATTGCGTAGGGATTGCAAAGGGATCTTTGTTTGGAACTTCAATAAACATGCGCATGCAAAGGGACTCGGAACGGTGCCTCAGCATCCCAAACATTCCAAGTTGTTCACCTGAATGAGAAACCCGTTAGTATGGCAATGAGGAAGACAGCTCAGTTCGGCACATAATAAACAGTGACTAGCCTATTAATAGAGTGGTTGCTGTCTGTAGCTATACCTCTCAGAGTGCCCCAGGAGAATACATCATGTAAGAGTAGAATGGTGTTGAGCAAAGGTGTTATTTATAAAAATTCACCTTGATTCCTCCCTATATACTGACTTTCATGCATTCCTACCACAGGCTCAGAGCTGTTTATTAGAAGTAACACTACTCCATATTTATTTAGCAGAAGATCTTATCCAGAGAAATGTACATATCTTACATTTTTTACAAGTTATTCAGTTATGCAGCTGGTTACAGGTTTGGATTAAGCACTTCGCTCAGGGTGCCAGAGCAGTGGCCCTACTGGGAATCGAGGCAGCAACCTTCAGGGTACAAGCGCTACTCCTTAGCGCTACGCTGCACACTTGCCCCAGTAACAGGCAGCTTCCTTTCTTCCCATGAAATTGTTATACTGCATATTTGCCATCTTCGAAATCTGTAAATGCTTATCAATGCTTAACAATTATGACAACCTTTGGAATATATAAAATCATATTTAAAACAAAACAATAAATAGTAAAGAGACAATTTGGAAAAAAAAAAACTCGGTTTGACACAACCTGCAAAAGTAAAAAAAAAAAAAAAATAATGTTGAGGACAGATATTGCATCTGATTTAGAGGACCACTCATTAAGTATAAACACTTGCTGATAGTCCATCATGCCACTTTCATCTATGATCATAATTAAAAACATTTAGTTTGACCTTTCTGGAGACAGCCGGCTTTTTAATTCTCTTTGGGGACTTGTAATTTCCCTCTCAGAGGTACACGCTAGAGGAAATGTATCTTTACTCCTGAGCTTTCACAGTCAGTGAGTTTTGGCAGAGGAATAATTACCTGTCTCTGTGATCAATTCCTTGATTAGTCATGAGAAACACACAAGATTGCTTCAGAACTCCACTCAAGCACGGACGGGAGTGAGACGGGGAAGATGGGATCTTTAATATTTCACCGAGGACAAAGGCATGAGACTGCGGTATGTTCCCTGCATTCCCATGACAACTGCCCGTCGTCACGCGGGAGAGGGGCGGGAGAACCGTCAAACCACTCGTGGGTTCTGAGCGTGGCTGCCACCATCTAATTTAGGTGCACCCCGCCGTACAGACACAACACACTGAGAGAACCATGCGTTCGCACCCGTGGTTGAAGCAGAACACGTCACGCTGCTTCTGAACCACCTCGGAGATGAAGAAGCCGCAGGAGGAAGGAAAAAGAACAAGATTAATGCTGTGAAGAATTCTATTTTTATATGCCATGTCTTGTCCTCAGGAGCACTGAACGTGAGCAGTGAGCAATTACTGTACATCTGAGTCAGAACTCTTACAAACTAAGACACATTCCCTGCAGACAGAAGTTCACCACCTGAATTCACCAGGTATCAGTAAGAGACCAGAAAGTGGCTTTTATGGCCAGCCCAAAAAAGTCCCCCTTTTTCGGATAGCCTGAACCTTTTTCTCAGAGTCTGCGTCTTGTGACTGATGTGGTGCAGAACCGTTGCGGACACCTCCCCTCTTCCTCTCCTCACTCTGGCTCCTCAGCAGGTCAGAGGGCTATCACCTTCATGCAACATCAATGACACTATGATGCATTTCCCATCCATTAATAAATACAATAGGTGGTAACTTGAAGCAGGTGGATATCCTGTTTCCCAGTTTTCCAAGAACCATTTATTTTTGCCAGATGTGAAAAGCAAGGCCACAGGAAGATTTTTCCCCCTCACTTCTGAGATAGAAGGGGGAGCCAGAAGGAACACGGGGAATTGCCTCTTCCCAATCAACTCCTCTGTGGTGAATAGTTAAGAAAAATGAACTGGGCTTGTGCTGGGGAGAGGGAGGCCATTCCTTCGATTCATGCTGCGGGCACCATAGTTTGAGCCGTCCGGCCTTCACCGCCTTCGGTGGGACCAGAATCCCTCATTGATGATTGGCTCTGGTCGGGTCAGCTCCTCCCATCTCAGATCTCTGTGGTACAGCCCTCTGTGTGGAGGAGTTACTGCTATGAATAGTCCTGGGTGCAAAACACAAAGCAAAAAAAAAAAACCTTCAAGCTGTCTGCTTTCATCCACAGCAGGAGCTGACTATTGGGAAAAATACAGAGAAAAAATCACAACCCTTAATTCCCTTGGCAGTGACAATATTAACATAAATCCTGTATGGAGTCTTTCTACAGCTTGTCTTTTTACACCTCGGTACCTTCTGTTAAACCATGTGTCTTAATGGTAAAAACTAAAATGATATATATATTTTTTTTTATCTGTGACAACTTAGGACTGAGGTAGCATGTTCAGCATGAATTTCATTTCTGAAAACATGAAAAGAATATATAGAACAATACTGATGATATATGACGAGAAATGCATATAACCCATTCCTTGAGTAAATTTGAATTTATATACACTCAACACATATAATCATTTTTATCGAGACATAAAAAACATCTCAGTGTTGCTACATATAAACAAAACAACATATATGATCCTCACAACCATAAAGAGCAAAGTTAAATCCGTCATATCAAATTCCAGGGCTGTATTCTTGAGCTTGGCTTGGCCATCAGAGCTTTGTGTGCGCGTGTGGCAGCCTACATTCTTTCATTTCCTCATTTCTGTTCTCACGCCAATGCCTTTTCTCTGCTAACCTCTGTGTTCACCATATTACACGGTTTTTCCAAAGGAAACAACACGGGTCCGGGCCCGTGACCGCAGGCCCTCCGCAGAGAAACACCCACAGCATGGAAGTGAATGCTCCATTTCAAAAGCAATGTAAGTGATGGAAAACCAGCCTAAAATGGCTTCAGTTAAATAAAGAATGGTCACGGGAGATTCATTAAAGAGATTCATTATAATGACATTCAGGCCTGTCTCGTCGCCCCCACATCACGCCGATCGAGCTCATGAAGACTCCCCACCTCCTCTTCAGAGTCATTGTGTGTGACACCTGCTTTACGACTGTATGCGTCATGACAGGGGAGGATGAAGATATATGCCAGAGATCCTAGGGATCAGGCCACTCCTGTCCACCGTTCGAACTGCTCGCTACTGAGGCTTGTGTTTGGAGGCTGTTGGCTTGTCTGCAACAACTCTCACAGGCAGATCAGGGGGACCCACCATTGGCACAGGGGCCGGTCGGATCCGCACTGTCATCTCCAGCCCCTCGTTCCACTTCTTTTGTGGGAAATTTGCGTTTGCTTCAGTGTGAAAGTCACACTCAGGCTCCCCTCACTGCCAAGGGAGGGGAGAAGAAGCGGATGAGATCAAACAACTGTACTCCACGGGAATAAAGAAAAAACAACAGCTGCATGAAAAGTTTGGGCTGTGGTATAACATTAATAAAGCTTCGGATTACATCAGTGGCAGAGTGTGACATTTACGGCACACGCCCGGATACTGAGATCTTAGTAAATGCGAGTGACTTTTAAAGCACAAGAGGTGAAATAACTTGAGTAAACACTGGGGCAGATAAGAGATACTGAGATACTCACACGTCTCAGCGAAGTTTCATCTTGTTTGCTGCACAATAAGCTTGAAAAGACCTCTCAGCCTCAGTCACTAGCTGACTCAAATGCATTGCTGCTTTCTCTGTGCATCCGTAATGCTGTTGCTCGAAGCTCATTCCCCACATATCCCACCTATTACACCCATAAGCGTGCGGCTACAATGGAATGAATAACATGATGTACTTGTACTTGCTACTGTTTGCACATTTCAATTTGGTTTTGGTGTTTACCGATGTGGTTTCAAATGAAAGTCTCTCTCAGGTTTTTTTTTTTGGTGGGGGAGCAGGGTTGGGAGGGTTGACATGGATGCTGTTTTTTATGCCTCTGAGCAGTTTTCCCGCTCTCAGTGACAGGAGACTGTGCTGTTGAAGATTCAATCAAACTTTTAATTTGCCTGATAATTACCATACTCGGTGCTTATTATTCTCACAGCCACCAGAATAATAGTTAAAAGGTGACCATTAATTATGCAGAGACACAGGTGGAGATGACACAGTGTCACGCATTCCTGGGGAGTTTACCGCCTGCTTTCATTTCTGACACTTGAGGGTGGCGCTGAAGCCAAACAATCAGGTTGGGAAACCATTCTCCTATCTTTCAGACTAATTAATTTGAAAGCTCATATCTTCCAATTACAAATTAATTGAAAGCTTAGCTGCAGCAAAGACCAAAAGACCGAAACCGTGGCTCCTGTGTTAAGTTTTCTGGCTAACGGTAAATGAGACCCACTTTCAGAGGAAAGCACTGGGACTTGTGAGAAGTGGACTTGTCACTGGAAGGTCACAGGTTGAAATCCTGTAGGGGTCATTGCTGTTGCCATAGAAATTTGCTATGTGGAAAATGTAAGCAATGTAAGTCACCCTGCATAAGAGCTTGTGTTAAGAAAATAAATTATACAAGTAGGTACAGCAAAGGCACATAATGGCAGAAAACCAACAGTACCAGCAAAACTGAATAACACCTCTCAGAAAGAATCTGGTAGGAAATGAATTTGCCGCACTCACCCTGCTATGGAATTAACGAGCATTCTGTACAATCAAGGACCCATGGGGTGACAGGCATGGTGTTAAACCTATTACAATGTTAGGAGAAGAGAAGAGACAGAGAGAGAGGGAAAAAAAGCTTGGCACAACACACGAAAAAAAACTAACTCACTTCCAACTCTGTCCAAGCACACTCCTACATGCCTCTGCCAAGAGCCTTAATGTCCCCGATCAAACAGATGGCTACCAGATAGCTGGTGTCAAGGACAGGCGTGTGTCGCTGTCTCTGGAAACCGCACACGCCTGGCGCAGAGCTGCGACGAGAAAATTCATTAAGACGCGGTTCTGATTGGAGCCCGGCAGACTCGGGTCAGGAGGCATTTCCCCCGGCCTCCTCGGCCCGGTTTGATGGAGCCAGCTGGAGTCCTGGGAGATTTCGCCCAGCGGGTACAGGCGGGGCGTCTGTCATTTCCACGCTTTAGCACAATGTGCCTGCAAGGGCATTGCAGGGCCTGGCCCGCTCCGAGCCGACACGGGACCGGCGCACACACGCAGGTGAACGTCTAGATTATTTGCTGAGATTATGTATGAAAGGTCCATCCATTTATTTGCGCAAACATGCACTTGCTCCCCCTGCAGTTGTGCAGTGCCTTCCAGGAGCTGACATTTCGAAAGAGGACTGAATTTGATGCATTATGGATTTCAGGCCTGACTTAGCAGAGGTCGTTACCATTTCCATTTTTCATCTTTTTTCCAGATTTTATCATTGTCGTGTAAGGACAAATGTGCGATTACACTATCCAAGGAGCCTTGGAGCAGAAGGGTCTGATGAATCCCACTCTGTACACTAAGGCTGTACATTAATGCAAAACCAACAAACAGCAACAATTGGTACACTTGAGTTAGATTTGATTCATTGGAAACGTCTAAGTCACTACGCATTTATAAAGCTCAATGCACCATACAGACTGCATGTTCTTTTGTACCCTTCCAGTACAGACAGCAGTGTAAAAAATGGTTTAATTTGGATAACACTTTACAATTTACCATCTAATACAGGGTGCCAAATGCAAAGGACATTTTCATAGATTTAGACTAATTTAATCTTTTAAATCTTAATAAAATATAACAACTAAAAATTGTCTGTTTTCAGCGCTCCTCTGCAACTGTAGAGGATGTTACAGTGAGGCCAGTTGTACAACTGGCAATTCCAAACAGGGCTGCATAAATGAGAAAGAGCATAAAAAGTCTTAAATGTGCCATTACAAATTAATGTTTATTTATGTCTTACATTTTATAAATATATAAATATTTGATGTGTATTTGCAATGTAGGGAGCAGTAATTTAAATGTTATATTTACAAGATGATATTTGGAAATGTGCAATTCAAATCTGTAGGTATGTAAATAAAGATATTAAAATCTGAGTGAATATAATTTAAATCTGAGCGAAAAGCCTTAACATTAAGCTTGAAAAATTAACATTGAGCCATAAAAACACATATTTTATCGTACTGCGGGAAAAAAAACATTAAAATTTTTCTATTGCAAGTCATATTTGGCACCCCATAGTGCAATGATACAACTTTATTGAGACAACAAAGGTGAGTTTGTTAAATGAAAACAGTTAACTGAATGTGTCAAATAAAGTCATGGTCAAATAAAGTCTGCAGAACAATCATATTATTGGGGAAAAACCGAGAGACCCATCATAGCTCAGGTTAATACAGCTTTTCAGTAAAGATGGATTCATTGACTCCCATGAACTCCTTTGCTACAACAGATGCTATCATGGTGAATGATCCGCATGAAACGCAAGAGCGTAACAGGTAAATTATGAAAGGAGGCTGTCATTCACACCTAAGAAATCAGAGGCGTGTGAAATTCACTGTAAAGAGAGTGATGACTCTGAGTAACATGGCTGTGCTTTTAAGGAATTGGTAACACCCCCGGTCCCTCACAAAATGTTTTCAGGTACTCTCTCATGCAGCATGGCACCATGCACAGCCATTCATAATTTCAGCAGCTCTATATGGGAGTGCTCTATGGACTTTACAGGTCTATTCAGCTGTGGTACAGCTGCTTTTCCAACTCTCCTCCACAACTCGAGCTGAGAAGGGAGACTAAATTGGTATAATCAAGACTATGATTTCTTGTACCAGGTGGTTAAGTGCTTGGCTGGAACAGAAACCCCCCCCCCAAGGCATCCCAGCCCTCCAAGACCAGGGCTGAGAAGCTTTTGACTGCAGTATTCAAATGATATCATTGTAGAGGAGAAAAAAAATCCAACTGCATTATGCACTGTACCACTGCTGAGAGGCAATAAGTCTGAGTGTCAGACAAGCTTCCTTTCAGATCAATTCTCTTGATATATGCAGCGAGGGAAACCATGCAGATAAGCCTTTCAGCTGCCTGCTGACCACTCCATATAGCTGGCCTCTGACGTCAGGTCTGCGCCCCACATCAAGGACAAACTGCTAGACTCACATGTTTGTGTGGAGAGCCCCGTTACAGGTACAGAACCTGGGAGGGCCGCAAATGAGCGCCCCAGCTGCCAAAACACATTCAGTTAACCATTGGCTCTGCCTGATTGTGAGGAAATGCGCTGTGTATTACATGTGCTCTAATTATAAACAGAGAAGTGCTACTGTGACACCTGCTCCCTTTGAGGGGAGCCCACAGGTTTGGAGGGGGGTGCAGCATCACCCCCTTCACCTCTGCAGCGGATGACTGACAGCGTACCCCACGCACATTCCACCCCGCTCCCTTCTTCAGTGAAACCGTGCTTTTAAACAGCAAGGGGCAATGAGGAAATTATTCACTTCCTGATGTGCTTTAAATGAGATTATCCCTTCTGTTTACTCCCAAAGTCAGAGCAAAGAGGCAGCTTCCTGGATGGAACACCCGTCCGCTCGCAGATTTAAGGTCTGGCATAAACGCCCGTCTGCATTCATCTTTTTAACATGCAGGGGGATAAAATGACACGTTGCCCACATATTCAGCCGAGATTGGAAGCGTATTTAGATACGCCGCTACTCTCAAGATCATTAAAATTGTCCCGGGAGAGCGATGCAGTGATTCAAGAAGACATGCTACAAGTACAGGCTACATGGCAAGACTACTAATGAAATGCATATTTACAAGGGGGAGAAATTATTATTCCAGCAAGCCTCTCTTGTGTTACGCTTGCTCCGGAGAGTTATTGCACACCTTCAGATTTAAGAAAGCGCCATTCATTGGGCTTAAGAAGGCTGCAGTAACACAGAAAGACATACTCTGCACTAGTCTATAATTATTCTGTAATGAGCCCTATATATTTCCCACTCCATTTGGATAATACAGCTGCAGCAGTTTTTTTTTTTTTCAGAAAGCCATTTATTCTCCCGCTATAAATCCAGCCTGCATTAGCATTAGCGGGCAAGCGAGATAAAGCATTCTTCTCTCTACTTGTGTATATCAACCTGGTGCAGGCATGCATCTCTATCACTGACCCGAGAGCACACGCTAATATCATAGTTAGCCCTGGCTCCTGGGCCTCTCCCACAACAGGCTCCGCAAGCAAGAGAACCCACTCCCCGGGCTCCGCTAACTACAATTCTTAAGGGCGAAATAATTGTGCAAGCCATCGACCTTGCAGTAAACATAGCATATGTAATATATGGTAATGCATGTAAATCGTGCAGAACGACTGCATTAATCAGGGTATAATTTGCAAGGGGCTGGTGTGTGTGTGTGTGTGTGTGCATGTGTGTGTGTGTGTGTGTGTTTGTGAGTGTGGGGAGGTTGAGGCAGGATTTATGGAGCTGTGTTAGCTAGACATTGCTCCTTAAACTACAGGTTAAGTAATGCAGACGGGAGTCAGTTCTCCAGAGCTCTGTTTGTCCTTTAAAAGTCATGTCTTTGCTCAGGTATTTAATTACAGAGCTGGTGTGTGCAATACCTGTCAGCCATATACTCATGCCCACCTTCCCAATACAGCACCTTGCTGTCTTATACAAGCAATCATATGATAATATGTTTAGGAGGGACTGACTACTGTACATCTTACAAATGCAGACAGTATATATTATACATATGATTTCAGCACATTGCTAAGTGGAATGGGATGTCATGCCTCTTTGGCATTGTTACAGCTTATGTACAATGATAATTATACCATGTTGATACTACCCATGACTCATACCAACATACAGGGGATTTCAAGCAGTGAAAATGACATAAGCAGCACGGTATGTTTTCATGCTTGAGATCAGTGTGGAGCAGTGCCACAGTGTATGTATTTAAGGTTTCTGGGAAGGCTGATAATCCCATTCTGCTGTCCTTTTCTTGAGAGCGTATCACATGGTTGTGTTTCACGTAAAAATAGTACATTTTAAAAGGGTACATTTCAATGCACATATTACACAATTCTCAATGCATTTGCCATTGAAAATGACAAAAGGGAATAATGGTAAGTGAAAAATTAATTGAACTGGCTGATCATTACATTATTCGCCTGCTTAGTGGAAACCCTTATCCAGAGAGACTTACGTGCTCTAACATGGTCCCATTAATGCCCATTCAGCCCTATATTTTCCTAAAGAACATCAGATTAAGTACCGTGTGCATGGGTACAAAGCTACTGTACCACCTTCAATTCAAACCCACAACATGGTTGAACATCAAGCTCCATAATCAGCAAAGCATGCTCATGCCTAAAGCACAACGTGCACACACTGGCTACTGTACTAGATTTTACAGAGGAACTCCTTTTAGTCCTGTTACCAAATGTTTTCCCGTGCCAAAGGAGTTGTCCCCATCTGTCTTGGGAGGGGGGAGAAAAAAACAGCTGTTATCTTACAGGGACATCTCTGCCTTCACAGCAGAGAATAAACACAGCCTACTGACTGCATTCACACAGCAGCTCGGACATGGCACAACCACGACCGAGACTGCTTTTTACAAAATCTGTGAGGAAGGAGAAATCCAGCAATCACTATCGCACAGTACTAAACCAATACACCACCCTTCCGTCTGAGGCACTGTGTGTGGCTGCGCGCGGCCACGGCAACAATCATATCGGGCTTTACAATGCAACGGCAACGAAGTTAAGAAGTTAACTATACACCAATTTCCCAAAACCCTTTCAGCATGAAAATGAGGTGTGGGACAGTGTTTTGAAAGTATGACAAATAAGAATTTAAAAAACTAGCTGATAAAAGTATTGTTTGTGGCCAGAGAATAAAGCCAAGGATTGTGGTGTAAAGTCAATGTCCTCAGGAACTAACTGAAATCGAAAAGATCTACTTACACAGGGCTCCTATCACCTGGCACCCCCACAACAAGGGCAGGATAGGGGTACATGTTTAAAGGGGATGGGGGCAAGGCCATCAGCCCTGGGGGTGCAGTGTGTCCCAGTGAGATACAGCGTAAGATGATGAGCTCTGCTGCGTCTAAGCACAGGACTGTTGCTGTTGCCTTGAGAAGGAATGCATCGACCAGGATGCCTTTTTAAAAATACATTTATGAGACGCTTACTCATAGTGATTTGCATAGCTTACTTATCATCTATTTATGTAGCTTGATATTTACTGAGACAATTTGAATTAAGTACCTTGCTCAAAGGCACAACAGCAGTGCCCCACTAGGGAATTTAACTGGCAAGCTTTGGCCAGTTACAAGCCATGTATAAAGGAACCTTCACCTGTCCCCCACAAAACGGTTTGTTAGTTGTTTAAATGTGTTTATAAAAGGATCCTTATCTTCCAATTTACCACTTTTTCAATAAATGAACTCCTTTCAATCAATTGCATTCAAACCAATGAATGGTTTAATTGTGATTGTCTGGGTGTACTTGAGTCATTGTCTGTGTAATTAATTGAAGAGTCAGCTTATCCACAAATGCTGCTTCTTAAAACTACACCACCCTGCTGCCCAACTTGATGTACTACATCAGTATGGCAAGTTGCAGGATGCCACAGATATCAGCATAACCCAGTCCCCACAACCCATATATGTTTGGAATCAACTTACATTTATTGAATTCAAAAATAGATCCAGTGGCAATTAACCAATCAAAATTTGGTGGATGCCATATGTGTACCTGGGTTAGAATACATAAACAGCAGCATGGAGAATCTGTTTATTAATTCTGCCTGATTCTATGGGCTCAAAACCTGAGCCTGAAAATCTGAATTATTGAAGGTAACAGTGCATATCAACAAAAAAAACGGACAACACAGTTTGGGGGTGCCCGACCAGTCCTACCCTCCAAACTGTGAATTTCAGTCTTTCCTGTGTGTGGGGTTCTCTGCGTTGTGGGTTCTCTGCTGATGGATGCCATGCCACGCTCCCTGAGAAATGCATGATACAGTATATAATTGTACTCACCAGCCATCTCAGAACAGAAACTTTCAGATGTCTACCACATAGCTAAGTCTCTCATGTTTGGGGCGGTTTCTCTTCAGTTAGTCAAACACTGTAATTTAATTCTGGATTGTATTTCACAATTAAAGGGCGTGTCAATGTCTTGCCTTGATCTTAGTTGCAGTCGCTTATAGCCTGCAATGCTAATACTTTGAAACAAGCCAGATAAACCTTACTTGGAAGGCGTTTTTAAATGACTGTAATCCATAGTGTATTTGCATATGTAATCAAACAAGCACTGTCACTGCGTTTTTCTTTTTTTGTTGTTGTTTTTAATAAAGATGATATGTTAGCTTAAAAAACGGACCACGCAGAATTCATTTCGAGGAAAGGAAAAAAAGATAAACACCCCAGGGGTTCAGAGTGAATCTCAAAAGCTCATGTATTTAATCTGCTCTCGTGGAAAATCTCTGGCACATTGAGCCCAAGAGAGTTGGAGACGTTTCCCTGAGGAGAGAAGGCTGCCACCATCTGATGAGTTAGCATGTTTTTAAATACCGACTGAAAAGAGCATCCGTGGCGCGTTTGTAAGGGACCTGATAGGATGTTTGCGTTAGAGCACATTCTAGTAAGCCTCCTTTAGCTCTCCCCTTCTGGGCGGATGATGTGGGGTGCAATATCTCATTCCTACTGTTGCCACCGTCAGCGCGCCCACTCCCCTCTGCCTCCTTTCCTGGCCTATGCACGGTCTCCACTGCATTTTAAACTACCGTGGTCGTGAGTAATTTCTCTATTACTGGTGCCTCCTGTGCCGTAACAGACATTTAACAGAACGATATCCTCCGGAACAGTGACGCGTGTTCTTATCAATAAAAACTACTAGCGTCAGTCAGAATGTGAACTGACAATTACAAACACACAGACACTAGGGAGCATGGCTAACCAGTCTTGTTTTTCTTCATTAAAACTTGCTTAAAAAATGACATTTTATCCTTGTTTAGTCACAGCGTCATTCAACGTGTCATCGCTTTCTTGGGAGCTGCGTATTGCATTGCTCTGCTAAAGACTCCCAAGAGCGTGAAGATGTCAGTGAGATGGCAGCTTAATCCATCCGGCTTCATGTCAAAAATGTGCAAAAGCAGCTGCACAAGCCGAGCCTGATTTGATAATGCAGGACAACACTCAGCCCCTTCACATTGCAGTGATCATGAGCAACTCAGGAAGACGCCGCCACCGTCCACACACACACACACACACACACACACACACACTCACTCGCCCATGTTGCCACTGCCCCCACCCCTACGTGCCAACATACCAATAGTAAATATTTCAGAATGCCTTTGTTAACTCAACATATGCCAGTTTGTTATAATATCCAAAATAGATCATATTCCTTATGGCCTCAGGGTATGATTCTGTTTTAAAAAGAAACAACTTTGTATGTGTTACTTTTGCACAGCCTTTTTAGGCAACACTGTGTTTCATTTAATATCACATTCATGGGCCAGGGGTCAGATAAGACCAGGTTGCAACAATCAGCATCATTCAAAAAGCAGAAAACAGTTTGTAAAAGCTTACATTCATAATTGCATGTGCAAGAAAAAACATAATTAAATACTGCTGCGCATACCACTTTCCTACCTAAACAATCAATTACCAATCAGAAAGCACAAAGCAAGATGGAACAATGAATACATTATAGCTGAGGAGGAATACAATATCATTGCAAAGATGCAGAACAACAGCATATGACAATGATACTCCTGTCCCAGCTACCCAGAATCTTCTGCCACACAGAGGTACAACCTTGTGACAGTCACTCCATGTACAGGATCTGAAAGCCAACTACAGCCATGAATGCGCAGACAATAGTGGGGTATTAACAGATTTCCATTACATCAAAAACTTCATTGCATACTGTTCTGGTTTCAAAATTGCATAATATAAAATGGGTCATAATATTAAGTGAGGGAAAACTGAACATGTGCATCTGTAATCATACTAATAGGTAACAGAGCTAGCTGTGGCTTTTTCTGTAATTCCTTTACCCTTTACACTTATTAAAGGATACGATGTTAAAGGTACTTTCAGTATTCTGAGCATTTATTCCTGGGTATAAATTCCTAGGCTATAAATATGACAAAATTGTATAGAGCTGCCACAAAGCCCTACAGTGATCTTTACTGAGCTGTGAAAAGTGAATCCAATTCTGTGCTTTCAGGGCCCGATAAACACCATGTCATGCCACAGCCAGCCCTCCCCTCTCCCCTCTTTGCCAGTTGTTGCCCCATTTCCTCCTCGGCCTCTGGGAAGCCACTATTCCTCTGGAATGCGGAGATCGTCGCGGTCAGGATTTGTTAGGTTTGGCACGGTCTGCAAAGGGAGGGCCACCAGGAGCACGCACACGGCGACCCGCGGCGTGAAGGCGCTCGAGAGTTACGAGCTGACACTCAGCGAGGATTTCACTCGAGATTGTTATCAGATTTCCTCGGTGAAGAGCTCTCCAAAAGAATTCACGCTGAAAATAATCCAAACCGCTGTTTATGGTTTTATTTATATCTCCTCGGCTGTGGGAAGAGAAACATCTGCTGCGCCGAGTTCGAAAGAAGGCCGTTCAGCGGCTCACGATGGCCTCGTAACATTGAACGAGCGAGCCCAAAATAGGCCCCGTGAAGATTAACAACTTACACTGCATATGTATCAACTGCAAAAATATGTCTTGTATACTGAAATAAAGACCAATCATTATACCGCCATGGCCAGGAAGGATAGAGTGTTAAATTTTCTATCTCTCCTACAGACCGAATAATCACTTTTTTCCTCATTGAGAGGGAGCACGGAAAGCATCGATCTAGGGCAAACGAGCACCCTCTTAGTGCTGGAAAGCACTGCTTCATAGACGTGTGCAGCCAGTTTCATTAAAGCTCTCAACAAAGAGAGGGATGCAGGCAGGCTGCCCATCATCTAGTGCAGGATGGTCAGTCAGTCGACCAAGCCGTGCCTGTCTCGAACCTTAGTTTCTGGAGCAGGTTCTGGATGCTGTGCGGGGGCGATTTCTCTCACCTTGGTGCATGGAAGATGAACAGTGTGCACCACCAGACGCATCAATCACTGGCGCGCTGTCTGTCACAAGGACCCGCTTAATGAAACATTGTCTCCGCCACACACACAAAAAAAACACCCTGCCTTTGTTGTTTGGGATTTTCTCAGGTGGATGAAGCACATGTTTAAGACCGCATTCGATGTTACGGTGAGATGTCTGGATGCCTGTGCGCTGCCGTGTCACCATGTATAAATCTCTGTAATTAAAGGCGGCAATAATTTTCAAGGACGGACAAAGAAGAAAATGAAAAGGCTTGAGAGTCCGCCTGGTTATGCGATTCACTGCTCATCAGGTAACATCTTTGTGTTTAAGACGTGAGACACATTTAAAAATGGCATTCCTTAACTCTGTGTCAAGGTGATCTGTTTCAACAAATGAACACTTGAGCCGTGTTGTCAGAAACAAATCTATAAAAAACACACGTAATTTCTCTGGTAAGGACTAAATTTAGAAACAGTTGTACTTGCCATGAGAGCAAACATACACCAGAACGTACCATGAATTTACACATTGTTCTAACAAAGAATGCAAACATTACAACCTGGCAAGTACATGTATTCCAAAAAGACTTGAGAAATTCCTTGGCAAATAAGGAACATTCTTGGGTAGCAAAACAGGCCGCTGATGGGAAAGCGTGTTTCTTTTTCAAAGGCCTCTGTCTTTTGTCAATGTCTTTTCATCAAGCGCCCTCTGCTGGTGACATAGAGGGTTGCACTCTTCATTAAGAACACCCATTACCTGTACAGAGCAGCGATGGCTTTTCAGTGTGTTTCCTTGCACTACCCCTGCCTGGCCCACATTTTTTCAACAACTGTCAGTGAGGTTTTATTATAAATCTGTCCATCTTTTGAAGACAAGCCAGAGTGTTTACTCACTGATGAATGAGCTCAATCAGCCAAAACCTCTTGCTTTACAATGGCGGAATTGTTCGGGAAGTTCTGCACTGTGAGAGGATACTCTCAGTCTCGAGTTTTGTGGACAGTGCAGTGGTAACAGGACGGAACAGAACAGAATGTGCTTTCTCCCTAATGGGGGATTTGCCTCATGGCATTGATCAGTGCTCCATAGCACAGTACTTTATGCAATTTCAATTTCTTTTAATCAAGTATAGGCCACACAGTTCCCAGTAACAAAATACTAGATACAACATCCATTAGGCAGTGGTTAACACATATCGCTAGTGTAAGGCCGTTGCTAGTAGATATGCTTGTAAATGAGCAGATACGAGTAGATATGACCAAAATATGAGCCTGAGGAAATACTTCAAAGTCAACAGAGCTGGGTTGCGAGGTAATGCACAGTGAGGCCACGTTTCGCCGTGGAGCCCACAGACAGCACAGAAAGGGGGATTCCTGAGAATTTTCCCCTGTAGAACAGGAGGATGCAGTGACATGGCCTCCACCGGGGAACTGGCCTTTCAAGCATTCCAGTGAGGTAACATCACACACGCACTTCTGTGAACAATAGCCCGGCACTAACAAAGGGAACAGAGGCAGAATAAAGCAAAGCTGCCTGTTGCCATTCTCAGGCCACAGCTGCTGCAGCCACAATACACGCTCTGTTAAAAGCAGGGCGCTGAAGCCATGCAGTAGTACGAGATGTTGGGAAAAACAATAGACTAGCATGTTGCATTGGCAGATCCGGGAGGCGGCATCTTACGGGACTTTATTAACCTTCCCTCCTTTGTGCCGGACTCTGTTTGCCACTCACAGTGAAAAGGTAACATTAGTGTGTACCAGGAACCTTGGATCTTGCCCTATTGCCCACCCGGGTCCATTCTGTGAAATAACAAATAACAACTGCATTTGTCTGCACAATGCCTCGCCAACTGGAGGTCCTCCAAACTGCTGTTTATAACTTGGTGTGACCTCAAAAAAAAAGGAATGCACACAAGTGCACACACGCACACACACACCTTGAAGACCCTTCACAAACATTCAGCATCTATATCAGACTTTCAGTTGCTTTGTTTCCTCTACTGTGCAAATAGTGCTAAATTACTTGTTCTGCTGAGTAGCACCATGCAGTACCAGAATGTGATTATTCCCTGACTGAAGTGTAGGGAAAATCCTATATATATATATACATTCTGTGGTCATTGTGTGATCCATGCATTACATCAGAAATGAAGAAACAGAAAAGAAGGTTTCAGGGTTATATCTACACAGAAACTGAAGTTCATTCATGGCACTGCTAATGTTTCTTGAATGCTCTGCAGTCTCTGTGGAACACACAGTGGTCAGTCCCAGTACCTTTGAAACCCCTAACATGGTTTTGAGTCCCTTATAAATCTGCACTTTCAAAAAACAAAAATATTGTACACACGTTCAGATTTTGTTTTTTTAATGAAATGAATGAATACAACACCTTGTTACTCTTGATTATGCAGTCACTGTATCATCAAAACCGTTAACCACAAATAACACATTTACACATCAAGTCTTGTCTTACTCCTCTTTTACCTGGGGTCCCAGTCTGCAATTAACTTTTTAACCAACATAAAGTGGACTTCAGACCATGTCTTTGACAGACCTAAGCACACAAACCCGCAGCATGCTAAGTCCTGCTGTGCCTTGCTTACGGTTACATCACATCTACGACAACTCCGGTAGCAGCTAGATATTAAAAGAAACCTCTGACAAGCAGTAGTGCTCGGTAAGAATAGGAGCATTCATCAGGAATGATACTGAGTCTCTGCTCTCTGCATCCGCTCACCTAGCTGTAGAGTAGCCCGGGTCCACTCGCCTCTGACAGATACCAATTTATATGATGGAGCTCCGAAGACACAGCACAAACTTCCTCTGTACCGACATTTCTACAACATAATAACACAATTACACGGTAGAGAGGGACTGGGAGCAGCTTTTCATTCAGACCACATTAACCTCTTTTCCATCTGACTACTGTGGGGTTGTGTGTGGAGGGACAGTTGTGAGGAGCTATTTAAGGAATCTAATGAAATAGGCTATTCGTGATTTGTGCCATTGTGCTGAAGTGGGAGATCCTTGAAAATCATCCTTGACGTACTATTGCTTATTTAAAAAATATATTGAGGACCTCTTTAGTACAGCCTGGACAGGAAGTTTAATTGTTGGATCACATGCGTGCACACGGCACATAATTAATTTTGGATGTTAAAAACATGTGCAATTGCTGAAAAGCATCCTTCATGAGTAAACAATCAGTCTGTTCCAGAGGAGCACCACTATGCCTGATTATATGTCTGATGCATCCACCTCACTGCATTTGGCATTGGAGAGTCTCATTATCTTTCAAGAAAAGAGACCTACCATAGTAATCATTTTTAAATCAATGATGCCACTTGCGACCTTTTCGACACAGGCAGTTATGCTCACTATACGCAATGCATTAATGACAGTCAGAGCCTACGACAGTGAGGCGACCTTACTGATCATGTACAGACGCCCTATGGGATGTGGTCCGAGGTAGCACCCCGTTGCAATTGGACAGGCTGTGGACAGGCAATCTAGGGGACAACCTTCCAGAGGCCCTACAAGACTGGCCTGTTATTGCCAATCTGGGCACCACTGGAGTCAGACTTTGCCACACATTGCCACACATAGAGAGGTATGTTTGTATGATTATAATGAGACACATGCGTCTCGGGGCTTTCGTAGAGCCATGACGAAAGTCTGCTTGTGCAAATGGAGCTGGGCATCCTTAAAACGTTTACATGTCAGATGCGAAAACAGTCCATCCATAAGCAATGACTGGCAACATCATTAAAAGTGCATCCTCTTGTAAGCATTGATAATTCATTCATTCATTTTTGTAAGTAGCTGTAATCAATGATATACAGCAGAGGAATAAATCATCTTCACATGCTGAGTGCTGTGTTGGACCACTGAGTCAAATAAGACAACTCCCCCGGGGGCAGAGGTCCTCTATTTACCTGAGTGTATTCTCTTTTAAAAGCGGCTACTGCATTCATCGGCGTGCTCATTTGTAAACATGAGGTTAGGAATGATGCTTATCAATAATGCATGCTTGCAAGACATGAGTGAAATTTGGGCTAAGAGGATGAACATGAATATTTTTGCTCTCCGTGCTCTCTCTCCGCCATCATCAGAAGGCTCATTTTGGAGTTAAGCTCTGACACGGTCAAACACTAAGGCTGTTGAACTGATAGTACACTGCTGCTAATGTGGCACAGATCTGCACGATCTTGAAGCCATTCTTCACCATCTTGCACCATTTTGCATCTTACCAATCATTAGTACAGTTGGAGGCACGTATCATTCAGCTGAATTCTGGGGATAACAAGACGGCCAGATTATAGTTATTGTATACTTATTTATCAGGAACAGTGTACAATTAGAAACAATCAAAGCACATCATGTGACACCTTGTACGGAAATTAACCACAGTCTACTTTTCATTGGTAGTACCAGAGATGGTGGAGTACATATATTATCATACATGAAACATTATAAAAATGTTATTATAAGAATGATAAAAAAGTAAATGGAGAGAAAAAACAAGCTCATCAACCAGGTTATGGTAAATATGTAATATTAAACCAGCTTAGCTCAAAACCAACATAAAATATGTAACAAACAGTAACAAAAAGTTGAATGATAATAAAAATAGGCACATATATGCAATACTAAAATAATCTCAGCTGCGGCTGAAGGATGATGATGATGAAAATAATCTCCATACATACATATAAATACAAATAAATAACTACCTACATGAAAAATCATAAGTATAAAAACTATTAATCGTTATGAATTTGTGTGCTGTAGCCATTTTTTGTTCGGTAAAAGCCTGCTGTGTTCCTCTAAAACCCTCTGGTAAGGAATTCCAGCATATGGAACCCTTGACTGAAAAAGGTGTCTGTGTAAACTTAGTATGCCTCCATGACTCATAATGGTCTTTCAGGCTGCAGTGTAGCATAGTGGTTAAGGAGCAGGACTTGTGACCAAAAGGTTTCCGGTATGATTCCCCACTGGGGCATTGCTGCTGTACCCGTCAGCAAGATATTTGACCCACAATTGCCTCAGTAAATATCCAGCTGTATACATAAATTACATTGAAAAATGAACTAATGTAAGTCGCTCTGGATAAGAGCATCTGCTAAATGCAAATAATGTATTGTTTTTGTGAGTCAAAGAGTCTTAGTTTTTGTGACTCACAGAAATTCCTTTAGGGGGCAGAGGTGCTAATCCATTCATTAGTTTAAATACCATGCAAGGGCTTGACTGGTTTATTAAATTTTCTAAATTTAGCGGACAGCACAGTACATATAAAGGATGTGACTGTGCTGATATTTTAATGACTTCTCATCTAGAACTTTCAAACCCTGTAGAGCAAGTGATCAAGAAATTAGGAGGGCAAGACAGAAATTACAACCAGAAGCCTTAATATTCATAAAGGTACAGCATTTTTAATGCTGTTGATTTAAGATCTCATCAGATTGGTGCCACCTCTGACAGCACAGCATCCCCAGGGGAATCGGTGTCTAGTATTATGTGCAAACAGAGTGCCCAGTCATGACATATAAACAACCCTTCCTGCAGTAATTCTGGTTTATATTGAAGGTCTTCCATCCAATGCTTGAGTAACCTCAGCCATGCTTACTTTCTGCCATTTTTACAGTCAGTTACCATAAGGTGATAAAGCTCCTGGCTCCTTCTCATTTCCACAGGGGTTACACAGAAATATGTCATTTGCCAACTGTCATTTGCCATATAGCAGCTTCATAGAGATAACAGTACAACTCAAAGAATGGAGCGATGTGGTAAATGAGCAATCAGGTACAAGTTATTGGTGAGGTGGTAGTGGAAGAGTTATTCCATCACATTGTTGTTTCTGGCTATAAAAAAAAATCAGTGATATTTCTTTGGATCACCTCTCTCCATTAAACAAAAAGCAGAAAACATCATAGCATAGCAGGGTAAGTAAACAACACTGGAACACACTGAAATCACAGCAATCAGAAAAAAAGTGTCACGGGAATTCAGAAAACAGGGTTTGTAACTGGTAATAACTATCATCTAATGTCATTTGTCTTCTCTGGAAATAGCCCTGAGAGAAACCTTGTAAATAATGGAGATAAATAAATAAGGGCATTCAGAGTGCGTTTGTTTGTTTCAGCAGTGGCTGTGGGGACTGAATGGAACATAAATCACTGTATCCCACTCAGTGCACTCATCTTGTACGTAATCTGTTAAACCCTGGGATATCAGCTGCCACTAGACCCCTGAGCTGCAGGTGACTCCAGAGCCTGCTGAATGTCAGCGGCGAACAGATGGCTCGCTTGCTCCGATAGCAACACCTGAACAGGAGGCGCAGGGGAAGATTAACGGCCCACTCGCTCTGGATGTTTTTCCTCCAGAGTGCGAAAAACAACCCCCTGCCACAAAAGGTTCCCGTCTAGGTTCCGAGATCGTTCACTTTGGTAGGCCTGGGAGCGGTCGCACGCGCTCATCCGTGCCTGACGAGGCATACAGTACCAGTCAGAAGTTTGGACACACCTACTTACAGAAGGGTTTTTCTTTATTTTTACTATTTTCCACATTTTATAAAAGTAGTAAAGATGTGAAAACTATGAATTAGCACAAAAATCGAATTATGCAGTGACCAAAAAAGTGTTAAACAAATCAAAACTATCTTATATTTTAGATTTTTCAAAGTAGCCAAAAAATATTTAAACAATTTTTTTTTTGGAAAGAAATTCATACAACTTCACTATTTCTGTTAGTGTAAGAAAAACATTTCAAGCATTTAAGCATGAGTCTTTAGATCAAAATGTCTTTGAATGCATGTTTCCCATTATCTTAATTAGGTGTGCCCAAACTGGTACTGTAGGACAGCAGGGACTGGGAAAGGATTATCAAAGAGCAGAGGTGCTGGCTATTTGTGGTGCTCCAGTAACCGCAGATTCCCTGAACAGCAGCAGTACTGCCAGGCATAAGCAGGCTGTCTCACTCCTGCTCCTCTCCTGCATGGGATGCTGCTCTCACTTCCCATACAAGCAGAACGGTTGCCAGATCAAATATGGGCTGCCAAGCAGGTCACAGTAATTCAAAGTGGACATAGCTAATATCAGGGTGGATGGTTCACATAGCACAAGAAGTACACACATTTCAAACTGATATATCTGACAATGATATCATTTGAAATATGTGAAATATTTTTTGCTGGTATATGAAACATCCTGTTTGACACTGATATGTTTTTTTTCTGAAATAGTATATCCAGGTTGACACCGATATATTTTCCAATATATGATATATCCAGAATGTGTAATATCTTTCTGATATATGATATGTACAGAGTCATTCTGCACTGTATGGATTTCTCTTACTATGGTTATTGGTAGTGTTGTGTTTGAAAGTTGTGGTTAGTGCAGCCCACTGTACACACAGATAATGGCGATATCTTTCACAAGAGCTTACTTAAAGCAGTGGACACATTCACACCAAATCAGAACCCATACATGATATGCAGGAAAGTAGATACGTTTTGCCACTGAATGTAGACTTCATTCAGTAGTCTCTGTCTACCCTGCTAATGTATCTTTCAAATGTACTTCTTCTTTGTGAATCTTAGAAATTATAGAGATATGCAGTAATAATTTGGAGTTGGCACAGGTCAGCGACAGTATGTATTTATTATATGCATACCAGAGAACAGCTTTAATAATTTCAAACAATTCCACCACTGAACTAATAACAGCATTTCATTTCTTTTTTGTTTCTGTTCTATTCTCAGTTGTAATAACTGATACGTAGTTCTGCCATCAGTGCTTTACCTTGTATTATCTTACAGTGATTCCTTTTCAACACCACTACATATTCATACGAGTGCACACAATTAAATTGTCTTTCGTTCTCCAGCAAGGCAGGCAGGGAATTCTTGGCTGTACCACGGAATACTAACCCACTGATTATCAGAACGTTCAGCTATATAATATATTTGCCAGAAAGGATATGTTTAACTGCTCTAATATCCCTCCACCCATCCTCCCCTCCACCCTCCCCCAACCCCAGCATATAATGAGGCACTGCTACGCTGACACCTCAGCCAGAGTTGGCCGCCACCGTGCCACCAAAGGAATACAGGTGACGCCTGGGCTCTCACGGCGAACGTGTGAACAGGTGACAAGGGAGGCGATGAAAGAGCGGAGGGTGGAGCAGCTGCCGTGTGAGCAGGGGAGGCCGGGGCAGCGGCAGGAATGTGTGGGAACGGCAGCGCTGGCGTGTGGTGACACAGCCAAGCACAAAGGCAAGCCCACACAGAACCGGGCCACCCAAAGCCACCGCGCAGCTCTGACCCGCGCATGTCATTTCAATATTAAGCAGAGCATGCCAGTCAAATTTCAGTGCCCTGTTTTTAAATCGCATGAGATCACCAATTTCACTTCTATAACATGGCTTTTACAACAAGGTGTGGGGGGAAAAAACGGTTTCGATAAATTACAGCCTGTCGAAAAAGCATTCATCTCACGTAACATCCTCCTCTATTACTGGTGCTGGAGACTTACAGGCAGGGAGCGTACTGGATACCTTAAAATATGGAGACATAAATTTGTCAGCATGCGGAGTCGGGATCGCTCTGTAGATCACAGAGGTGATTCATTGCAGTGTATGACAGTGGAGAAAGAGAAAATTGAGAACCTCGGCTGGCACCAACATGACTGCCTGCTGATTTGCTGTTTGTTGAACGTAAAGGATTCCTTTATAAATACATATTTGTCCCATGTGACTCACCGCAGTCGTAGACCAGAGGGTAGAACTTTTTTGAGATATTAACAGACTTACGCAATAGCAAAAGTTCACTTGCTGTGCAATTAAAATTCTACATTTTCCTCCTAACAGACTTACAGGGAAAAGGGGCTATCTTTTTAGGAATGCTGTCATTCTTTCCAGAAAAATTCAGTGTAATAACTTTTGCCATGTTTTTAACTGTGAAATGTCAGCTTGTGAACATGAATATCTACAGTGGATAAAAAGATAATGGAACATGACTGGATCAGTTGAGACCAAGGCTGGTAAGGCAGGATACAAGACCAAGAAGAAGAGGAAAAACAACCATTTTAACAATCAGACAAAAAAATCAATGATTAAGACACTCTTTTAGAACATAAATGTCCTATCTGAAGAGGCCTTTTTGGTTGTTAGCACAAGCATCAACAGATTACACTGTAAAAAGGAAACAGTAAGCAAAAAGAATAAAAACATTTGACTATGCTGAAATAATGCTCAGTAAATTTGTAAACAAAGTTAACTATAATTCAAATAATTCCACTCAACATAGTTCTTACTGGTAATACTACTCTTTTTTGTAACAGTAACACTCTCACGATTCAGGAGACAATCACCACGCTGTGGTCTTCTCCAAAATACAAAACCCCCCAAGGTGCTAGATTCAGTGGGTGGCAAACCAGCTCAAGACCATGTTTATGTGGCCTCAGGAGCCAAGTCTGTTTCTCTGGGACAGTGGAAACAGCTGTGACACTTAAGCAACTCAAAACAAAACCAGGTTGGTCAGAATCTGGCCAAGTTAACAAGGAAAATTATCTGTGAGTAAACACAGCACATAACTGCCATATCACCCATTAGCTATACAGTAAAACACAATGCAAAATCAGACAAAGACGTAAATAAACAGAGGTAATAAAATGGATTAGAGATATTGGATGTGAAAAACGACAAACAATATTTGTAGATTCCAGGAATATGACCTTAAAAAGCAATCCAGCATGGAATTTCTGTCCACTTTCACTGAATTTTGTGGTGCATGCTGAATTATTAGAGGGCCAATGAAACAGGCCAGTGAAACTGCAGGAAAAAGCTGGCTAATAAAATTAGTGATCTATACCTCCCAGGAAAAAGAGTGCTGGCGGCATCTGCTGGCACCAATCAGATATTGCGGCTGGTAAGCAGACTGACTTTGAGGTTATTACTATGGGGTTAAGACTGATTTTGACATATTCACATATTGGTGCTGAACCAGAACTCAAAATATTTACATGTCTACTTCACTTATGGTTTCAAACAAATAAATGGACACATCACACTCTGTCTTAAGCCTATTTTAATAAGTGTCTGAATCCACATATTTGATAGGCATTCACACTCAGCCACCTGATACTATACAGGCATGCTAGAGGAAGTGAAAGCAGGGTAGGGCAGTGGGAGAAACAGGCAGAAGCACCAGAGAGCAAAATAATCACTCTGGTACCTGTATCTGTTTTTCAGTTTGTTCCTGATATCTCTTCTCTGTGGGAAAAGTGTCAACAATGTCAACAGGGGGAAACCAAGCCAGCCTAGCAGATAGAGAGAATATTTACCTTTATATTTACATTTAAGTATCCAGAGCAACATAATGTGATTATGTTGATAAGTGATTATGTGATTATGAATAATACAGTGCTACAACAAGAGATGTGCTACAACAATCACAAAAACATTAGCAAATTGTGCACTAATGAACACTTAAAATGTGTAGAAACAATGTTACACTAACCAATAGAAAGGGTAGCTATGTGAATAAAAGTGCAAAAGCATAAATCTTCTCAATAACGAAAGCACTGGCTTATGTTAGTCTGACCTCCAACATCATAAATTAGACGTTCATGATTTATCCTCAAAACATTGCTTACCCGTGACTGGACAACCTTTCTGAGCAATGGCAGTGACTAAACTTCCTTGTGTTTGGTCATTGTGAATCACTACCGAGGGAGAACATCAGGAAGCTTACCTATCGAAGCAAAGCAACAGGTAAACCCATTAGATATGTGCCCTATGCAGCTGTAAAAAAGGAAAAGGGAAAATGTACAGATGGTTTATGGGAAATTAACTCTTCCTAGGCTTTGCAAGCCTGCTATACATACTTCCCACTGTAAATTTAAAAAAATCACAGTCCTGCCATGTTGTTGCTTAGTTTCAGCTTTATTGCTTTTCCTGTTGGGACACATTACTCCAGCTACCAGTGCCCCACACCTAATGCGAACATATGGTGTGCTGAGCCAAAAGCCACGATTCTCTGTGGGATCAGCCTGCAGTGCCAACAATAAAAACAAATAACAAAAAAACCTGTAACCCATAATGGCAATTGGACATCTACTTTAAGCAAGAAACTTATAAAAAACTCCTGTTTTTTGTAGTCTGGTGCTCATTGTGCTGAATGCGCTAAACTGACAAAAGAGATTAAACACATGGAAGCAGGGATGCAGCATTTGGGATTTAATGTTTGTTCAACAGAGAAGACATTAAGTTATCTACAGTAATCCTTTCACCAGCAACAGCAGACTAACCATTTTCCCTCTTGATGTTTTCCTCTGTCTCCACCATAAAGAACACTAAGGCAGACAATAATACCTTGCTGCTGTGCCCAGATCCGGCTTTGTGAAATGACACACTCTCACCATTAACAAGGACTTATTAATTACCTGAATCTTCTCAGATGGAAATTGATAGCCATGTGAACTTATAACCATGTGAGTGCTGAGGGGTGAGGCAGCAAGCAGGCAGCTGAGAGGAGATGCATTGCTACAGGGAATATGGATGAGGGGAAGAACAGCAGCACTGACCATCCAACAGCAAGGAAGTGGAATAGTGGTACCATCCAGTGGCAAAGTACTTCTGTGTTTTACAGCTCTTCCTATCTGGCACTTAAATGTAAGCCTCACAATTTATACATGGATGATTTGTGAAATAATTCTGACTGGGACTGGTATTGGCCTTTGTGAGAGGCCAGTTCATTGATCAATGCAGAGTTGTGCAAGAGGCTGGCAGAATTCCCTACGGTCATTACATGGTTGCTGAAACTATTAAACTGCACCTATGACTTATCACTGCCCCTGTTATGGAAATCGTAACTGTTCTTACTAACACTGTTCTTTACAAAGGGAAGATGAGGTTGTCAGAGGTATTATCACCCATTTTCAGTTGTATTTCCATGGTTCTAAGGCACTTCCTTTTTGGCAGTCATTTTAAACCTGGTTTCATCTTTATGCCCCACAGGTGGGATATGACAATGCATGGGTGCAGTTAATTTATTAAACGTAACTTGATAGTCATATTCAGTGGTTACAGGCAGACCTTTGATTATGGTCTGATGGGGCTGTGAAGTGAATCGCCTCACCGTATGTTCCCGGGCAAAGTTCATTTCAGGGGCGTCATGCAAACAAATTTGTGGGTGGGCAGCATTTTCAGACATGTTCAAAACCACACACAAGACATAAAAAATACACATACGCATACGCGTATATTAATGCGTATGTCTATGCGTTTCAAGAACATTAATATAATGTTCGTGAAACTTTACATAACGTAATAATTATTAATACATTTTTACAAAATATTGGGTGGGCACGTGCCCATCTAAATTGATTGGCATGACGCCACTGGTTCATTTCAGTGGAATTTCAATCGCACGCAGCTGCTCTCCAGTGCGTTATCGCAGGAGGCTTGCATCTGATGTAGGTCATGTCTATTATCGAACTCGTACAAACCAGACATGTCACAGAACCGGGTTCCAGTCCGGACAAGATAACTCATCAAAGCAAAGCAAAAGTTGTACTGACGCTTCTGTTGAAGATTGTTGTTGTACACTCTAAGGCAAAACAGTCCTTCAGAGAAAGCCTGTATAAGGCATCTTTCTCTGAAGGACGTGTAATTGATTAAGACAGGTGGCTAACGTTAAATGAGCCAACGAATAGTGAGAGTTGCCGGCTGTACCTAAATCAAACATGAATTTACAACTACTAGCAAGCTTACCAGTAACTTGCAAAACAAAAATGCCAGCTTGGCTTGTTAAATCAGTTATAATATGGGGTATAACACACACAGCGGATGTTAGGTTTGCAGACGACAGAGCCACATACTAACCAGAATGTCGCCATGGAGTTTGTCATGGCAACCCTACGTTGCGTCATCAATGCGATTTTTCTCGGTACATATAGATATTTGTTATTTAGCATTAAACTAATTTAAATTTCTACCACAAATATGTAATCAGAAAATATATGTGTATATAATTAAAATAAATACTGTTAAAACTAAGGTTTGACAGCGCGCTGACCTTTAACCTGTTTTCGTTACGTTGCTTTTTTTTAATCAGTAAAGATGTCGGCGAAGCGGTGGACTTATGGCTTAGCTAGCTAGCTTTGTTTAGCTAAGTTGTTTTGTTTTTTATTTTAGTTTCATTTTGATTTGTTTCTTGGTCTTATTATTAAATGGGTTTAGCGGGTTTACCATGAAACTCCGGGCTCAGTATGACAGGTAATGGATTGTCATTTATTTAGTTTGTGAATGCAACACGTAGACTAGCTAGCTATCGCTAGCCTAGCTTGTTAGCAAAATAAAATACTGCTGCTGTGTAAACTATAGCTAACTTGCCAGCAAGCTAACCGTCTTTGCTTGTGATATCTGCCAAAACCGTAGCCAGTTAGGTACATGCTAATACACCTAGTCTAATTTTAGTTAGAGGGGCAGTTATTCTTAGTGGCAACTATTTACTGTCGGGGACAATCCAGCTGCTGTCTGAGAACTAGATGTGCGATAGCTAAAACCCATGTATCACTTACTTAGTTTGGTAGTTATTGCTAGTAAAAAGGTACAAATGAGAGGAGCAAACGATATTTAAGAGACAGTGCGCATTGTCGTTCATCGCAAGTGTGAGTTATTTGTGTTAGTTTTAGTTTATTTAGTTTATTTCTTGAATCTACAATTGCTTTAAATATGACCGGCGGATAAACAATTACTAATACATTTAGTTAGTTAGTTGCCAACTATATCAATAAAGCTTATGTTTAGATGGTAGCTAGCTAGCATGACTAACTAATACATTTCATTTTGTTGCCCAGGTAGCTAAAATTTTCTGATCACACGTGTCTCTTGGTGTGTTTTAGGAGATGTTCTAGTGAGTCCAGAAGATTGTTGAAATTTAAAGAATCACCAACTGTAATGCAGACTAACTCAAACGAACACAATACTCAGGCAGGCAATGGCTTATCCCTAACTCTGCAACCTGAGTTGCTAACAAGGACACCGGCAGCAGGTGGCTCAAGCCCCTCTGAAACTGGGGACGTGCGTGTACCGATAACCGTCGCGCCGGGCGAGAGCAGCGGAAGGCCAGCGTCCCGAAGACCGAGAACAGGCGCCCACAGTCACGCTCATTCGCACAGCCACAGCCGCCCCCACTCACATAACGAGCCGGAGCCCGACACGGGAGATTCGGATTTGGAATCCGGAGAGCCCAGCACCTCTCTCTCTGAACTGCGTTACCTCTTTCAATGGGTTCAGAAAAGTCTTCCATTCATTGTGATCCTTTGTGCCAAACTAATTATCCAGCACGCTCTGGGTAGGTTTCAACAGAAATAACAACGTAGCACAGTTTTATGACAAAGCACTCTTTACTTTGCAGATACATTTTCCATCATATTTTGAAGATGAGTTATCAACCAATTCAATGATTTTCTTGAATTCCGTGAATGTATGCATTACATATGTTAATGGCAACAATCACTGCAGTTGCAGTTGGTTGTTTCACATATGTTTGTATGTAACTGAATGACATCCCTCTTGAATTGAGGGTGGGGTGGGGGGTCCAAGTTTGTCCGCTTTTAAAAATATGAATGTACACAACATGTTTTTGTACTGATTGTTGCAGGTATAGCTGTTGGAGTTGGCCTGTTTACAACTTTTCTTTATGCAAATAAAAACATTCAAAACCAAGTTTTTCTACAGGTAAGTTAAAAGGAGAAATTTGCATTTAGCTTTATTGAGGTTTGAGCATTTAAATAATTCTTCTGTCTTTCTGAGCAGGACCGGCGTTCAAAGGTGCAGTGTGTATGGCTGCTGTGCTTCCTTATATGTTCCACACTCCTGCTGTATTACACTTTTTACACAGAGACTTTGTATTACTGGTAAGGGTATTATATTTGCTCAGTCCATCTGTCTTTCTTATTTTCCAACATCTTACAGTGTGTAGTAATAACAATAACTTGTGTTTTATCATGTTATTTAACATAGTATTTTTTTTTATTGCAGCCTAATATTTGTGAGTCCAAGTGTTGAGTCCCTTGGCTTCTGGGAGGTGCTGTGGACTGTGGGTGTGACCAACTTTGTCGTGAAGTTCCTGTTCATGAGTGTGAAGTGCCTTGTTCTTTTATTGCCTTCCGCCCTCATGACATACAGATCTCGGGTAAGGGCAATCCATTTTTTTAAAGGAGGTTCTGCTGTGCTGTTCAGAAGAACCACAGTATATTTGATTTTCACATTTGTCTGGCTCCTCAGGGGCGGTGGTATATGCTAACGGAGGAGGTTGGCCAGGCTTACCAGACCGTTGCTCCCATGCCAGTGTGGTTCCGTTTCTTGGTCACATACCAAGAGGTGGATGGCTCTGCTGGGCTAACCCTTGGCATCCTGCTGGCATTGGTCTACCTCATACTAAAGGTAATATGCTGAACTGAAATGCAAAACATAAGGGATGCCTGTTCATACTATTTATGTATAGTATGTTTTTGAAATGTAGCATTCACAAGTCTGTGGTTTGAAAACCAGAAGCAGTATGCTTTCGGAGCATGGCTCCAGGTACTGCACAATCAAAGTCCAGCTCACCAGAGCTTCCATGTTTAGTGGCAGGCGTATATTGGCACCACTGCAAAACCTACAGTGAGTTACTCATAAGATTCAGAAACTAGTGGGTCGCCCTGAAATGAATTCCCAGTTGCTTGGTCGTCACATCAGCGCTGAAGGTTGCACCTGATAACTTCTAAGATCGGGAAGTAACCCTTTGTTTTTTCCTCAGCTTCTAGGACTCTATGGGATGTGGGGATCCATGCAGAAAACTGTGCGGATATTTTTCAGTGATGAGGTACCAATCGCTAATCTAATCTTTGCAAATTAGTTATGTCGTTCAGCATGATGCCCCTACTGTTACTTAACCTGCTTCAGTAGACATGGATAGCGTGTAAACTACGTAATATAATGGTCTCTCAGCATAGCGGAACAGCGGCCACCAAGAGCCAGTGCAGCGAGGCCGGGGACGTGTGTCCAATCTGCCAGGCAGAGTTCAGGGAACCGCGAGTCCTCCTGTGCCAGGTGAGGCTGCCGTCCGCCGCACAGTCCCTCTGCAGTTTGTGCCACTGAGCAGCAGGTGTGTTGAAGTCACTCCCGTTTCTGTGTGGTCTCCCCTAAAAGCACATTTTCTGCGATGAGTGCATCTCGCTGTGGTTCAACCGGGAGAAGACCTGCCCACTCTGTCGCACTGTGATCACAGACAAGGTCCACAAGTGGAAGGACGGGGCAACGTCCCCTTACCTGCAGATCTATTGAGAGGATCTTTTTTTTTTCTTTTCTTGGAGGGGGGGAAAAAACAATCATCTTGTACATAATTACAAGGACATCTTTCAGTGAAAAGCCATGCAGGAAATCATGGCACATTTCATTTCAGTTGTTGCTTTCATGGTATGCCTACACCCTTCCCAATGTGATGACTGTATTGATAGCAATATTACTGTTTATAAAGTTAACCACCCCGACCTCCCCTCAGTCAAGGGCAACACCCATTTGGCTTCCATAAGCCAGGGTGTGAATGCAATCTTAAACTCATAGGATTTTGCCATTTCTACCCACCGCGAGTCATTTAAACAGTTCCAGAGAATGTCCTGCTTCCCCGGCATGTCCTTTGGTGATGGATCTCAGAACTATATTATATTTTGTGTTTAATATAATGTACATTTATTTTGTGGAGTTCCAATGATCATGTGTTCCAAGGGGTGAATTCAACTTCTCAGCTGATAGATATGTTGAGCAGTTGCTCGACATTAGTAGTATAGGCATATTTCAAAGAAGTAAATAAAGAGGTATAGGGTATACATTTATATTTCAGCTATAGGTTTGTTATAAACTCTTTCATATATATACTTGCAATATAGTAGCACTCTGGTACTTTCCTCCTTTTGAATAAAGGTTTTCGTTTTGTACAATGATTTACTGATCGGACAGTTTTGTTTGTGGTCTTTGAATGACCATATATGGTGCACCCTAGATTGTTCCAAACGTGACCAGCTAAAGATCCAGCTTCCTATTGTGTGTCGGTATTCTTTTCAGGATTGGCAGGTTCATCTGTATTTGAGAAACCACTGGGTTTTAATACTGCATAGTGTTTGAAGCAATGCTGGTTTACTTTGTATGTGTTAGAAACGTAAGAATCTGTAGAAGGACCTCAACTCAATCATTGATATGTAATGGCAGTTTATAATACCTTTATTTAATTTTATGAAGCCTTGGTGATTTTATCTTTGTATGTATACTGAAGTTTTTAAGATTCAAGACTTAAAAATGCATACTACATTTACATAAATGTACAGAATACAGTATGTAAGAAAATTACAATTGAGTGATTTTATTTTTCTAAAGAAGTGGTAACATCCTTTAAAAAAACCAAAGACTGGAAGATGCATCTATTTTATTACCATTGTTCCATTGTGTAGTAAACAAAATGTTTCACTTTTTTTTCCTGCAATCACCCACATCAAATAAAATATGAAATTTTACATGTCCCTGTGGTTGTTATTCTAATTGTTTCAGGGTTTGTTGCAGCATACTGGCGCACAAGCTAAGCAAACGAATGGTGTGTAGTGGTAAATCAACTGGACTGTGACCATTAGGTTTCACCGAGCTGCTACAGTATGCATAGAAGCATATACACTCAGCTACTGGTGATTAATGAAGGCAGAGCACACATCAACCTGTTAGCTAGCAATGAACAGACTTTAATATCATTCAACTATTTACAGCCATTCACTTTTAAAATCAAGTGCAGACCTCAGAGGGGCACAAAATGAAAAGCATCCTTGCCCTATGTTAACATTGTAATTGCCTATCCTGCTCTTACAGCATGTTTCAAATAGCAGTTAGTTTAAAATAAAGACCTGAATTCCAGCTGCGCTTTTGATAAATGTTACATTTACAGAATAACTCACTCCACACTTTTCCCATTTAGGACTACTGTTCCAAAAGAATCATTTGGCCTGGACTATTCAACATGGTTTCTGAAGAGGTGCATAATTCCGCAACCAACTGAAAGCTGAAGGGCCTTTGCTAGGCTATCACTAAGCTATGTACAGAATTTAAATATATTCCTAAGCTTACGCTAACAAGTTAAACCAAATTTAAGAGCCTCCCAATATAAAATCACCATCCACACTGACTAGTAAGGGGTGAAATTCATGAGAAATGAGCTAAAAAGTATTTGAAGACAGGCTTCAAATCCAAACTTTTTTAAAGGACAGCTATTTACAGAGGTTTTCATGATATATGTGGGGTTACATTTTTACTACATAATAAAATGTGCAATTGCTTTTTGAAAATTTTACAACTAAATAAAAATGCTGATGTGAATACTGGCAGAGAGAAACCAGCCTCTGTGATTCATTGTAATTTTACACAATACTTAAGGTAAAATGAGTCAGTGGACAGGTAAACACACTGCACAAAGTAACAGCCAAAAATAACAGTTTACCTCAAGTCAGTATTCCCTTTGGTCAATCATGTGCAATGAGTATTAAGAGGCTGTTTACATTTTGGATTGTGTCTTTTGGGAGCATTAACCCAGTTTTGGTTGTAATTTAAGAAATTGACTTTAGAGCTGTAAGACAACTAAACTTTGCTCAGAACTTAAGTCTATAATGCATCAGGACTTAAGTCTGTAATGCAATTCATCATCTTTTATTAATCTCACCTGCTACTATGTAAGAGAGCTGGAATCGTTTTTCCAAACGTTATTCAAGGAATATATGTACAGACATGATATAAACATTGAAAAAGACCAATGTCACCAGCAGCCATTAAAAAAAAAAAACAAAAAAAAATCAATTAATGCGTTATGTATTGTCACATTTGAAGAACCAGTTCCATTCCCCAACTGAAGAATTCATACTGTTTTCATTTAAGTCACACCAATTTCATGACACGCACTTAAACATTCAAACACTATGATGAGAAAAATCTCTAAGGTGACAAGCCCAACAATGAATAAAGATGTGCCTGAATCACCCTAAAAAAAAAAAAAAAAAAAAAAATCAACTCTGCATTCAACACAAAAATTCATTTCAGTATCAAATAGTACAGAACATAGAAAAAGCACTTGGGGCAGTCATTCAGAGATGCCACAGCGGTGGAAAGAAGTGCACGCTCTACTTCCTTACTCACGGCGGCATTCCACACGTTGCAAATGCATAATTTGCAATTTTTAAAAGGCACAGACCCGACCTTCTCTTTTTGCATTATTAGTTAAAACCATCTCGCACTCACAGCAATCAGGGCAGCTTTGAAAGAGATTATACCTGCATGACATGGAGAGCACTGCCTGCCCGATTACCCTGCACCTGTTTCACACGGCCCTGTCCTACAGCTTTGTGTATCCCTATTAACATGTTCTGCTTTCAGACTGTACACAAAGCAGGCAGTTTTATTCAAATTTACAATCCTGCTTTACTACGAGTTTTTATTTTTTTTTAAGTGGGGAAACACCCACTTTCTACAACTATTACTAACTGAATATTTCACACGCATTGTACAAGTTTGGGAAAGTAAAACAATAGCTGCTGTTTTGAAGTTATTCCGAAATAACTGGTTTTCAATATCTGAGTAAAAAAATTATATGTACACAAAATATTCTGAATTTTAGCCCAGTAAATAAAAAAGGACGCCACTTCAAAGAAGAAAACTCAAAGTCACCTTTTTAAGCAGTTGATGTTTGCCACAGCTACAGTTTACTCTTTACAGATAAACAGGTAAGTTACATTTGCATAGTGCGCTTGATGCAGAAAGTGGAAAAACAGAATGGCACTTGAATAAATAAATCATATCTTTAAAAAGAGCAACTGTAAAAAAATCATTGTCAGCAATTTTAAAGATAAAAATCTTCAAATTAACTAAGGGAAGTGTAATAGTTGAGAACGCTGAATGGTCTACATCTACGGTTACACAATGGTTAACCGCAAAAGCTAGGGATGCTGCATAAACCCTATCATGCAGAGAAGACCAGTCCTACCAAGCGGTCACCATTCTGAAAATCTGCCTGCTGGTCAAGGCAAAGTCAAGAGCTACGGACTTATTCAGGTACCAAGCAAGGGACAAAGACCCAAACATAGATCTGCAATGACAAATGTTCTCAAATCCTGCATCATGAAGTGTGAGTTTATATTTAAGAGAACATTAAAAATCTGAATTGCATGATTAGGTCATAAAACGTTAATGTTTCTGCTGGAGGAAATCTTCCCTTAGGCCTCAAGTTAATTGTACGCTGTTCTACTTCCAACCTAACTCATCTCATAGCAAGTCAACTGCAAAACACACAAAAACCATACTTTTGTCAAGAGTCAAGACTGCAAAAAATTGTCTGAGTTTTTAAGGTTACGTGTCAACGGGTTAGCGACTCAGCAATGGGGCAGGTCCAAACAAACAGTTAACAATTAAGCCAAACCCAAATACACTTATCCAGCTGGGGTAGTAAAGGTATACTCCGTCTTCTTGTCAGCTAGTCAAACCAGAGCCCTTGCCAATGGAAATGGGATTCGGAGAAACTGAGAGGTCTTCTATAGTACACAGCTGCGCATTGACAGCATTGAATCAGTCATGGTGAGCAAGCAATGAACACCATTTGTAGCCTCAGTGAAGACAGTGAAGTGTTTCTCAAAAATCAGCAGTGTTCAAAGACCCAAACAATCACCACCAGAGTAAAAGTCTACCTAGGGCCAGCGGCATGTCCCCATGTACTAACAATAAGTCGTGACTTGTTCCATTAAGCTGGTTGCTCATTTCCAGCCCTATTAAATTTTGACTTAACCATGAAGATCAAACACATTCTCTCCTGGTCTGTAATTCTATTTAACAGCATCAGAAGCTTCCACACAACCTAGCAAGAGCCACATGATGATGCCATAATTGGCCTGACTTAAGAGATCGCTAATATTTTCACTAGTGACTTTATACATAATTGTAAAAGGTTTTTACAGAACACAATTTTGAATGGATTATTTCTTCCGCTGTTAAAACTGCAATATGATTACCTCTTGCTGGACCCTACATTTAAAGGAAGAGTTGAAGCCCGAAACCAAAACTGTCAAAAGTCAGGAATAACATGGTTGTTTACCATTTCAGACAACAGGCTCGAGTTGCCTTCTGGCCTTAATTTGCATGCCAAGGCAGCCAGGCTGTTGCAAGTTTGTACTCAATAGTGTGTCAATTTCTGAAATTGGTCAACAGCACCCTGGGCACACAAGTATGGGGCCAATGAAACGTTCTATCAACTCTTGCACAACCTCTTTTGAACCACTATTCCCTGCATCATCACAATTCATCAATTCATTTTAATGAGCAGAGAGAACTTTTTTGTAAGCTGTACTGGACTGTTTTAGCTGACATTCAGAACAGCTTTTATTTTGAATATATTGTTTCCCAATTGTTTTGTTTTTCTTTTTTTTGGGGGTGTTGAGGGAGGTTATGGCTTTATTCCTGGCTCAAAATAGGTAACCGTTTGAGTAGCATCAATGGCACCAAAAGCATTAAGACATATCTAACTGAACATGGAGGTCATTTGATGATTCACCTGGCATACAAAAGCAGCAGTCCAGCAGGCATGTTGCAAACAAGTTGCTGTGTAAAGAATTGTTCTGTGGACAGTTACATAAGGCAGTGTTAAGATTCTCACGAGCAGGAGTCTGACATTTCCTCTTAGATTGGGGCTTGTGAAGAAAAGCGTGGATTTACAGGAGACTTATAATCCTCTTGTTGTTTGACTTTAGCCATTTTGCACCATCCAGATGTATTTACAAGTTCACTCCAGGCCCCTCATGACATGCCCTTTGTGTAACCCACTGCGGAGACCCTACGCCAACCGATATTCATTGTGAAACTGTGTGAATACTGTGAGCATGTGTGCATGTGTATGTGTGTCAGAGATAACCAAAGGCATTCAGAACCAGATTACATTCAGCGCTTGAAGTACATCAATGTTTAAGGAAAACATATATATATGTTTGAGCTGATGACAGATTTCGTCATCACTGGGTATCAGACATGGTACCATGCCTTGGACCTTGCTTCGTTTTTTCAATAGTGGCTTTTTATCTGTGAGAGTGTGTTCACTTTCTCATGACCAGACCTTCAAGAAACACAAAGTCAGTCCTGAGTTCTGGCGAACTTACACACTCAAAAACTGCATGAAAAATAGCCAGGTAATTCAGAGGGGGGCAGGTCTAAAAAGTAAATACTTCAGTTTTTATTGTTGCTATCATATATGGGATCCTTGTTTTAATAGTGTTTCGGCTGCACCCTTCTGCAACACATTCAGGTATATAAGACTCACAGGGGAATCCCTGCTCAATAAAAAAGGGATCCCCACCTTTCACCTTTTCTGTTACAGTCTCTCGATTAACAATGACTAATGTCACATCATTCTGAACAGGAAAGCAACGCTGCACCCAGAGTAATACTGGAAAAATTTAAAGCATTCATGGAAGCAATTCCTTGACGGCATTTGTTCAACACGCTCAGAGCACCATGTCATGTTTAGCCAGTCTTCATCAATAGGGCAAATGTTTTTTTTTTTCCTTCTTCTCTATATCAGGTTAATTTTTTTCCCCACTTGTTTAATCATCCTGATGCACTACGATGGTGTAACGTGATCTTAATCCTCCAGGCCCAGTTATGACTCATCAAACCGCGCCCTACAGACAGCTGAATGCGTCAGCGCTTGTGGAGAGGTGAGCGACTGCATTGGCTGGACTCACTGCAGCACACAAGCTCTTGAGATGGAGCGAGACGAGACAGGGGGGCTGGCGGGAGGAGACAGTGGCGCTGGCAGTCAGTTTTAATTTCTCTAGTGTCCTAAAAAAAAAAAAAAAAAAAGGACAACCAAAACAAAACAAAAAACAAACCCTAGGGTCAAGCTGATCGTCATAGATTCATACGTAGATGTTCAGGCCTTTTGGAAATCATGGGGTAGGCCTGCTTCTTGAAGGGCCCCGTGCTGGTGCCCGCGGGCTGCCTGATGGGGAGGGGGGCGGACGCCTCGGCACTGGTGGTGACGTCCATCTGCTCCACGGTGGACACCTCCATGGCCAGCTCTGTGGGGGACTGGAGAGGCGGGGCTCCGGGCAGCGTGGGGCCACGGGGCCAGCAGTCCCCGGCTGCGAACTTCACCGGGCTGAGAGGCAAGGGGGAGACTGGCTGTTAACACCACGGACACCCGGCCTCTCACTCACCATGCAGGAGAGGTGGGTCACAGACAGCAGCTGCCAGTGATCTGCCTTCTTTGTTACACAAGCTGCTGCTTCAGGCAATCACGTATGCAATAACTGTTCAAAAAACATCCTACAGCAGGACATAATTCTATGGGTAGAACAGTGCCTGGAAGAAATGCCTGGTTGGAGAGTGATATCCATTAACAAATAAACCTTGCGATATATCCAAATACCTTTACCAAGGGTTTGTTTGGAGACATTTACTAATTGTAAGGATTTGCAAATAATTTTGAGCTCTAATGAAATGTTAACTAACTGTAAGATACATGATTATTGGTCAGGAAACAGACTTCCGTGTCCTTTAATAACACACAGTACCACAGAACATTATACAATTCATATGAGATATGCAAGTCTTGGCGGCGTCAGCCAGTCCTCTAATACAGTATACATCAGTGCTAAATATTCACTTTAGCATAAGCTGACATACTAAAAAGTAAGGCTTATACCCATTTACAGCAACTGAAGGAAAAACATGGAACATCTCAGGCCAATACCTGACTGGTGTTCTTGGGCTTCCCAGAAATCGTCTTGGTGATCGTATTTTTGGCTCAAACGAGAATTTCTCCTTGACGTTTTCCAACACGGATGGAGCTACGTACGTAAACCCCTGCAAGCACAATCACAGAGATTAAAACAAGCCATAGACACAGACAGAGTTCCCACAACAAACAGCTCTACACAAGAGCAGCCAAGCAATGGCCTTTGGCTGAAACACATTGTGAAATGTGGCAGGACAAACGACACTTTCCAAGTAAAGCACAGATGCAACGCATTAAAACAGTTTCCCGTAAAAAGGTCAGTTTCTATCTTAAAAAAAAAAAAAAACAACATTACCAGTGTGCCAAGGTGGGCACACATCCATGAAAACCAGACAAAAGGCACGTGTGGAGGGCCTTACCAGGAAGACTTGATTGGCACTTTCACTAAGCGTGGAGTCGTCGGGGCTGTCTACGGGGGTCTGGCTTGTAAACTTGGAGTCGAACTGGCTCACGTCATCGGCGGATTGCTATGGAGACAGGAAGGTAGCCGGTCAGGTCACCTCGCCCTCGCCCCCACCCACACCCTCACGCCCACCGGCAGGACTGTACCACTGCAAAGGGTCACTGCAGGGGCACTTACGAGGAAAGGTTTGAAAGGAGGCTCCACTTTCCGTGCAAGGAGGTCGTCCCAGTTAATGTGTCTGAAGAAGGGGTGGGTCTGGGAGTGAGAGAAACACAATGACTCCTCCGCCCCAAAGAAGCAAATCCATCATAATTTAATGGCGCAACTGAGTCAGTCGTCCCAAAGCCACCCTTCACGGACGTAGCCAATCAGGTGGTTACCTGCACTTCTGTGGCATCTCCTGGTCCCGCCCCAAGTCGCAATGAGGCGTTTCTTTTGAGCAGCTGTAGAGAGACAGAGGTCAATATTCAGCAAACCTGCTGGTAAGACAGGCTACAGTACACGTCATATTAGCAAATCTGTTAGAACAATGGCGTGACAATGTATGTGTCTGAACAATCTGCTGGTATGAAAAATGTGTGATGTGCTTGAACAAATGGCACTTTTACAATTGGTGGTGGCCTTGATGGAAAACTACAAAAACTCAACAGAAGTATGAGAGTTGAAAAGGTTCATGTTCTACTGGATTTTATCTTAACTGCATTGACATCACCAGAAATGCATACCTTTTTTAGAAGGTCCCTGGCTTCTTGTGTGAGGTAGGGTGGGAGGTTCAATTTGCACTTTAATATTTTGTCAATGGTCTTCTTCCTGTTCTCACCAGTGAAAGGTGGCTGGAAAACACACACACACAATTGTTCGATTACTCTTTTTACTGTACAGTATTTTTAAGATACAGTTTACATTTAAGGCCTTTGTCAATTTTCTTTAAATCTTGTTTAAATGTAAGCTGTTTTTTGACCTGTTGAGCATGAATGCAATGGGAATATATCCCACTGATCTCAGTTGCTTTAAAACCACAGAGTCAGTCGCTTACAAGGTGATAATCAAGTGATGACACCTCATCTAAACTGCCTCTTTAAAATGACAGAGCTCTTCCTGATGTAGAATGAGTGAGTGTGCTTGAATGTCAGAGCACACATAGAGCTACAGGCTATCTATAGACAAGTGCCTATCCATGGGATGTGAAAAACTGGGGAATGGTGCACTTACTGCGCCTGTAAGCATGTCATACATTAACGCTCCCAGACTCCACCAGTCAACAGCCCGGTTGTGTCCACTTCTCATTAGGATCTCTGGAGCCCTAAAACAGAACAGAAATGGAATTTAAGCACAACAGACTCAAAGATATAAAAAGGATATACTTTCCCCTCATGTCCAGTGCTGTTTTTTCCCCTGCACTAACAGATGGGTCATAATAAAGATCATTTCATTGAATGCCAGAGAAGGTAGCTCTTAAAGTTAACTTACATGTACTCTATTGTACCACAGAAAGTGTGGGTGACTGTGCCATCGTGGATCGATTCTTTACACAGGCCGAAGTCTGTCAGCTTTACATGACCTGCAAAAACAATGAAAAAGAAACACTGAGGAAAAACGTTTTTTAACTGTGCACTTTAAAATAAAAAAAATGAAATTGCTTTTGTTCCATTATATGGTCTGGTAATACTGAGGGAGTACGCTCGGGCCAAAATAAATAATCAAAACCTTAGCAATTATTCACATTCATTGAATATGCTTGGCCACACTGCAAACAAGCCCGCTTTAAAGAGGCCACAACCACCGTGACAGATTCCTGCAGCCGTATCTTAAACTCATTACCCTCCTAAGTGTGTCGGTCTAGGCATGAAGCATTACAGTCAAGCGCTTTATACACTGCAGCCAGAGGAGCGGTGGAGAAATATGTTTTCCGGTGATTAAATACATCTGCGGCTGAAAATTTGATTTGAGGCAGATGCAAAGCAGCATCTTCCCACTGCGGCCTGCTTTTGGTCCAAGACTTTTTTCCCCCAGCAGAGGTCGGTCCGCCCGGTTATTTACCGTGGTTATTCAGCATGATGTTTTCTGGCTTCAGGTCTCTGTAGATGATGCCTTTCTGATGCAGGTGTCCCAGGGCCATGGAGATCTCAGCTAGATAAAAGCTGCAAGGGGAAACATGACCTTCAGTGAATGTCACAAAGTACACCATGGTGTCACTGGAACTGATAAAGCACAATACATGGGGGGACTTTAGGGGGAAAAAGCTGTCCACCTTACAAAATGTATGGAATAATTTTCCAAAGAATGATAAAGTGAAAATGTTATTTCTGAATAGTTTTATTTCTGACAATGCACTGTCACTATGGAATGACTTCCCTCATTGGTTCTGTTTACATAACATGAGTTGTGACAGATAGGAGTCACAGGAACTGTTTAATCTACATTTTTCCCTAAACCAGTTCCACTATATCTGAAGCAGAGAGGTCTTCACAGGTCCAAATATTTCCATCCAACCTGCACCAGAATTGAGCAGGCATCACTGGCGCCTGCCATTTAAAAAACAGAATCTGAACCAAACCACTGAAGCCTTGAATGAGAAATATTGAGCTGGTGATTTATACAAGCTGCAACTGCACATGCAAGATTTCACAAACCGCCACTTGATGAACCAAGTTGAGAAGTTTGTTTGGGTTTGGGTCTTGGGTCTGGTGTTGGATCGTCTGTGAAGACCACTGATCTAGACAGCCTCCTTTAAAACAACTTACCAGGCTGTGTCTTCCATGAAAATTCCTTCTCGCTCCAATTGCATAAACAGCTCTCCACCTGTGAGTTACAACCGGCCATTACACTTTGCTCTGAATGCCATAAAAACAGAGGCCTCCTGACATGGCAGAGGCATTACAGTCTCATGCTATTGAGAGACCCGTATGAAAAAACAAAACATTGAAAGCCATGTGATTTTTTTTTATGGATCACTGTAAATTACATGCTGTACTCTAAAACTTTGGACCCCAAGCACTGCCAATACAGTGTTTTCACTTGCCGATCTGAGGGCCTTTATTCAGACAGACAGATGTTTGCTTTCCCTTGGTGGCACATCAAATGGGCTTGGAACTCAGTTCCATGTGGGCCATGGGTCAGGACCCGCCGCCAGCGCTGTGGACTCACTCACCACTGAGGTACTCCAGGATGAGGTAAAGCTTGCCCCCGGTCTGGAAGGCGTAGATGAGATCGACGATGAAAGGGTGCTTCACCTCCTCCAGGATGTTGCGTTCCGCCTTGGTGTGGGCCGTGTCCTTTGCGTTCCGCACGATCATGGCCTGCGTTCCCACAGAAATCACACAATCTGCCCTTAACATCCACCACATCACACCGGTCTAGCAGACGTTCTTGCCCAGAGCCACATACAGCTCTCAATTTTTACACGCTGAACCTTTAAACAGTTGAACAGTTACTAAGCGCAATTCACCTTGCCCAAGAGTACCACCTGGGAATCGAACCTTTGGGTTACAAGCCATGCTCCTTTACTGTTACAACACTCTGCTGCACTTCAGCGGAGGAACACACAGCTTTCACACAATTGCTACATCAGGGACAAGAACAGCAGACAGCATTTCAAAAGAGCAACTTTTGGGCTAAAATGCTAATTGGTCTGTCAACGTACGAGGAAAAAAAACAGCATCCTTGTCTGGTTTTTATTGCCTCTACATTTACAGAGCTTGGTTTTCCAGTTTCCTCAGCTCATAAGGAGGTGCAGCATTTTGAACTACATTACTATTGCTTTTCAACACTTCCTAAGGTATTTTATTGGTGGGTCATGTTTACCAATGGGTGCGCATTTCATTTTGTCAAGGAACTGTGACTGACTGTAACCACTGGAAGAACAGCACTTGTTCTGTTCTCATTCAATTAAGCCGGTCTGTTACCGCTTTAGCTCAGGGCAAGCAAACCAACAAACTGACTCACATGCTGGCAAGGACGGGTTAGCGTGAGTCTGTGCCACAGAGGCCAAGAGGAAGCTGTGCTGGGTCTGACAAAGCCACTTAAATCAAGCACTCTAAATACTGCCGGAGTCAGTCTGCTGCACGGCGCAGAATAAACCCAGTGCTCCCTTAGCACAACAGTTCTGGAATAACCCCCCTGTTTCACTTGGCAGCGCTATCTATGGCCAGTCGCACGCCACTCTTATCGCACATCCCTGTAAAATTAGCTCAGGGCACCGCTACAGTAGCTACAGTAAATGCAGGCCATGTGCTATAAACAGAGGTATTACCAGAAACTAGGCTTCTTGGAAAAGCGGGCCTGGTGGCCAAAACTACACGGTGCTGCAGCTGTCAGATTAAACACAGGGGACAGCGTGAATCGAAAGGAAGGAGCAAGCTGCAGCTCTCTGCAGAGCCTTCCAGGAAGGTTTGTTCAGCTGGGACATGTGCAATCGTGGTTGGCTTGGCCTTCTCATGCACCAGCTCAGCGCGTGTCACTGTAACATATCAGTCAAACTCTACCCCCTGCAAGTGCTATGAGCATGACTTTCATGGGTTTAAAACGCCACTAAGGATCCTGCCTCTTAAACACTCCAGTCCTTCTTATTCTCAGTGTTCTACTCTTAGAAGACACGCTGAAATCACAGCAGCAAACTGTTGCTGTATTAAAAGCTTGGTACTGTACCTTCTTAAGGACCTTCATGGCAAATATTTTTCCTGAAGTGGCTCCAGACACTTTTCGAACTTGGAAAACCTTGAACAAGAAAGAAAATATATAAATAAAGACATATTTAATGCTACAGGGAAAAGTTCTAATGTTATCACTTCTTTCTCCCCAAAATGTTAGGTCTGATTTCAGACAAATCCTTCAGGAAAAACCTCACAAAATGCAGACACTCTGGATGTTACAACTAAGGGCTGCCCCTTGCCTTTCTAAGACCTGTTTAAACACACAGCAGCTACATATACCTGTGTAGATTTCTTTCTCTTGTTTTCAGTTTGATATCAGAAGAATATCCCTTTTGAAAAAGCCCACAAACTGCACAGACTCTCTGGATGTCAGAGTGGGGGGGGGGGGGCACCTTACCTTCCCATAGCCCCCTTTTCCTAAGACCCGCAGTAATTCAAAGCACTCCGGCCGAATCTGCTCCGTTCCTTTGTTGACGCTGTCCTCTGATATTTCAAACTTCTCACAGTCGTCCATGTTACTGCAGAAAGCACAAACATTTTGTGAACTTTGATAACAACAGCAGCAGCTAAGGAAATACATTGGAGGTAATTAAAAAAAAATCAACACATGGGTGTTTTTTTATATTACTTTCTGTTTACTGTTATTTGAAGTTGTGGAAGAGAACAGGCCATGCACGTAAACTTGCAGTGGACAGTACTTGGCTGTTTTGTACTGTCTGAATGGAATTCAGACAATCAGAGCTTTAATTTGCACTTCTGATTGTTCTTCCTGGCAGTCAGGAGTAAACATGAAAATAACTCTATGGCTACATATTAGCTGTAATCAACCTTAAAAGTGCCTTTGATTCAAACAGATGAATATCTCCAAACCTCACTTGCATGCAGTGAGTGAATCTGATTATCGATAACGTGCAAAAACCAGAGACAGAAAGAAAAGTAGAGTCTCACAATTCAAAACCGCTGCACTGCTCCATGTACTCGCTGATCTGAGCCTGCAATGCAGAAGCAAACAGGCGTTAATGTCACCGTTCCCTCATCATTGTCACCCTGAGGAAACACTGTTACATTCAATGCCATGATTGAGGAAATCATTTTAATAAGATTTTTCTCATACATTCTCTATACACATGGTGTACTGAAATCAGCACACACATACAGAATGGAAATTATAGCATAAAGGTTTAGGCCTGGCAGACTCAACAGTGTTGGTGTAATTATTAGCACCACTGTAAATGTACATGAAAAATTTAGGACAACAAAATACTTATGAGCTGGGACACAAAGGGGCAGTCATCATGCCCATTTCAAATGACTTCAGATAAGGAAAATTAGAATTTACTATGCTGACAAATATGTGGGTTAAAAAGCAGTCCAGATGGCTGTTGAAGCTATGAAGCTACGAATAATCTGAAAATGTTGAAAAACCCACTACAATTCATAAATCCCTTGAGGACAACAAAATAAGTTCTGTCAGGTTAAGTGCTTGACAAATTTAACAACATGATGCCTAATATGGCTTGTTCCCCCTTTGAAGATGAAATACCACCATTACAATGGTCAAAGAAATTTAAAGTGACAGGGTAATAGATCTCTGCAAATCATAGCACTGGAGTCTGCACCATCAGTCACTGTAAGGTGTAATGATTTTGCAAATTATTCTCGACCACATCTACTGTACAGTGAACCCCTCTATATTAATGAGATCCTATTAATAATAGATTTTGCTCACACATTCTCGATCTTGCGCTCACACTGAAGTCACCAAACACACACAGCATGGAAACACAAGCTTTCATTCTAAAGGGCTGGCCGAATCGACCCTACAATGAAGGTATAATTATTAGCGTTACAGTAAATAACAAAGGCAATGATTCTTGCGGCTATGGCTGGTTTCATAAATCACAGTCCTATTCCAATCTAAATCAGCCCACAGCATGGGAAAATGTCAACTTTTTCTATTACACTAAGTGCTACAATTAACTCTGTCTGACAGCAGCCGGGCAGGCGATGGGCTTTCGGAACAAACTGCAACTATCAAATCCACTTTCTTTCCTTTTGAATTGCCCACACATCAACAGCGGACAAATTCTACAGATGGATGCCAGGATGGACACCTCCTCTAGAATATAATGCAAACGCCACAGTGCTGATGCTCCCCCACCACCCACCTGCATGAGGGTGTAGAGATCACACACCTCACCCCTCTTTCATTGAATAACAAAACTGTTTTGGGAACTACTGAGAAAGGAAGAAAAAAAATATTTGCCAGGAATTCCTGCAAGCACAGCATTAGAAACCCTTTCACCTCACATTGACTTTTCAGTACTCTAGTTCAGTCCGGGTGTCAGGATAGACAATGGCTCTTTCTGCTCTCTGAGAGACCCACCTTTGAGTCTTATCATCAAATTCACTTGTGAAAACAATCAGTAGGGTATCTTATTTTCATTGTACATTGTGTGTGAGCTGTGCTGTGCGAATTAACGCTTCAATGTTATGTTTATTTTCACTCTCCCCTAAACCTTTGTGGACTTATGACTATATAAACATATCGTAAGCGTGTTCAAATAAACATTTAAATACATTCACATAAATGTACTAAGTGTTTGCATTTCAGCCTGTCACTTTTCAACAGAAGATTCTCCGTGAAGAACCCTTGTTTTTTTTTTAAAGAGCAGAAGAGACAGCTGGCTTGAATTTACAAAATGATATTTGAACATGACCTGGCATGTTTCCAGAAAAAAAAACACACTCAGGCAGAATAAGTTTCACTGTTCTAAGGTGATTTAATCTCCGTGGCCTTTTTCAACACAGCTACTCCTCATAAATTCATTATTTTAAAAACAACAGACCTTTACACAAACATGCCCTTGGCATTGCTGGGAAAATTGTCATCCCTTCGGCTAAATAACGTTATTTCATTGAGACATCCCTCACGTATGTGACGACCAAGGAAGAATGGCATTCCAGTTAACCTGAGCCGGCCTTAGTGCCATACTTAAAATAGCAGCCGCTCTGATCAGTTTGAGGATACACAGATAACCAGCCGCTGTGAGCTTAAAAGCATCATCTGACTGAACTACCATCAATTCATATTAACCTACAGAGTGTTCTCAACAGCCAGAGCCATTTGGATAGCTGGCTGGTCAAAAAAAAACTATGCTTCCAAAACCTTTTCATATGCACGGCATAATAAATCCTGATGGACTTTATAAAATTACTTTTCAGAAAATTGCTCTGCCATAAGGGAAACCACAAAACTATGCAAGGGGCAGCAGAAAGAACACTGAAAACTGAACATGTCTATTATCCAACTGGGACATTCAGTGAGAAAGGGAAACAGCTCTGGCATAGAGCTTAGATTTTCTTAGAAACTGGCACATACATATGCTATGTTGTGTCATATTCAGACACAGCCCAAAATGTCTGACTGACATTATAAATAACTTTTGTAACATGACTGACAGAGGTCATTTTTGTGTGCCTTGAGTGCCTTCAGGAGGTTAACAGGAGGAGGGCACTAAACCCAAATCCTTTTACTACCCATGTTCCTCTCACCCCTGCTTAACAGGTATGTGTAAATTAATGCTTCAAAGAGTGTATGTATGTGTGTTTGTGTATGCGTTTTGGGCCTGGGTGGAGTCTTCTTGATTTAGGCATACCTCAAGCAGTCCAACACAAATCAGAGTTTCTTCACAGTGTGACTGGATAAATAATAATGACAAGGGACGACCACCAACAAGCCCCCATGAGAGAATAACTACAGTCGGAGAAAGTAATGCATTTAATGGGAGCAATGCAGTACCATTGCAAATTTTTATTCATTTATTTATTTTTGCATCAAAGGCTATATTTGATATTTCTATAATATGGTTATTAATATTCATAAATGACTACGTTTAATTTTGCTAAAATTAACATTTTAAATTTTCAAAATTCTTGAAATTCTAGAGACAAAGCGTTGCCCCTATCATACAGAGGAGATGAAGAAATATTAGTTGTGTTTCAATTTCCACGTGACAAGGGTACCAACTTGGAAGAAAAGTCACATTTCACACAGAGTGAACGAACTTTTTGTTCAAGGTGTTTCCCCCATAAATTCCAAAAAGGGAAGCATAAACTGATAACTAATTAAAACTAATTAATAATGGGAAACGAATCATTTGATAACTTACTTAAACACAGCTGGTATGTTCGGCTAATCTGTGGACAGAAAACATTCTTCGGGCTAGAAAGAATCACTATTCGCAGGACGGCAAACCAAGCAGCTAACGTTACGTAAAAGCTAATCAACAGTAACAGATTTCTAGCTGGATATCTCGCCTAAAATATTCTTAAATGTGCAGACTGGTTTAACACACCAGGCCTATCTGACGATGCATTTCGAGCAAGCGCACATCCTCGGTTTAGCACTTATGCTTTGAGAGCCGGCTAGTTGGCTTCACATCTGCAACATGAGATTTAGCGACGTAACTCACTCACTCAGTCACAGCTTACTAGCAACCAAGCTAATACCCGTTAGACAACCACGTTCATATTCGTAGCAAGATGAGTTTTATTAGGCTGAACTAACTAGCTGCCACATGAACAAGACGGCACCGTGGACCACCAACGTTGGCACTTTCCGCAGCTACCTAGCTGCGAACGGTAGCCTGCAAGCAAATATGATCACATCATTTTTTTCTCTGCATCATGAAGTCGTTAGATAGCTGGTTTCTGACTTTAAAAAGACAACACAACAAATGACTAGCTGTGTAATATGTTAACATTGTGTAGTAGCTTGCTAGCGCTGTCATGAAATCAGTCGGTACTGTCATGACTCACTCGGCGCTGCAAAATTACTAGGATAGCTGGCTGGCTGGGTAGTGTTATTACGGGGTTTAACGGGGTTGCTGGAGATGATGTGGTCGTCCAGAACCCCGTTCTCATGCATTACCCAGGTTGCTTACTCGAGTATCGTTGCACTTCAGAAATATTTGCCAGCTAGCAAACTGGCTATACGGCAAATGTCATGAGTTAACATTAGCTAGCCAGCTACCGTCAGACCAGAGCCAAGATTCTGCGATCTCCTGTCAGTAATTAGCAATATAGCGAGCAAGCGAGACTTCAAGCTGGGCATGGAAAGTAGCTAGCTACCACTTGCCAGCTGCATTACTAAACAGGTGAAAATAAGCGCATAGTTTGCTAGCTTGCCATCTTGCGACCGTTAGCTAGCTATTTTTGAGGAAAGCCGCAACCGCGCTGAGCAGCAGGCGCACTACTTTTAGCGCTATGCGTAGGTCTAATGTTAGCAACAGCCGACAGGACAACTTGCTAGCTTGCTGGCTACGGTACAGCACATTTCTGCATTTATTGTCCCAGCGATGTCACTGTCAGAATCGGGCCTATCCTTTCGCTGCAATGACAATGTGTGTGTAGCCCGCATCATTAGGCCCCGAACCGCACAGATCAGTGCGACCACTTCAGGCCAATCGCTTACCCCCTCCTCAAGCTCATCGTCAGAGACATTTTCTTCTGGCTGGTCCAAGTCGATGTCGAACACGCCGGCCATGGCCTCGGTCTCTCTTCGCTCTCTCAGTCCGTGCGAATGGCTCTTGCTGACCGCCTCATGGAAACGCGTACGCCGCCGCCATAACCGGCTACAGTATAACGCATGCGCACAGCACTACCAGCCAAACAAAATTCCAGAGGTGAAAAAAAAGAAACACAAAGCAGCCCAGAAAACCGCTTGCTACGTTGACGCATGCGCGATCATTCGACGTGTTTCGGGACAACTAAGGGCACTTGCCGGTATCGTGATTGCGCGGTATGTCCTCACCGGTAGGCAGTTCACCGCAGAAACGAGCGTGGTTTTGGTGTGCACGGTTTTTAAGAGTGGGGATCGGAGCCGTAGCAGGTAAAGCGGGGTGGGGCGGCGGGTTGATTTGAATTTAAACATTTTTTTCCAGTTTATGTTTTCAGAATGTTTAATGAATCACATTTTATAGAGAAGAGAATTTTATTTTTTTTCAGCAAAAAGCCAGATTTGCTTTTGCAGCATTTGCCCGTTTTATGTCATACTCTGGCCCTTGGTAAATCTCACCCTGTGACTGATTTTATTTTTTCAGTTCATTTAGCTAGTGGCTCTTGATGTGGCCAAAATTGGCCATATCAGAAGTAAGTAGGCATATTTAATGCAAAGCTGTGTACTGGGGAATCAGGATGTTTTAGCTTACGCACCATCACACATACCTCCCATAAATAAACAAGGAAAACAGATGAAAGCAACAGAGTCTAGTATTTCAGGAGAGTCTAAGCTTTGGATTGCAGATCAAACCCAGACACCTGTCTTGATCTGGGCAGATGCCGGCATGCAATTAGAGTGTTTACAGCCAAATCAGTGTGCAGATGATAGACTTGTTTTGTTTTGCCTTTAAAGCCTGAAGGATCCTGGGTGGTTCAGATGTAATAAATGTGCTTGTTCCTAGCACAGGCTTTGAAACTTGCCATGTCGTCTGATGACACCCACAAGCCCACAGCAGTGGAACAACCTGGCTCCGTTCCGACGGGGGTAGGGGTTAGTAGGTCGGCCTTGGTTCACTCCTCACACCACTGGCTCCATGCAGCTCATTCCGGCTGCCAGTACGAGATCCAGGGGAGGCCTTTTATGTCATTATTTTTAGCGATCCAGAATAATAAAACTCTCTTACCAATGGACCCCATGTTGAATGCAGCTAGTGAGAAGACAGTATGATTACGTACATTCATAATAGTGGAAAGCACTGTCACAACATAGGTAACAGAGAATTCCATGGTGGTCTTATTCAAATGTTCTGACATATTCAGCTCTAGTGTCTTTTATTTTCTTACATTCTTTATTGGCAACTTCCATTTTTTTACACTGTCAAGCCAATATCTGTACCACCACAAAATCCTCAGTTGGAATAACTACCTGTGGACATGCACTGAGTTTCCCGTCTCTGCTCATAGACAAAAGGTCAGTACCTGCATTGTGGTTTGTTGTTCAGAAACTTTTGTGAAAGAGCAGAAGGGCAACCAGGAATGCAGGAAAGCGGGTTGGTGTTTTACAACAAGAAATTTTGTTTTTACTGTGAATCTGTGTCATTAGATTAACCCAGAGGAATTGTACAGAGAAATTTGCGAATGTTTACTAGACAAGACTTTTGGATGATAGCTCAGCTGTTCAGTGTAAATAACAGAGGCTGGCAATTCGCAGCTCTGCTTTATTTATTATTGGTGTCCACAGCTTTTGATATCGCAGTTTGTTTTAAAGCAGTTGCAAATCATTGTTTTCACTTTAATCATACATCTGTTTTCACCATCCAGCTCAAATGCACACATGAATCAATATTCTGCTGTGTCACACATGGTGGAGAATGTGGGTGTGTGAGTAATCACACAGGAGAGGGCATACAGTAAGATTAAAACGGAAGCATTACATCAATGTTCAGCAGCTTGGCTGCACACGCAGCCAACACTGCCCTCTTTGAAAAGCAAAGGCAGAGCAACATGTGTCTGAGGAGTTAAATACTGCAGCCACTGTAGCATTATCTGTCCATGGTAACACAGCCATATCCAGCGCTCCCTCTTGACATTTTACCCATAAAATTACCCATGAAGTTGGGTCTTACCTGCAAGCATGCAAGAAGGCAACTATGGGAGAAGTGGCCATGGGACCAAGGAGGATGGAGTTATTAAAGGAAGATGCCCTCTATTGATGCTTTTTCAGACCCCAAGCAAGAGCTTGAATTTCTCACAACTGGTCTTTTAAGCAATCCCCTTGGTCCAAAACATATGTGTTGGTCCAGTGTGCCATAGTACTACTCCAGTCTGAGATAAGAGCAGATATTCTGAAGCCACAGGCAGAAATCCAGTCACACCCAAATATCACACACAATCATACCTGTTCAGACATGATCAAGCATATTGCTTGACCCCAATAATGACTGGTAACTTGACTTATTTGGATGCAGACTAATATTATAAAGTAGTTGATCACTTGTAGCCAAACAGCAGTTACTTTTAATATTGAAATATTTGTATTCATGAGTGAAATGCACTTCGGTTTTGCATTATACAATGAAGACTTGTCAAATTAATTTTACAGGATGGGATTCATTTTTTTAAGACTAAAGAATATTGTTCTTTCATTGGATATGTATTTATGCTTTAAAATGTAACTAAACCTAGGCACCCAGCCTGCTTGTAGGTATGGCCTGTATACATTCCCGCTAAAGAACACTGGTCATTGTCCATAGTTGGAGGGATCTGTCAAATGAGCATAAAGATGTACAGTATCATAGGCCAGGCAAGTATTCATCCACATCTGAAATAACTCTCTGTCAGAGTTGCAATATGAGCCTAGTTTTTCCATTCTGAAGTATAACAGACGTCTAAATTAGAGGCAGTGTATGAAAATTAGACGTAATTGGCTCGGTGGAGAATTCACAAAGTAGAATGTGGCATCCCTTCAGAGGACAGCAAGCAAGTTAGTCACACTCAGGTTTGAGACAACCATCAATCAGAAATGTGAACAGATGATGAAACTAGCTAGATTTCTCTTGGTTTTAATCATACATTATGCAAATGATACTGCAGATATGATTGTTTTCACACTGGAATCTAGAAGATAGTTTTACAATATCCATAACTCCAATCACGCATAGGCAAATAACCAATAAATAGATAAATGAACCTAAGCAAACCTGAACAGTTTTTCAACATGATCAGAATACCTAAAAAAGGAATGATAGGTGATACTGTATGTTGGTGAAAGCAAAATAGGTGTCTGAATCATCTTTGTTACTGTAGCTGAGAATATATTTTCATCTAAATTGAATTCCCTAAACTTGAGATCCCCTTAAGCTAGCTAGCCACCTATATGTAACCACAGACAAAATATATGTCTTGAAATATCTATACTTTATAGGATCTGATCTACCTGCAGGATATTGCATTTATCTATGTTCATTCACTTTTTGCTTCGTTATGTCTGTGAGACTCATCTATGTCATACGGTTGGTGTTACTGACACTTCACATTTTAACATTTCCAGCAGCACATACAAATCAATGCCTATAGCAAGTGTGGCCGTGTGGTGCAGTGGGTAAAGAACTGGCATTGTGACCCAAAGGCTGTATATTTGCTGTGCATTTCTCGCCAAAGGGTGCAAGTACAGTGTCCCTTGCTCAAGGGCAGCACTGCTGAACCCTTGAACAAACTATTTAACCAAATTTGCTTCAGCAAATGTTTAGCTGCGTTGTAAGTGGCTCTGGACAAGAGTGTGTGCTAAGCAAATAACGTAATGTGTGTCACTCGCTGTTCCCTGGCTCTTTCCCTCCTTCCTCGGATCGTTGTGCAGGGCAGCTCTTGTTGAAACCGTGCCCAAAGCCATCAGTCAGACCATCGCAGCAGCTGCAAAGGTCTGCTGGCAGGTGGAAACACGGCGAGAGCTGTACGTGCGTCAGAAACGGGGCTCCGGAAACAACTGGGCGGACAGGCAAGGGTGTCACTCACCCCTGGCCCATCCTCCCACACGAGACCAGGGCCGGGCTGCAAATTTCCACATGCTGGCTCAGTTCCTGAGAGCTGAGCTGCTGGACATCGCAGATTCCTGTCCCTCCGTGATGGGATCATGCACTGAGTACGATGGGTAGCATCCCTCTTTGGTTTTTTTCATGTTTTCCACCATGGGATCAGGTGGTGTTGTCAAACAGCAGGATCCTACACAGTTTCCCGCTACACTGTGGGCATTTCATGATAGAGAAACCAGTCACTGCTTTGGGCAGATTATAGCAAGATTCCCCAACCCTCCAAAACTGGGAGGGCTGACACAGGACCACCCTTTTCTGACTGTTGGTTGTTTAAGCAGTATGTGCACAGAGATTGTTGCTGGATAAAGTACAAGCAGAAGAGGCTCTCTGATTCCATGCTGGAGGAAGTACCTGTGAGTCTGCTTGCTCTGTCCATTAACTGCTGTGTCTACAGGTCACACCACAAGGGGGCAGACAGAGTCAAGGTTGTGGAGGCCAATGGAGGCCGGCAGCCTTTCTCACCATGAGCAATATGGCAGGGGATGCACCATTCACTGAACATCACACAGAGATATATGCCCCCATAATGCTTTCATCAATAACCAGCTGTACCGCACCATCTTGAGTGAGCCTACTTTCATAGCACTACAGTTGTTTAACAGATGTGCCTAACTGGAACAACTCGCACAGCTTACAGTTTTTACATTTTATCCATTTATATAGCCAGACATTTATTGAGGAAATTCAGGTTGAGTACTTTGCCTAAGGGTAAAACAGCAGAGCCCCACCTGGGAACAGAACCAGCAATCTTTGGATCACAAGCCTTGCACTTCACCATTATACTGCACTGCTGCTTTCTGAAGGGATTACACATATAATATAATAATATTTTGTTCTTGAGTGAAAACTTTATGTGGCACAAATATTACAGCTCGGTTAGAGGGAATCTCATTTGTCTTTATAATAAGGTTGCTTTTTACACCAATGGCATGCCTTAAGCATTCATGCCTTAAGTATGAAAGTAAGAGGTAGAAGGGCTGGCCTCATATTACACAGCAGTTCAATCAACTGAGCAACATTTGTCACTATTTAGTGTCAATCCTTTGTCTGTATAAAGTATATATGGGTTAGGTCACAAACATAATAGGCCTACATATCTGAACATTCTCATGTGAGATGAATACATGAATGCACTCATGCATGTTTGACAGGATAGCGTGAACGGATGAATCAGCAGTTCTCGGGTGAGTTGATGAGCATCCAGGTGTGTCCTCCAGCGAGACAGCTCATGTGACATTCCCCAGATCCTCTCTGGAGGACAGCAGCTAGGAGCTCATTCACTGTGCAACTCAATGATTTTTTATTAGAGAGAACCACATAGCAATCTCTTAAATTAAGAACTGGATCTGTGTGATCTTGGAAAGCCCCATAATTTTTTTACAAATACAACTAAGGTGGTCCAGTAATGCAAACTGTAGGTTCCAAAACACCTGCTTTTACAGTACATTAGCTATAACTTCACACCCTGCTGTGTCCCTGTGGTCTGCAATTACATTTCAAGCCTACTCTACATAATCACATAAGCTGATGTAAACAGGACCAGTTGGTACAGATATGCAGAAAGACTCCCAATTCAGCTGTTTATTTTTTTACTTGCAGATGCCACTCAAGGCCAGTAGGTGGCAGCGCTGTCAAAGGAAAAGTCTCATTGGTGCTAAGGACAGCATCCTTGAGTGATGAAACCCTGTGTCATGTCAGGAGGTAAAAAAAGCGCTCTGCTTCAACCCATTTAGCAATAGAAGAATAACAGCACCAACCAAAGCATGACCTCATCTGTGTATGTAAGGATGATTTAGCATCTCCGAGGGGGGCTGGTTTCTTGCACCTGTGTGGTCCAGGCTAAAATTATGGTGTGTTTTTGCCCTTTAATACATGTGCCCCCCTCTTTGGGACACCTACAAAGAGGTCATGGGGTGGGGTGGGGGGTGCATCACAGCTGACATTCAGTATCTCCTTGGCACACCCTCTGTTTCCATGACGTTCCTTGTGGTCACAGGGAGGTGACTCACCACGCTTCCCAGTTGTGACAAAGACAAATGACTCAACACACGGTGCACACCTCGCCGTGCCACAGACATGTGACCCGCTACGCTCCCACATCACTGGTGCGATGCCGACGCACTTCCTCTGTGCAGTCTCATCACACTCCCGAGAACAGGGCTAGGCTGAGACAACAGAACTGATGACTCAGCGCAGCTATCATCCCACCCCAGAGAAAAGGCTCATTCTGACCTATCTATCATCAGCTTCATCTTCCTGAACTCCCCTCCGAGATCTAGAAACGGCATCAGCGATTTCACATGTGCAGAGGTTACAGTGAAGGATTGTGTAGAACACAGTATCCTTTTCAAGTCCCACATATTCAATATAACGCATCTGGTAACAAGCAACCGCAAATGATTCATGTTTTTGTGTTTATGCAAGTTGAAATCCTTTCCTGAGTGTTTTGTGCTGAGGGCCCAGAACTGCACTTCTGCTGAGCTGCCACCTGAGGGCGCATATGGAGATCCCAAACAGTGCTGCCAGGTTTGGCTTTTTCAGCCAAATTGCCTGAGTTGCTCCTGATATTGCACTCATTTGTAGGATTGAAAGGCCAGCTGGCATTTTGAATTTTCTATCTTTTTGTTTTTTTTTCCTCAAAAATCACTTCAGATTAATAAAAACATACATTCCGAGTTACAACAGCAAGATGAACTCATTCCGAAGCAAAAATAGCCATATGTGTGCTTCTTCAGTGACAAAATTGTTGGAGGGAGCCAGCTGGCACTTTGTTTGTTGAGTTTGGTTTTTATTTTGGCCATATTATGAAATGTTTCTGGCCAACAGATGACGTCCCATTGGTCTGAGATCCTGAAACCAGGATGGCCACCCTGATGCCAAGGTAATTGGTCACGTTAATTGACAGCAATGCATGTTGGCTTAGATGTGAGTCTTGTCACAAGAATGTACACCTCAATCGCCACACCAGTACACAAATAGCATAGGCATAGTTCTGCTGCTGATCAGATGATAATGCAGTGATTTACATTCCCATTGACTGCAACTGGCAAAGTCTGCACAGCCCTGAGTCTGAGGGACTGACAAGAGCCCAATGGTGAGACTCTTCCCTCCCCTCTCTGCTGCTCAGTCCACAGCTGTCAGCATGGAAAAGTTTGTATTGGCTTACATTTTCCCTGTCAAAGCCATCAGAGCATTGAAACAACAGAATATTTTTAAAAAGGCTACTACATTTCAGTTTTTTCTGCACATCAGCATTCTACACATATAAAAATCAACAAAGGTCTAGGTGCGTAGGTAAGTAGATCAATCTTTTAAATAGCAGCAATGTCTGTACAGAATTACAATTACGATTACAATAACAATTACAATTACAATTGTAATGTAACAAATGTTATCCAGCACCATGCTTTTGAATGACTTAAATAATAAGGCAATATTTTCACTTTGAACTTTTATTGATGAAAGCTAGTAGGGTGCACTCCTCACTAAGGGTGGTTCACACGTGTGAATGACACAGTCCCACGCTAGAGTGCTCAAGTCAGGGCTCTAGGGTATTGGTGACATTTCTGAGGCATTTGCTCATGAGGGTTTTTGCTTATCAGTCCACTGAGTAAGGAGTCTTGTAGGAGGACTTCCTGATCAGTTTAATGTTCCTGTAGCAAGTTGTTTCCAACTATATAGGTCTCAAATAACTGTACTATAGCACTGAGTCTCCTCTCACATAACTGCACTGTAACACTGAGTCTCCCCTCACATAACTGCACCGTAGTACTGAGTCTCCTCTCACATAACTGTACTATAGCACTGAGTCTCCTCTCACATAACTGCACTGTAGCACTGAGTCTCCCCTCACATAACTGCACCGTAGCACTGAGTCTCCTCTCACATAACTGCACCGTAGCATTGAGTCTCCTCTCACATAACTGCACTGTAGCACTGAGTCTCCTCTCACATAACTGCACTGTAGCACTGAGTCTCCTCTCACATAACTGCACTGTAGCACTAAGTCTCCCCTCACATAACTGCACCGTAGCACTGAGTCTTCTCTCACATAACTGTACTATAGCACTGAGTCTCCTCTCACATAACTGCACTGCAATACCGAGTCTCCTCCCTTCCACTTAAGTGCACTGGAACAGAGGAGAACCTGTGGCAGTGGTGTGCCCGGCCCACACGCACACACATTCCTGAGATGGCTTTGGACACCTGGGATCAAAGGCTGGCACTGTGAGGCGAGCGGCAGGCAGCGCGCCACTGGCACACAGAGGTTATCATTCCTCCACCGCCCATTATTAGCCCGCATACTTCAGATGGTTCGCGCAGGAACAGTGCGGCTGAGCCGCCCCCCTCGCGGCCCGGATGACGTCGGTCCGTGCGTCCGCCGGTCGCGTGGGAGCGTGACCGCATCCCCCTTCCCCCCCCGGCCCACACCAGTGCGTGGAGCGTGGCGTTCGGACAAAAAGGTGCACGTCTGACTGCGCGCTACCCGCGGTGAAAGGCCGGCTGTGTGCGTACGTGACTGCGAGCGCCTGTGGAAGCGAGGCCCGGCCGTCGCTCGCTAATGAATCAACGGCAGACTGGATCCTTCCATTGGGCTCACTAGGCCCGCAGCCAGAGCGGGGGCTCTGTTAAACCAGCTGAATAAATCATACAGGGGATTTTCTGCCTCTGACACACTTTGCGTGAGAAAGCACATTCACTTGCAAATAGCTGCGCAAGGGGACTTTCCGAAAAGGGCTCATTTGCACAGTGACAGAAAAAAGGAGCTGTCACGACACAGTTGTTTACTTTGTTGTGCGTGCATTTTTGGGATTTCGTATCAGAACATCCTGATTTGAGCTCAGCAGACGCAAACGTGTCTGCTGCCGCTGCAATCTAAGCGGCAAACATGCCGTCTTCTCAGTCTGAGGCGGGCCGGCCCCAGTAGGACATCATGCAATTAAGTCAGTCTGAACGGAGCTTTGGGATCACACCACGGGTTGAGTTCCCGGGCCCTTTCAGCGGAGCGTGAGCACGTGTGCCTAATCCAGGACAGGTTGTTCCAGGTGAGTGCCAGAAGGCAGCCCTTCCTCCCCCTGTGTTGACGCCGCTCCCTGCGTTGGGCGAGAAGGCCAAATCGCGCTCACCGTTGGCAGCCTGTGAAAAGGAATGCTCTTACGCAAGGTCAGATGAATGCCCTTGTGAAGCCCTGCTTAAATAAAGAAGTGACGCAGTTAATGAACTGACACGGGGGGGTGTGTGTAAGTGAGTGAGTGCGTGTGTGTGCATGAGTGTGTGTGTGTGTATGTGTGTGGGGGGGTGTTCTGTCAACTTCCGGGAACAGAGTGAAAACACACACAGGCAAAGACTTTGAATGGGTGGGCACTGAGACAACAGGAACACTGTGTCGGTTAAGGCTTGCCGGGTGTGTGACTGTGTGTGTGCGCGTGGAGGGTGATTCACTGCTGTCATCCTTTCTCGTGAACCTAATTCATATTGATTGCTTCACAGGAGCTGGATCCACACATGAGCTGGCCGTCCTGAGAGGAGAGCTATCAGAGGGCGTGCCGCGTGTATGGTTACGTCCGCCATATCTCCTTACCAGTGTGCTCCGCCCTGTCTCTCTCTCTCCCTCTCTCAGCACAGACCCTCTCACTGTGGCCAGGGGGAGCGGGCAGAGAGAGAGAGGGAGCGCACCCGGGATGGACCCCCCCCACAATTTGTCCAGCTTGGTGAGAGAGCCGCAGTTCAGCTCCTCCCGACGACTGGCTCCTTTGAATCCCCTCACGCTGAAAAGCTTCCGCGTGTCATTCTGAACCCACTTCAGTCACAAGCCTCAGAATGAGTCTGCTCATGCGCTTTGGTTCAGGCTGTGAAGATGCACTGCGTCAATTAGCCATTCTCTTTTAACACACTCCATGCCACCGCCCCCCGGGGAGCTGAGGCATTAGCTCTCTCAGATGCGTGTGCTTCGGCCACAAGTAAGAAATCGTTTGCATAAAGATTAAATCAGACTCTGTCCTCGTTTGTTAGAAGTGGTAATTCTCAGTGTCATTCAGACAAATAAAAGCCATTGCTCACTGGAACAAATGAAGGAAATGCTGCGGGCTTTCCAACTTTAAATGAATCCCACACCCGACCAATTGAGAAAGACTTATGATGTGCTGCTAAAAATCTGTACAGAACAACACGGATCCAATTGTACTTATTACAGCATGCTCACATTCAAGCTGTCTGCTTCACTTAGCCATACCAGCGAAGTATTCATAATAAATGACACCCTATGGTGTTACATGATACATGAACCTGAGATATGATACAGATATTAAATATACAATGTCTCTAGCAGACAGCATTGTGTGTGTGTGTGTGTGTGTGTGTGTTTTCTCTAGCAGACATTCAGACATTGTGTTTCACTTGCCATATGCTTAACCTCTAAAGCCATGGCAGAAGTCATTTGTACAGTGAAGTAACAGACCACAAGAAGCTGCCAGCAAAATCTGGTCCGGCACCTGATGTGTGTCAGCCGTAAATCTCTTCACAACATTGTGACAAAAAAACAGAAAACAAAGAGCACAGATGTCTACCAAAGAATAGGAAGTTATTTGTACCTTCACAATTAAGCACTTCTCAGAGGATCATGAAAATGGTGGAATGGAAAGTGCACATGATTGTAATCTTGTCTCTGTTCCCCTGCTCCTTATTTGTTTCAAAGGTAATAAAACTAAAACTGCCTTGAACTTACGCCAATGTGGAACAAAGCTGTAGTCAGAGTTATTAGGCTGACAATGATCTGGTGTGAGCTGCTGAGAAACGGACAGCTCGGGTTACTGGAGATACGGAGGCATCGGGTTGTCATTTGGCCATGTGCTCCCCATGACAGTTTGGATGTACTTTATGCGTCAGGCTGTTCAAAGCTGAACGTTTATGTTTTTTGTAAATCATTTTGCTGGACCCCCTTTGCAATGTGTGTGTGTGTGTGTGTGTGAGGTCATACCAGGGTGACAAAGAGTGGTTGCACAGCAGAGCAGCTCATGGGCAGGTGTGTGTGTGTGTGTGTGTGTGTGTGTGTGTGTGTGTGTGGAATTGTCCACGCCGCCTTGGTAACCCCATCCTTTGCTATTTCCTCTCGGGGTCATGGAAGGCCCTGTGTGCCCCTTTGTCTGCCTATGAGCACTGCTGCCTGTGGCTCCACCCCCCGGCCCAGCTGCGGGCACTGTTTAACACGCCGAGCCCGAGGTGTCGCCCGCTGCCAGCACAATGCACGCACACCCGCTCAGGGCACACGTTTCAGCACAGCACTGAATCCTCACCCAGAGACCAGGGCCGCAGAAACATTGAAGACAGATTTCAGTGGGGGTGTGCCATTGTGCCTGTCCCCACAAGACTGCAGTTATCAGTGGTCCACCCAGCACTGTTCCTTACTGCCCAGAGGGCCTCTGGTGGGGAATAGCGTTTTACTGCTGCGCACAACCACATCAGGCTGAATAAGTTCAAGCATCAGTCAGCTTTTATGAACCCTTACCCTCCAAGTTCACCCCCCAAACGCCTCTGTTTCCTTACGGTGGTGCAATGCACCACACAGGTTTGTTCTCCACGGTGCACCCAGGATCCTGCAGAGGCAGCGAGCCGTCACCACAATCTCACCTGTACTATGCCCCCTACCGCCACGCAACGCTCAGGGCCTCAGCGGCCATACTCTGAGGTTACTCTGTGGTTCACGAGCGCAGGAAATGCCATTTCTCACTAACCCCACGCCGCCCGCCGCCGGGACAGTCCCAACGGTTCACCGGCGGTGTCAGAGGGCGTCGCGGAGGGTATCTTTTTCACTCATGAGAAAATCACACCATTCAGAACGTGCTCGCCCCCCAAGCAACAGGTTCACCCTCAGAGCTTCCAGAGACGTGCCCTCTGTGGCTCAGCGTAGCAACCCCAGCAATGGTGGGAGGGAGGGGTGGCATTCCTGCAGGGAAAGCATGAACCGGGTGGTTGTGGAGCATTAACAAGCTGCCAGTTTGAATCACATGAGGAGGCGCTTGGCCCAGAGTCCCATAACGTGGGGGTTCTGATGCAAATCACTGCCTCATCGTTTGAATACTTGGGCCGGTTGGGCAAAAGACTTTACATGTCGGTTTCCGTTGTAAACTTTGAAAGCACTGTCACAGCCAGCCAGGCTGATGACGCATGGATTATCTTGGGAAAAAAACTACAGTCATGTTCGCTCTCGAAGGCAAACATTAGGTCACTGCTTCTTCATGTAAATATCAACAGGCTCGGGGCACATTGTGTTTATCTTGGCAGACAGCGTCCTGATTGGTCTAAAATTCCCATGTGACACATCTGTACCAATTATAGGCAAGCATGCATTGCGTCTCCCCCATTCATTGGTATTTGTTTACCCGTGGGTGACTACAACGTACTGGGCATGAGCCTGAAATGGATCTCAGGTGATGACATACAAAGGGGGTTTGTTCATTACGACAGCCATGGAAACCCCAGTAGAGCTGGGAACAGACACGCTTTGTGGATGGTTACAACTAAAACAATCACAGAAGGTGCCAAACTTAAACTTCAGTTTTTCCTCTGCGCCGGAGAGAGACCCAAAGCGCAAGGCTCTGACTCGAGGTGCTGTCTGCGTAAGATTGATGCGCATCTTTGTTTACCCCCAACAAAAAAATGTGCCCGTGCCTTAATTTCATCTGTAGAACACTGATTACAGGAACATAATTGTAGTTGTTGCTTTTGTGTGTGACGCTGGTGCCTCTCCCTGCATGGCTCCGCCTGAGAGGCCAAACAAAGGCCTGGTGATCTGAGGCTCCTTTTCTGGAAGCTCTGGGCTTACATGGGTGTAGTGCAGTTACGGGTCATTACTAGACAAGAAATAACACAAAAGAGTCCCCGAAGCTTTAGTGTAACTCTTTATTTTAGTAAAAGAAAAACACATGTGAAAGACACTGACACACGCACACACTTACACAGGCACTTTTTTTTTTTTTTTTTGCAAAGCAGTGGAGGGAGATTCCTTGTGGAACAGGACGTCCTGTAAACGGCCAAGAAAAACATACTCCCAAGACTGGCGAAGCCAAACAGCCATTCCAGTTATTCTGATTTTTTTTTCTCAAAAATTCAAATAATAAAAAAAAGTTTCCCATCGTTGCCTTCCAGAAACATTACCTTCTCCTGAAGTCATTTCTTCAAAGGTAACCTGCCCTGGCCCAGCTCTGTGCCATTTCATGACCTCGGGAATCACAATGAACAGCCTTCTCAAGAGTCACTTAACATCTACACATGGAGGCCTCCATGGCAAAATTTTGCTTAACAATAAACTACAGCCTCAGAACAAAAAAAAACTGATATTGAGCAACAGTGAAACAGGCGACTTCAAGATAATAGGGAAGTGCACAACGGTGTGGGTACTGCAGAACACAGAGTAACCATGCCTAGTGTCACAATGGATATGTTGCAATAAGGTGTGCTTTCGTGATTCAGGAAATTCAAGGAGACAGAGCCAAGCCCTGGAACAGATAAACCCACATTACAGGAAGGTAATAGCACTACTGGGAAAGGCAGGAGGAGGTGTTCGGTGTTGGGCAGAACTAAAGACACACACAGCTGAAATCCACAAACATACAGCACAATAAAACAACACAATTAGCATCAAGAAACCTGACTTGCTGAATATCAGCCACTGATCCACTTTACATGTTGAGGGAAAGAGGCACCAACACTGGGTTGAAACACTGAAAAATGGGAACTGATGTCACAGTAATAATTTGAAAGAAATAAATCATAAAAAAATCATAATCATAAAAAACAGGATGCTGGTCAGATGAAAGGGCCCAAAGTGTCAGACAGCCTACAGACTGTTGTCGCCATGTGATGTAACAGCCAACACCAGTCTGATAAGCTATCTGACAGGATGGGAGAGTGATGGACATGTCTGAGTGACAAGGGTCAGACTCACACAGCTAAGAGGGAAAAAAAAAAAAACTGCCTTTACTTACCAGGTCAGTGAACTGCGCGCTTGCTTTCGAACAGGGCTAGGGCCCTCTGACACGCACCGCTGCCCACAATCTCTGAACAAACGACCGCTTTAAAAAAGAAAAGAAAAAGAAAAAAACGCTCACAGCGTTCACGTGCGCCGGTTTGAATTAGCGGAGCGCGCTCTCGGATAGCCCTGGCTGCGCAGCTTCTGAGAGGCATGCGACGGGTTCATCTGAGTTAACGGCGCAGCAGCTTCCCCTCTGAGCGACTCCTGTTCGCTCGCCTGCAGCTTCCAGATTCCAACATACCGTAGGA